>JAOSBN010000178.1:13791031-13826133 GCA_027563595.1 Erythroxylum suave | reverse complement strand
GAGTTGGTTGAGTTAAAATTGGATGGAGAGGATGAGGACGAAGGTGAGTTCGTGTGATTGGGAGATAAGGATGAGTTGGTATCTTGGGAAATGGAGGATGATGTATCTGAAGATGGACTTTGAAGGGTAAGTAGATAAAAAGACAAAATAGCATTTTTAGATGGAGATAAAGATAGATTTTGAGAAGGAGAAGAATTGGTGGATAAGGATAAATTAGAATTAGAATTAGAATTCATACCTAAGGAAGATACTGATGGAGAGACCACGTGAGGATGGGACACACTAAAAACATTTAGCCAAGGAGCTGAATCTTCGGCCTTTGATGGAGTGGATTGTGCGGCGGAATAAGGAAAATTGTTTTTAATAAATCGGACATGGCGTGCCAAATAAATGCAATCACTAGACTTATCGAAACACCGATATGTAAAGTGTGTGGGGCTTAATCCTAAATAAATGTAAGGAGTAGTGCGAAACGAAAACTTGTGTGCGTTATATGGTCTAAGAAATGAAAAAATTGCACACCCAAAGGGTTTAAAAGAAAGATAATTTGGGTCCTTATGAAAAAGTAATTGAAATGGTGATTTTTGGTGAATAACATGACTGGGCAAAACATTGATTAAAGTGGCACTTTGTTCTAATGCAAAATTCCAAAATTTTAAAGGGAGATGGGCATGAGCCAAAAGGGTTAAAGAAGTGTCAACTAAGTGTCTTATTTTTCTTTCAGAAGTGTCATTTTGCTCATGAGTATATGGGCAGGCAATGCGATGTTGAATGCCAACAGCTTGAAAATAATGATGCAGTTTTTGATACTCCCCACCCCAATCAAAGTGAAAAGCTTTAATTTTTGCACCAAATTTCCTTGCAATTTATTTTTCAAAGTTCAAAAAAATACTATGAATGTCACTTTTGTTTTTCAAAATGAAACGAGTAAAATCATCAATGAACAAAACAAAATAGCGATGCCCATAATAAGATTGAGTGGGAGCTGGGCCCCAAACATCAGAATGTAAGATATCAAAGGGTGCACGACTTTTGTGTTCACCTGCAGCAAGAGGAAGTCGAGCTAATTTTCCTAACAAGCAACTAGAACAAGGAGATAAAACACTGCTAGAACTAGAAATTAAATTATTTTTTGATAAAGACTTCAGCTTTTGAGAGTTTGGATGTCCAAGCCGCACATGCCACTCATCAAGGGTCGGTAATTGAGCTGTTAAGACTTGTTTCGTGGGAGACAAAGTGTACATGCCTGACTCATTAGGCCCTTGCATTAGTACCTTCAGGGTTCGTTGGTCCTTGATTAAGAAAAAATTAGGCCAAAATTCAAAAAAACATGAATTATCAAACGAGAACTTTTGAACAGAAAGTAAGTTTTTAATAATGGAAGGGACACAAAGAACATTATTTAGTTTCAAAGAACCATTCGAAGAAGGGAGAGAAGCCGTACCAGTGTGAGCGATTTGTAACCCTTGACCATTACCTATATGGAGGAGATCATTGCCATGTTAAATTTTTATATGATTGGACCTAAATAAACTGAACACATACAAACTCAAATGAGGTTCCATCCTAAAACCAATTGGTACTAGGAGGAGTAACTCATTAGACTTATATGCATGCTCAAGGCCATATATTCTTTCGATGTGGGACAAAGTCCCACTTATATTTCAACATGCCCCCCTCACGTGTGGGCTAATTTATGGCCCAACACGTGCCACAGTTTATCGTGATGAGGTGGTGACAAGTAACCCAAGAGCAACCTGCTCTAATACCATGTAAAGGTAAAGAAACAAATGGAAAAATGTAATTTGTATTTCATGTATCGTCAATGTGAACAGCCTTGGTATTTATACCAAGTTTGGTTACAAGATAGAAGAGATAAATACAAGTAACAACTATACAAAAATAGCAGATATACAGATAGAGAATATTTAGCAGTAATTATCGGAATTTCATTCACTAACAAAACAAACATAGTAATTGGAATCAACAATTGTTCCAAAATAACATATTGCCCTAATTTTGTACCCACCATCAGGACATTGTCACGGTTCCACTTTTATCTATGTTTTTTTGAAGATTCGAGTAAGGTTTACACAAGACATAGTATATACAATCAAACATTCATCGAATAGCTTACTATGATGCAAATAAGATACAAATAATTAGGTAAGAGAGGTAATTTAAATGATACTAAAAACCTTGAAGAAGAAGATCGGCCACGGAAGGCAAGTGGTGATTTGTGTATGATGAGGAAATTTGTTCTGCATCGATTTGTTCTTCACTAGGTAAAATTTTCTCATATTCCTTCCATCAGAGCTTATTTCTGTCATCAAAAACCAATCATCACATCGACATTCCTCGATGAATTGATATTAATATTTTAATTATGAAAAATCAATTTAGCTTAAAATTCATTATATTTAATTAAACGAAAAAAAAAGGTTAGAACGTAATGGACGAAAGTTAACCAAGTTGAAAAGATGGTCAATCAAATACTTGGCTTAAATTATGTAGATAGTAGTGATGATGAAAACAATCTTAGTTTGTACATAAGTATTTTTTTAAACATTTGTAATTAACATTTAATGATTTTAATTGTTTATATAAAATGCTTCTAATTTCTAATTATTTTTAATTTTATTTTTATGTAATATAGCTCAATAAAAAAATCTAAATATTACAAACAATAACATGGATTAAAAATGTGACCAATAATCATAATTGACATGATAAAATTTTCAATAATAATGTTTATTAAAAGATTAAAAATCATCATAAAAACTTTTTAGCTATGTTTTGAGAAATGTCGCTAATAAGTTTTGACAATGTTTTACAAAATCTAGCTAAAAAGTTTTTGCTACAAATATCGAATCATCGCATATAATATTAGGTGACAATTAATGATTCATCGGTAAATGATATTAACTACATTTACTATAATGTAGCTAATAACATTTAGTCATGAAAAAAATGCGTAACAAAATATTATTGGCAATGATTATGTTTGTTGTTGCGTATCTCTTTTTTCTGTGTATTATACTCGTTGCAAAATATAATTTCCAATGATTTAATAAAAATGTTGCCTATAGTATTTTCCTATAAGGATTTCTCGACGATTTATTATCTTTGCTAGATATTATCATCAATAATTTTTTGTCACTAAAAAGTCATTATGTTGTAGTGTAGATAAAAGTTCTATACATGTAGTCACTCTTCTATTTTTTTTTAACTATTCAAACTAATTCTCTTTATGTATTAATTTTGATAGTCACTAGAATCAGTTTAATAAAGCACATATTTTTTCTATAGTAAAATGGCATATATGTTTAGGTGACGAAGAAAATAATTTTAAATTCATTTCCCACATATTTCCTACCCAGAAAACTATTTAATTTCTCTTTTTTCTACTTTATATAAAACAAATTGCTCCTATTTGGGAATCTCTACAAATTATCTTGACAGTTACAGACCACAAACATTACTGTGTTGGCGAATGGTCTTATTGTCAACTACATTGATCGATACTGTAGGAGGTGCTTGATCACTTTTATTGTCCATGTAGTTCCGCACCCACTTCACACAATTTAATGTGAATTAAGTCATTATAGTGATCATAAAGAGCATGCGCTTCGAGTTTTATAGGCCAAGTCCAACGTAATCATGCATTATACTACGACCGTATCTGTAAAAACTAGCCTTATAAACAGGCTTTAATTATAATAATCAAGATATGTAGCCTTAGTCGAAGACAAGTTCTGTTTGCATGTATATGCTGCAAACATGCTAGATGTCATTCTAGAACACCAAACATGCTAGATGTCATTCTAGAACACAACTAAAGGGAATCTGACTCATGTTTTTATGTATATGTGATCAAACATACTTCAACACCTGTGCCCAATAATCGTGAGCTTTTGGTCTTCTACACTTGAGTCCTATATATTTATATATGTAAAGTTTCTGATAATGGATTCTTTGTTACTTGACGAAAAGTGAGTCACTTTAGTTATTTGTTTGATCAACCAATGTCAGCTTGACAGTTTTCCAACTACGAATTAAATATGATATATCCCACACAACAATTCACCAATCCCACAAAAGTTGGCATAAAGTATATATGAAGTTTACGTTAATTAAAAGGAAATATAACAGCACAAGAACCACTGGAATTGCTCAGAATCCAAAGTAGAGTAGAGTGACATCAGCCCTTTTACACATTCTCCATTTACCGATTATATAACTTTATTATACTGCAAAGTTTGGGTAGATTTGATGCTATTTGCAACCATGCATAAATTATGCATACTGGTCAATGTAGTGTTTTGTCCGTATGTGCCTAGTAAGAAAGCTCTAATCCAAGCCTGACCAGTTTGGAAAGTGCGAAAGCACATATGTCATCTGAATGGAGAATTATTTGGGAACTGTAATTTACTTTTTCTTTGTTCGCAAACTTGTCGTCACTGTATTGCTCTATTCGACCAGAATGGAGAAAATATTTTGCAGAAACCGAAATCAACGAAGAGTGGCACTCGTCTTATGTACTGTCACGGGCTTCGAATTATTATATGATAATAGATAAAAAACTTACAGCTATAAGCAAACCGATTATTTTTGTTCTTTCATGGAAATACCAGAAAACTTATAACTTGTATATTATTTGATAATATTGGGATAAAATTTTTTGTCTGATCAACGTCACCCGCCCACAAAGTGCAAGAACTCCGACAACAATGCTTACCTGATAAAGACTTTAGGAGAACCACACCCAAAAGTTAGCTTACGAGGGTAGAGAGCCTAAAGTCCTTATAAATTTTACACCAATTTTGTATTTAATCGATGTGGGATTCAAGTCTCATACCTTACAATTGGATCAAATCGTAACATTCGTCCCCCCATAAGGACCAACGTCCTCGTTGGTCACGGCTGACACTTTCAAGTCACCACTCCATGGGCCACCACTCCGATATTCTTGTTGATCACCGCCATGTTGGTCACGACTGGTACTCCCAGGCCACCACTCCGTGGGCCACTACTCCAAGACCGACTCTGATACCAATTGATAAAGACTTTAGGAGAACCACACCCAAAAGCTAGCTTATGAGGGTAGAAAGCTCAAAGTTCTTATAAATCTTACACCAATTTTGTATTTAATCAGATTCAAGTCTCATACCTTACAATTGGATCAAATCGTAACATTATCTCTTCCCTAAATCGACCTGTAAGAATGGTTGCTTACCAGTTTGCACAGACAAGAATCAATTCCATCCAATCGTGATCATGTGTCGCCAAGATGACTTGGGATCTCAGGCCGCCATCACAGGAATTATAACTTAGAAATTCTCACTCACTTCACTGTACCGTAGCTTGTCACTTGCCTTTCCTTTTGTGAACTTTTTGACTTCTTATCTATGTCCTAGTTTCTAAATGATGCATCTTTAGTGAGGAGCTAGAAAGGCAATAAAGTGTTTTGCTTGAAAGGTTCCTCATTATTTTTGAGCTTCACTCCAGCCTATGAGTCTCATCCTGCCATTGTTTCCACGAGTCTACCTAAAACTGCATGGAAATACGCCATTAATACCATTTTCTTTTTCATGATTAGCTCTTTTCTACGTGAGATAAATTAAATAATATTTTATATTTGAAGATAAACTTTGGTAAGCACATTAAGTTGAAGTAATTGAAAAGATTTTAAAAATTAAGAAAAATAAAACATATATCTTTTGTACGAAGACATTAGGAGTTGATATTGAACTCAAATGAGAGAATTAAGTAAAAGAAACTTGTGGTTTTATTTATCGTCATCATCGAACATTATTTAAATTTTTATTGCAACTTCAATAGGAATATCAAATCAAGATAATTCGGCTACAGAAATCTTAAGAGAATTTTATTTAACTATTAAAAACATACTTATAGATAACATCTGATAATGAAATCGCTATTATCAACTGATCAATGTCTGTGATCCTTTGTTCTTAGAAATAGTGTTTGATGACTTTATCCTTCATTTTTCACAAAAATAAAAGAGAGTAGCAAGAGAAAATGATAGAGAAGTGTGCATAAGAGATAGATGGACTCATAGAGAGAGAGTTTTCAACCTAAATATTAGTGAATGTAAGAGAGATTAATACAGAGGACAATACAATTTTGCAACAAAATTGAATCGAAAGTACATTCCATACTGTAATAGGTAGTATATGTCACTTAAAGTTTTCTAAGTCAAGTATTTAACCTGATATAAGCATTGGATGATTAATTAAGTGTATATTAACTAGTTGCGTGGTCTAATTCCATATTTTTGGAAGAATTAAAGAAAACTCTAATTAATGGTAATGAGAAATTATACATTTTCTTATTAAATTAACACAATTAAGATTTGTTTGCTCATATTTAATGTGAGTGAATTGATTATTGGTGACATATAATTGTTCTAGTAAGTGTGACATGTATTTTAAGATGTACCTTAATTATTATGTATTATTGCATTTCTAACGTTGTTTCCTTGTAAGTATGATTTACATTTGTGGTATTTGATATATGCTTTTTAATATGATTTGAGGCCATGTGACTACAATGTGTTGTGTTGTGAAATGTCTATGAGGTGTGGTTGTGAAAGATAGTTGACCACGCCTATTAGTCAATGTTAGCTTGAGATAGATACAAATTTGTTACCTATGGTGAATTATGTGAGGTCATAATGGGACATGTAAAATTCTATTTCCAAGATTAAATTTGAGACGGTACAAGTTCATTGGTCAAGATAGATTAACCGGTGTCTATCCTAGGTAGATACATGATATTATTTATGTTAGTTTTAACATTATTATGTGTTAAATTTAACATGCTTTTTTGAAAATGGTGTATAAAATAATTTTTTCTTAATGTGTACCATAGTAGAAGATAGGGTATTATTAGCTTTGGTTAATGTCGTTTCATATATTGTAGTGGGAATTATTTTTTGCTTATTTTATTTTATTTTATTTTTATTCTTTTATATTTGACATTTTCCTACTATATTACATGTCACTTCATGTGAAGAGTGTATAATATAAGTGTGGGTCCCTATGTAGGTTTGAGGCAATTTTGTGGAGTTGGATATAAGAAGATTTATAAGAATTTTTAATGGTTTGGGAATTATTGATACGTGCTTAATTTTTTATAATTTTAGGCTATATTTAGTACATTTTGCTTGTTTATCTGAATGATTTATTGTTTTTGATACTTAATTCATTCATATTATATTTTTGAGTTGTAATTCACTTATTTGGAATAAAAGGAATGAATTGGGATAAGTTTACAGCAATTTGGAGTTTTTTTGACCAAGTTACAATGAAGATGGAAATCAACATAGGCACTAAGACTCCCATATTGATACTCGTGTAGGTCAACATGGCCATATCTCAAGCAAAATAAGTGGTTTAGAGTTTCAAAGAGTTACACGATTATCAACATGTTGGTCTATTAGATACTAACATGTTCATAGTTTAAGCCCATGTTTGTTTTAGATTAGAGGGTTTTGTGACTTTTAATTAACACAACTATGTTGACTTTCATGTACAACTCAAAAACCTAATTTTTGAAGAGGAGGCCAAAAATATATAAATTTAAGACCTAAGACAATAGAGAGAATGAAGAACAAGCAAGAAAATACATTCAAAGTGGATTTAGATTGATATAAAGTGCATTTCTAAAGACTAAAATTTGATTTTTTTTTATTTTTCTTTAGTTTTAAAGTTATGTCTTCTATTATTAGGAACTTTACTTCGGGTAGATTAACCATAAGACATATCTTGTGGTGATTTTATTTTAATTTCATTCACTGTTTAGTTTCATTGAGGTTCAATTATGTGTTCCTAATTTTTCTTGAATTAATACTGCTAGTGTGTTGATTAATATATGATTTTATGCATTTGAGACTGAGAAAATCCTTTACAAGAATAGATATAGCATAAAATGAAATGAGTTACTTGCAAACCTAGAGATGGGTTCACTTAAATATTCCGAATTAAAGTCAAATCTAATATTGAAATTTATAAATCAATTAATGCAATTCTAAGAGTTTTAATTAGAAAGGATTTCAATTAATCGACTTAGGATTAGTTGTCAATAGTCTTCAAAGAGAAATTAGCATAATTGAAGAATTTTTACGGTCCACTGAACTATACATTAAACTATTTAATTAAATCATAATTTCATGAGAAGGTTTAGGGGAATTCAAATTCTAGGTGCCACTGTCTTCTGTGATTATTTCTTAGTTTAATTTTTCTTCTAGTTAATCAATTATGTTGATTTATTTTGGTTTATTATTTTAATTTTGAATTTGAATAATGATAAGTACCATGATTTGCCAAACTAAATAATAGAATTATAGTAAGTACTAGTAATTCTAGTCCTCATGGGATCGACACGTATTCACTAGTGCTAGCTATAACTACACTATGCAATTATGATTAAAACATAAAACAACTTAATTAAGTTTTTGGTGTCATTTCTGAGGATTGCAATATTAGAAAAAAAATTATTTTTATTAATCTAGTTACTTCTTTTCTAGATAGTTTTTATTTATTCTTTTTATATTTATTTATTTGTCCTTATAACACTTTTTGTTGATCTTGTGTTTGTGGCTTATTTGCAAGATTTGGGTGTTCACTATTATAGCCACTAAACACAATGGAAGGATAGAGAGGACAATATTCTCAAGGGGTTTATGGTATGACAAAGCTTATGGCAGTATTGGAAGCTTGGAACAAAAGTTATAGTGATTTGTATTTGAAAGCTCATCTAAAATCCACATCATGTTGTGACATTTATAGAGGTAATCACCTTAGTCTTGAATTTCAATTACTAGACTATATATGGAGGCATCCAATTTGCATGGAGAACTAGCCTTAAGACACTCCATACAGGAATAATTATAATTCAAAGTGGAGTAGTCATTGTGATTTTGCATGGTATAAGTACAATTTATTTGGATTTTTGCGATAACAACAACAAAAGTAGTAGCAATGTCTTAAAGATTTCCAAATGAAAAATGTTGCTTTAATTGAGGCTACCCTTTATAAAAAATAAAAGTGTAGGTGTTTTATCTAAATAAACTAAATCAAATTTGAGGGAACACAGGGATACTATAACATTATGGAGTGGAGAGGAACTCAAAGATAGAGAAAAAGAGGAGGTTGATGTTTAAGAAGAGGAGGAAGAGGAAAGGAAGATGAAGAGGAGGAGCCAAATAAAGAGGTTATGGAGGAATTATAAGTAATAATCTTAAGTATGAAGGGTGGCTTACTTCTCATAGAACAAGTTATTAGAGTCAATAACAAATCCAAGGATTTTATTATTCCTTTTTATATTGACAATTTGTTATTAAAAAAGGCATTAATGATTTACTTGGTTTTGTTAATTTGATATCATATGTCCTTATTATCTTGCAACATGTGACTCATTTGCAAGCAGTTAAAGACGGACTTGCTGAGAGGTAACCACTAAAAGAATCATAAAGAAACATTAGTTGAGAGGTAACCAATAATTAGGCGTTTTTATTTTAATTAAGTAGTTTGTAGGATGTTCATTGGTAGTTTAGTTTATTTTTGTAGTTTTAGTCCTTTGGTTTTAATTTTGTTACTTGAGATTTAATTTAGCTCCTCAGGCTATTAAGGCAACATCAATCTTATACATTAGAGGATAGAAGACTTCACTAGTAGTGAATGGATGTTGATGGCATTGAATAAGGTTGAAAATATTTTACTATTAAAGGAGTACCAATTATCCTCACTTCCTCCATTACATTTCATATTTTTATTTTTGTATGTTTTGTACATTAAAGACAATAACAATTATGTTTCGATGAGGGTCTTAGCAGTTAGGCTTATCAATTTCTTTATAATTAGCTTAATAATGAATAATTTGAGATTTTTTCAAAAGGTGTTAATCAAGATGATTAATTAAACTAAAATGGATTTCTTAAAAATTAAAATGGTTTGATCACATTTCTTTTGATTTTCTAGTTTTCATTTAGTTTTGATTTTATGGCTTCTATGATTAGGAACTAAATTTTTGTTAGTACTTGGATTAGATAAACCTCGAGAGAGATTTTGTAATGATTTTATTTAATTTAATTCATTTTTTGTTTCATTGATATTTAATTATATGTTATTAATTATTCTTAAATTAATATTTCTGGCATGTTAATTCATATATGACTTCATTCAATTAAGATAGAGAAATCCTTTGTACAAATAGATCTAGCATATCTGAAAAAGAGTTACATGTAAATCGAAAGATAAGTCGACATAAACTTTTCGAATTAAGGTCATACCTAATAATAAAATTCATAAATTGTTTAATACAATTCTAGGGGTTTTAGTCAGAAAAAGATTTCAATTAATCAACCTAGAATTAGATGTTAACAGGCTTGAGAAAGATATTAACATAAGTGAGGAATTTTCACGGTCTAATAAACTATAAATTAAATTAATTGGTGAATTAATAATTTCACGAGAAGTCCTAGGAGAATTCAAATTCCAAGTGCCATTATCTTTCTTATTGTTTCTTAGTTTAATCTTTGTTCTAGTTAGTTAATTATGTTGATTAATTTTAGTCTATTGTTTTAATTTTGAATTTGACTAATCATAACATTGTAAGTTTTGGACTAAATAATAAAAAGATCGTAGTAATTTTAGTCCTTATGGGATCATCTCGTACTGGTTGGTGCTAGTTACAGCTACACTATGCACTTGTGGTTAAAATATAAAAAAACTTAATCAATTACTAAGAATATTATTTTAATATATGTGTTAGCCTTAACTCGATGATAAGGCCTAACTAGTTAAACCTTACCATATGGTGGTGGCTTGTTATGAGTTCAGTAAGATTGGCTTATACTCAAGATGCAACAAAATAGTATCAGAGCATTAGGTTTAACATATGACATAATCCCAACATACAGTGAGGTGAGTAAGGGCAAAATAAGATAGGCATTATTATTATTCGATTTATGTAATAATATTTTCTCCTTAAACTTATATTATGTTGTACTCTAGATATTAAACAATAATAAGGCAAATGGTTCATGCTTGGAGTTTCCCCATGAGTGACTTATGTTTAAAGTTTAGGCAGTGATCTTTGAAGTTTAGTTTTAAGAAAAACTTATTTTAAAAGGGAGGATTTAAGACTAACTTTTTTAAAATATTAATGATATTCACTAGTTGTTGAGTTGAGTTATTTTTTTAATTTAATCTTTTAAGTCTTGCTAGAATTTAAAGTATGAATAAATTATTTAATGCTTATGAAATAATTTGTATTTGTATTTATATTTGATGTTTAATTCTTGATAGGGTTAAGATAATTTGATTATGATTTAGTGAGAATCATTAATCTAATATGCAATCAAAATTTGAATTCTAAGTATAAATTTTGATAACACATTAGATTGAGGTGCCTCAAAAAGTTATAAAAATTTAGAGAAATATATAAATTTCATAAAAAATTAGGAGTTGATATTAAACTCAAATAGGAGAATTTAGTGAAAGAATCTTATGAGCTTCTTATCTTGTCACCACTAAATATTGTTTCGTATTTTGATCATAATTTTATAAGTATATAGGTACGACGTGACTTAAGAGGTTATGAAAAGTTTGAGAGAATTTTCAACAAGTATTGAGAAAATACCTAAAAGTGATATTATCAATCCAAACCTTTAACATTGACTTTCATTTTAAAAAAAAATTTCATAACTAAAATTATTAATTTTCTCTTAAAAAAAGAGATTAATGAAAAAAATAAGAGTAAAGTACGTATAAGATCGAAAGAGGGATAATTATTGCACCATTGTTCAATATTTTTAGGAGATCAATTCTCTTATTTAAAGCAATTTAACTCTTTCTCTAATTATAAGTTTTTTCTCTAATTATTACATAAGTCTCTAAGCTACTTGGATATGTCCTAGCTCATCTACTAATGTTGGAGACAAGTGGAAATAAAGGATTTTCAAAGTAGATGTTATTGATAATAAACGATAATTAGGTAGACGACAACTTAATTTTGTAATAAAATTGAACTCATAAGTGTGCTTCATACTATAACATATAGCCCATGCATATTAGAATATTTAAAAATAATTATTTAAAGGAATATGTGTTTTAAATGTTTAGTTAAGCTTATATATTAATTGTTTACATGATTCAATTCCTTAATTTCGAAAGAATTATAAAAACCTTAACAAAGTTTAATAGGATATTGGGTTTTTTAATTAAATTGATACAATGAGGTCTTCTTTTTCATATTTGCTGCAGGGATAATAAATTCTATAGTGCCAAAACTTTTGAGATTTTTTCATTTTAGTGGAATTTTTTTTTAATTTTTAATTAAGTGACCAACCTTTTAAAACCTTTAAAACTTAGTTCAAAACATTAGTTTTATTAGTTTTTTTAATGCAACTTATGAAACCAACTTTGGCCATGACGTGTAGATATCCAGTAAAAAATTGGTGGACACATAGACATTCATGTGCATTAATAACTCATGACCCAAAATCCATAACCTATAATATATAACCATACCCATAACTCACCTAATTTATTACAAAGTACCACACCTACTTAACCCCATATTTTTTTAAAACAAAAAGACTCAATGCCTCCTTTTTTCTTTCTAAAAACACTACATAGTTCCTTTGTAGACTCTCCATTGTCTCCTTTTTGCCATCTGAAAATACAACTTTTTCATTCCTTTCTAGACATTTGTTGTTTCCTTTTTCCTACATGCCTTTAATACTTCTATTCTTCTTCCTATATGCCTCTCTCATTTGAAACTTCACTTGCTATTGCTTTTTCATATTTGATGGTTGTTTGTTTTTCTATCCAATGTTTTATATGCTTTTCTTGCTTTTGTGATTCCATTCCGCTTATCTGCATCAGGTAATGATTACTATGTATTTATTATTATTTTGTTTGTGTCTCATAGGTAATGGTTTCTAGCTATTGATTTTTAAGTTTCATTCATTGGGAATTTTGGCTTCCTTTAGTAATGTTTCATTCGTCGTCCTAGCACATAGTTTATTACCTCTCTTAATGCACTTAAAAGATGTCAGGAAATTTGCTCACTGAATAAGTATTAGAATTGTAAGTACATATGATAGAATTCTATCTTGTGACATCTTCTATAGGCATTTCATCAAATAACTTGCACTCGTTCGTCAAAAGTGTCACAGATTATAAAATGGATTAGCACAAATATATCACTTTATGGGCTTATTTAACAACATAAGCATGCAGTTGTTTGGCTATAGAACCCCAATATAAATGATAATAATCCTTTAATAAAACAAGATAGGCATAATTATCATGAAAGTAAGAGCCAAATGTAATTAAGTGGTTGTCAACAAAAATGCTTTAATTGGTGTTGGAGATTTAAAATATGTTTTAATAAGGTAATTCCATACCGGGTGGCATGGGCTATATTAGTTGTGATGGTTTGTGTGAGAATTTGACCAATATGTTTAATGTTGCGTCACTTTGTTTAAGAGACAAAACAAGTTTGCACAAATGCCTATTGCACCTTGTTTCTTCTTATAGTCTTTTAGGTTATCAGAGGATAGCAAATTCCATTAGAATTCCCTCTAAAATTATACTTGCCTAAAAAATATTGAAATATCAAAACATATATGATGTGTCCATAATATTTATGCAATTGGTTGTATTGTACTTAAAATGCAATTTATAGCAATGTTTTAAAGGGAAAAATTAAAGAAAAAATTTGAGAACAATGTTTGTAACATATAAGAGAAAAAGGAAACCTATAGAAAAAATTCAGCAAATGATGGAGATGATAATTATGGGAATGATATACAAGATGAAATTTTGTCATATTACTTTTAATTAGATGACAATTGTAGCTTTAAATAAGATGGTTCAGATGTGGATGAGGGGTTAAGACATAAATCAAAAGTTTGTAGATTTAACCCTTATAAGAAAATGATTGAGATTGATCTTAGTATGTTGTTTGATGATTCTAACCAATTCAACGCAACATGTCATGAGCTTGTTTTTTATGAAAAAAGGGAGTTTATTTTCATGAGAAATACCAAAAAATTTATAAGCATTAAATGTGCGAGTAAGTGCTACAAAATGGTACATTTTGGCTGACATGTTGAAAGATTTAAATAGTTTTCAAGTAAGTATTTTAAATTTTCTAATAATTTTAAATCTAATCTTCATTGATATTATGGACTAACTACTCAAACATATGTATGCAAGTAATTATTTTTTAATAGAAGCACATATGCAATCTTATTTTTCATTAAAAAAGTATGGCTTCAAAGTGGCTTGCTAAAAACTACTTAATGACCTCTCAGGATTTCACTACACTGAAGCTAATAAACTTGAGGAAGTTTGTCAAGAAAGACTTAAGATTTGATGCTGGAAACAATGTTTACTATAAGGTTAGGAAGTTAGTGGTAGAGGAAATGCAAAGAGACGTAAGAGTGAGATATAATAAGTTGTACAATTATAGCGAAGAATTTTAAGGTCAAATCCTAGTAGTAGGTTGAATTAATTGTAGAAATGCCATCACTTAGAGATGATTTGCAGCCATATTTTGATAGAATATATGTGTGTTTTGAATGTTGCAAGAAGGAGTTCCTAGGTGGATGTAGATGTTTGATAGGACTAGATGATTGCTTTCTTAAAAGGATTGTAAAAGAATAAAAGTTGAGCTAAAAATAACAATAGGAAGAGATGACAACAACCAGATGTTTCTTGTGGTATGGTTTGTGGTTTATACTGAAATAACAAAAACTTGGAATTGGTTTTTAGATTTATTAAAGAAAGACTTGGATCTAGAAGATAGGGGTGGATGGTTGTAATTTTTCATCAACAAAAGGTATACTATAAACTTTATATGCTTCAACATATACTTACTCTTATTACTTAAACTATTTTTTTCAAATGAATGTTATATAGGGTCTTGTGTAGGCACTTAGTAGGTAAAGTAAGGTTGGTTTCTTTTAATTAAAGGAGTTAGAAGAGAAGTGGAAAAATCCTTATAAGGATCTAATTAGAATTTACAAAGAAAAATGGTCAAGAGCATATTTCAATAATTTATTCTCATAAGTTATTCTAGATAATAATCTTTGTGAAGCAGTTAATGGAAGTATAATTGAAGTAAAAAAAATCATTATCACAATACTTGAGGAAATTATAATGCTTGTGTTGAAATTAGTTAAGAATAGGAACATGGCAACTAAGTAGACAGATAACATTAGCCCAAGAATAAAAAACAAATGAGAATGAAAAATGAGTTAATCATCGATTGCGAACTTGGGAGTAATATGTGATTAAGCCAGTTCAAAGATTGTGAACAAGGGACAAATATCTGAAATCTTACTAATATATGATTAAGCCAATTAAAAGAGATGAATTATGGCCTAAAACTAAACCTAAACCACCATTTCCACCTCCATTTCAAAAAAATTTAGGCAAGCTAAAGAAGAATATGAGAAAGGAGAATTGGGAGAATAATACCAAAGGCAACAAGATGTCTAAGAGAGAAATGAAAATGACTTGTCAAACATGCTTCCAACAAGGAAAATATTAAAAAAAAAAAGTCCAATGAAAATGTGTTGCAACAAGTTTCAACCAATATGCACGTAAGTTAAGTTACTATTTGTTTATATCTTACTCATATGTCTTAAACCCTGAACACTATTTGTTTTTATTTTTTTAAAAATGCAGCTACTATTGATATCTAAGCAAAATGTTCTACTATTAATCCTTTAAGTCAACCACCAATGTCAAAACCAAGTAAAAGAAAGACACCAGTTTTTGGATATGGGGAATTATGAGATAAGGATCCTCAAACACTAATGATAACTAACAAGGCGAGTTATAACACGACAAACGTTACATTTATTGAAAATCACAAAGCTTTATAGGTTCTAAACCAAATTTTACAATCGGGTTACCTTTTAATTATATATTTTTATTTTTGTTAGGATGAAAAGGATTAAATCAAAAGCTTCAGGAAGTACTGTACAAAGTCATTGAATTGAATATTTTGGTATGTCCTATAGATAAAAGTATAGGATTTTGTAGTAATAGTTGATGAATTTTGTAAAAGGATATGGATGATTTTGCAATAACCAATGAATTTTCTCTTGAGTAGGAAACATTTTTATTTATCAGACCATATACAACACTTGTAAACATAAGCTCTTATATGATTAGTCATAATAATTGTATGAAAAATACAAAAAGTCATTACAAGGAGATACATGTATTAGATTGGATACTTTATAGTTCTAATATGCCCTTCTTTCTAAAATTTTTAGGGAATCAACAAATGATGATCTAATGGACTAGGTATTGTTGCATTCAAGAAATCGTAGCAGTTATCAACTTAGATAACATAGCAATTGTAAAATTTAACATCTATAAGTGGTTAAAGTTCTAACTAAAGTAAGAAATCATAAAAGCTAACAACTTGAATACTATAGCGGAAATCATAACAACTATCAGCTTGAATACTATAACTTCTCTTAACTTACCTAATTATATGTCCTATTAGTTCCCATGAATACCATAAAGCATTATATAAATCCTAGTTATAGTTAACCCCTTTAATAAGTTAAAGACTAATGTGAATGTTTGTATATTCTTTACTTTGCAAAGCAAGTGTGTTCTTTTCATTAATAACTATTAAAGAAAGAGATTTCCCACATCAAAACAGAAATATATACTAAAATAAAGAATAGATGGGTATTGTAGAAGTCCAACTTCAGTACTTTACATTAATTTTTTTTCACAACGCACAAATTTAAGAATGGCTCCTCGCCAAAAATAAATACAGGAACATATGTGAAGTTTGAAAAGAAAAACTTTAGAAAATTTTTTTTGAAAAACCATTAGCTTAAGTTTCTAATACACACTTCTCCCCTCCATCCGTTCCTTCTTTTTTATTTTTATGCTCTTCACAAAACTTGAAGTTTCATCTTAAACTTCTACATCCGTTCATAATAATTTTTAATGGCAATCACTAATAATACAATACTCAATATTTTAATTTTCTATTTTATCATTTTTTTTCTAGCTTGTTTATCTTTTTCAACAATCCAATTATGATACTCAAAGCTCTTTCACACATCGGAGAATCAATCCACTCAAAAAACCAAAAATTTTGATGTTAAAAATAAATGAATAAGTTAACAATCGCATCGATATTAAAAAGTCAAAAAGCTTATGAAACCATAAAATTAAAAGATAACTCACCTGACATTGAGCACAAGAAACAAAACGTCTTCAAGTATTTCTCATCATCCATGAAGTCTACATGACAACCATTAACCCCCAAGTATAAAAAACTCTTCATCCAACATAGTCGTCGAACTTGCATTTGTTTTTTAACTCATAATGCTCAATCTTGCTTAGTTATGTCAAAAATTGTAACATAATAAGAAGTTTATTTTGGAGTTCAAAGGCTAATAATCAATTGGAATCTTAATTGAAGAAAATTAATTAATTTTATGCAACAGAATTAGAGTCTTAGTAAATTTGTATAAGAAGCAAATCTAAGCCATATACAAAGTCTTTTAGGTATCTAAAATAAATATTTGAAATGTTGTCCGTATATTTATAATATTAATAAGATAAGCTTTATTGCACAATTGTAATAAATAACCCACTGTGCTTTGGACTAACTTATTGTAAATTAAAGTTTTGATAAACTTTTACTTCTAATCATCTTAATCAAAACTATTGAATAACTTATCAAAAATCAAGTCTATTGAACATAAAGGGTTGTTTTTAGAAAGTACTTACATATAATTGTAGCTACGTGTTGCGCGCATAAAAACTAAAGAAGTTTTACAAAATTTGAAACTCGTCTATATTGTATATCATTTAACTTATAGTATATCATTTAACCACTATGACAGGAACATATGAAAGAAAAAAAGTTTAAATTAGAAACAAACAATCTAGTTGAATACAAACTTTGAAAAAGAAAAGAAGTTAAAAGATAAAAACAACCATATTTTAAACCAAAAAATATAAGAGAAACCATCAGTAAGCTTCATAAGCTATACCAAATCTCAGAAATCAAGTATTCGTGTGTGAAACCAATATTGCAAACCTCATTCAATTGATGAAACCTATGAAGAGACGTGGAGAATGTCACCTCTCATGTAAGAAATACACAACTGAAAAAAAGAAGAAAAGGGAGAAACAAAGATATTAAACCTTATTACCTTACAACACCTAGCCTCACTGATTCCCTTAACACGTCAAGACTTGTCAAATGGATGTTTGGCTTTAGTATTCTATTGAAGGTGAAAACCCATGAATTGATTGATTCTGTTAAATAATATAACAACAATTACCAAGAGAAGAGAATCAAACTCTTAGCTCTTGATGTTTGAGTTTGAGTCACCCGCCAAAAGTAGTTTCGTTAGTCATTGCGACGCAAAACCTAACTAATATTTTGAACTGAGTTGTAATAGTTTTAAAATGCAAGTCATTTAATTAAAAAAATTTAAAAGGTTTAAACATCTCAAAAGATCTTGACGCTTCAAATTTTGTTATCCCTCTAATGTGTAGTAATTGATTGATTGGTTACATATAATTATTCTAATAGACTTGAAGTATAGCTTGATTGATTGATTATGTGATTGTATTTACAATGTCAGTGCCTTTATAAAGGCGGCATGTTATATTGTGAGATGTATTTGATGTGCAGTGATAATAGATTAGGAAGATGCTATTCTATTTTAGGTCCAATCAAATATTAAATATTCGTTAATGGAGATGAATTAAACTGGCATCTATTTTATGTAGATATGGAATATTGTCTATACTAGTTTCTGTACCACTATATATTGTATTTTATATAATTTTGAAATAATGCATAAAACATTTTTATATAGGTACCATGGTGGAAGACATAATGTTTTATCGGTATTAGTCGAGATTATTGCATATACTGTAAGTAGTTTTGTATTTATTTTAATTTAATTATTTTCTATTTCATAAAATACTATTTTATTATAAGTAAAGAGTCTATGAATAGATGGATTCTAAGAGCGACTCATGACATTTGCTTTAAAGTCCGATGTTGAACCCTCGGTCTAACGCCTGACTATATTCTAACATGTTTGTTGCTTTAGTGTCCGAAGGTGCACCATCCGCCTAACGCCGGATTATATTCTAATATGTTTGTTGCTTTAGAGTCCGACGGTGAACCCTCCGCCTAATGCCAGATTATACTCTTAACATGGTTGTTGCTTTACTGCTTTTAGAGTCCGATGGTGAACCCTCCGCCTATGAGCTGATGCTTCTGTGAGTTTTCCAATATGAACCGATCGTGACCTTCTGGCTTATATATAGCTACGAGAGGTCACCAGAGCACTGAACCTCTCATTTCAGCTGACCATCACGTGCTTTACGATGCTCGTTCATAGCTTTTCCCGGGAGAAACCCACGAGACATCTTCTAAAACAAACTAGTCTGACATACAGGACTGGAGCTGCTAACTTATTGTCCTTCGGAAGAAATCATGCCTGTATGTTTCAAATGGATGTGACATCTGTTTACATACCGGCAAAGTCGGATTGGAAAGTTAGAAACTTATTGATTAATTAGCATCAGACATAATAGGCAATAATGACATAGCCGTGAAAGATAAATGAAAGTTTGAAAGGACTCTTGACTTGTGACAACTTCATTGGCTCAACATATCACAGGGGTTACATCTAGAAACCTAAAGGACATACACACACAAAATATTTATATAATATACCTAGTTATGGATAAGCTTTAATGTGCTACTCAAATAAGGAATAAAGTGTAATAAAAGATATTATAGTCTATAATGTGAGATAAGTTCTTATCATAGTTGCTCCAGTCGGGTCGGAGAGTAGATGCCTGACAAGGCGTATTCTCATCTCATTTGGCGCAATCACAAACATATAGAAGGCAAACACTGCAAGATCAGCCGACGAAAGAGTAGAGCCAAGGAATCCCTGCGACATCCTGCAAGAAAGTGTAACCCATTAAATGTTCTAGGTAAAGGTGTAACGAAAGTTAAAGTCGACAAGTACTATCGTACAGGATAGAAACTGGAAAGCTTAAGAAGCATGTATAAATACTCCGTAAATGTTCCAAGACCTATCAACCAAAATGACAAAAGTTTAAAAGTCCTAGACAATGTACTGAACCCAAATTCCTAAACTAACTAGGAAGGCATGACCACTATAACAGAGACAGATGGTATAAGAGAAGAATAAAATAAATCATACCAATTTGGTAAGCGAAAGAAGGTACGGAAGAATGTTCTAATGCCATCAATATCCAATTGCAGTATAAGTGCTAATCCGAAGAGAGAGAATGATCTCTGACGTTTCCTTTCTTGTGGCCAAAGGGTATTCCAGGCTACAAAACAAACGAATTTCATCAGATCTATGTTTGCCACCATATATTGGTGTCGGCGACACATTTGAATTCATCAGATCTATGTTTGCCACCATATATTGGTGTCGGCGACACATTTGAAAGACATTTTTTTTTTATGAATTTGTCACAACAGACGACTTTCCAGACATTATGGTGCATATATGAAGACCAACCATCAGTCTGCTAAGTGTTTGAAAGCTACGGATGAAGATCAGGTTATGCAAGAAACGCAAGATCACAGTTACCTATTCTCCTGTCAATATATGCACAGACAGGACCGAATACTTGGATTCAAATAAAAAAAAGAAGAGTTTAAGGAAAGCTGAACTCCTAAGTCATGTATGCAAGTCAAGAACTGCATACCTTGCATTGAGATATTTGGCTTATTTCTTTCATAAGTCAGCTTGTCCTTTGAGTGGTTCCCTTTCAATATCTTTGCAATGACAGAAGCATAATTTGGAGCCTCTGACAGTGATCTTACAACTGAATACCCTGATAAATAAAATGAGAACCTAATAAGAATAATCAAATTCAAATTGTTCGAGAAAGTAGGAATGATCTCACGCATGTCACCAGTAGCGGGATGTACCATGCTAGCTGCAGCACCAAAAGCAAGATTCTTTTGCTCAGTATTAGGCAAGGAACCACCAACTGGAGTGTAAGACCACTCCTGCACAAAGAGTAGGACAACAATGTAGCCTGTGTCATCTCATAGTAACTATATGGAAATGCATTGATTGGATAGATAGCCAGAGAACAGTTCGGATTGTCTATAAGGCTCTGTATTTTGCTCAAATAATTAAACTTTCTTCCAGAATCCATCATTGTGAAACTTGGATAAGCATTAACCCCGTATCTTGGAGTCAGGCAGAAGAAGAACGCTTTTCATTTGAGAAAAGAACTGATTTTTGTTTATACACACAATGCCTAGCAACAGAGTATAGCAAATTACCTCTTCATATATTTTCAAAAGTTTGACGCCCATTGTCTCCAACCTTGACATGAGTTTTCTCTTTAACAACTCAAAAGGCATAGCATCTTTTGAAGCCAGACAAGTTTCCTGCATATTACTATAAATACGTTGCACATGATTGGCATGAATAATGGTTTATAGTATAAAAGGACAAAGGAGAAGAAAAACCTCAAAGAAAACTCTTGTCGTTGACATAGGCATCGTATAAAGAAATGTGGGGTACTCAGCTTCGAAGGATTGAACCTTTTGCTTCATGTAGTCTCCGTAATCCATAAAAACCATAAGACTTGGATCATATGGATTATTTTCCACCTGGAATTTTTAGAACTAGATAAGTGTCACAAAATGGCTTATGTCACACCTCAAAGAAGAAAGAAAGAGAAACAACAACATACACAAAGAATCAATTACAAGTCTCGTCCTAATCATCAAACTTAGAATGTGCCGCGAACAGAAAAAAGCAGGTGTAGTGCAAAATCAACTCAGGATTTTGGAAATCTAAAGCTGAGAATAAAAGGTATCTTAATTTTGCCATTATTTGGAAGACTAGACTTCACCCTCGTACCTCAACTTCTACGCCATATGCTGTTTGGACAGAAACTCTTGGACCTCCAACCTCATACTTCAACAGCTTTCCTGAAGCTGCTCCAGATGCCACAGTGACGAGCCTGTAGGCAAAACACCCGTACCATTACACCACCTCTTCCAAGAAATAATCCTCATACAACTACTATACATTTTACTAAAAACAAAAAGAAATTAAAGTCATTTAGAGGGTTGCGATCACAGATTAAACAAAAACAAACAGTATCTACCTGCATGGAACAGAAACACCATCTTCGCAAGCGACAACACTGTACCCATCATTGGCTTCAAAAATCCTATCCACTTTTGAGCTCCGATACAAAACACCTGAGTCCACACACCTAGAGAAAATTAACAACGTGACTAAGATAAAACTACACCAGTCACAACTCATCAAGTAACAGTACAGCTACACAACAACACTACACTTACCTGCTCAACAACTCTTCGTGAAGCAAGTGTCGACTAACTCGTCCATAAGCGCGGTCAACGAGAATCGGATCACTGCGCTCGTCGAGATATACAATTGTATCCCGCCACACGTGCTCTATGCACCTTTCAAGTCCAAGATCTGGAACATCCATTTCTTCATCATCAACCATTCTCTACATGTACATCAATTTAATTAACCAAAAATTTTTAGAGTTTTTTATTTTTTACCTTTGAATTCATCTTCCCAGACGCCATAATTATTAGTAAAGGGAAGGTCAGGACCAATAAGTCCAACCTTTAAGCCCAGCTTAGCTGATTCTGCTGCCAGAGCTAGACCGGCCGGTCCACACCCGATCACACCCAAGTCCAGTATCTCTCCTCCAACTGGTAACAGCCTTAACTGTGTAAACAAAACTACACTATAAGGTTACAGCTCAGTTTAGGAAAAAACAAAATTGTCGAAGAAAATAGAGAACTAGTGGTTATAGATACAAGAGCAGTAACTAGCAAGTAAAACCTTAAGGGCGAGTTTAGGCTGGTTGTCCATGGCCTTTTTCTGCTGCATTTGTACGAATAGAAGCTGGGACCCACCGGCCTTTACGTAATCTTCTTCGTCCACAAAGCCTTGCTTAAAAGCCACACAACTCACTTCACTCCTTTCTGTGCTCGCTTTCACTCTATACATACGGTAGCGTCTGTTCCACTGATATTGCCTTGTCAGAGTTGGACAAGTCCACGTAGGGCTAGAACAGGTCGCCGTTACTGGAGCTCCAAGACGGTCCATATGTAACTCTCTCTAATATATGGATGTATATATATGTGGTTACTAGAAAATTGTTCTAGCAACTTGTGTGTGGTTTCACGCCATAGTAGAAGCTTATTTGAGCTTGTAGAAAGTTTGCTGGTGACTATTACTGTACTTGGGGATAGGGGATTGGGGAAGCTGAGTTCTTGGCTTGTGGGCTGATGTGTTCACAGCCGTCATCTTATGTTGCCACGTGGAGGAACTAGATTGGGTGTACCTTTTAGAAAAAAATTTATGAGATACGACGTTGGATTAGTGGACATAGAAAGCGGTGTCGTTTCCGATTCAGAATTAGGGCTGACAATAACAACGGTTCCCTTGGAGACTGGAGAAGAAGGCGCCATTGACGAAGCAGAGAGCTGAAGCTTTTGCGTTAGAGCGAGACAGATGGGGAATCCAAAACAAAAGTGGACGGCGGAGGAAGAGGAGGCGCTTCGGGCAGGAGTGGCTAAACATGGCGCTGGCAAGTGGAAGAACATCCAGAAAGATCCCGAGTTCAATCCTTTTCTCTTCTCTCGCTCCAACATCGATCTCAAAGTACCCTCTTGCTTTTTATTCTTACTCGCTCTGATTTGCTTCTTCATTTTATTAGTTTTCCCTCAATGATTCGGTCAACTGGGAACATTGACCCATTGTTCTTGTTGTTGGTGGTGGTGGTTTTGATAGGATAAATGGAGGAATATGAGTATAAGTGCAGGTGAAAAATCTCGGCCATTAAAACCTAAACTTATTGCCGATGCTTCTGCTCCTGCACCTTCTCCTTCTGTAAACACCGCTTCCGATGCTGTCGCTGCTCCTGTTCCTTTAGATCTTGTTGTCGCGGCCGCGGATGATTCTTCCAAAACCGTGACCGATGGGAAACTTGCTCCGAGGTATGTTCTTAATTTTCTGTTACTCTGTTCCTTTTTATTATCATGTCATCTGTAGTTTTCTTCCGAAACTGCTGTGGAAGATGCATTTTTAGTCTTTTGTATTTCTGTATGCATATCATTGATAAGTAAGAATGCAATCACTCTTTTGTGTAGAATTTTTCCTGAGGGAATTGAATTACATTGGAAAAAGAAATTTTGATTTTTTTCTTTTTTGAATGAACCTCTAAAGCTTAACCTAGTTGCTTAATTTTTCCAGGTACAATGCTAAGATTTAGAGCTTAACCTAGTTGCTTAATTTTGCCAGGTACAATGCTATGATTTTTGAAGCAATTTCTGCTTTGAACCAGCCAAATGGATCAGACCCCAATGCTATTGCCAACTACATCGAGGTTTGGAGGGATATTCTGTCATTTAGTGCTACTTTTTCTTTTTCTAATTGATAGTCTATGATTAACCCGGCAAAAGTTGAATCTTTTTTTTAGTAATCTTGTTTTGTGGGAAATAACTCTAATGTCATCCCCAACTCCCTAGTGCAAGAAAGGTAAAAGTAGCATAAATTTGAAAAGGGAAAAAAGTGCTCATGAAATCAGGCTACACAACTAAAGTGCGAGTATCTCTTCTTGAAGTTTTATGGATATATATCAATCTTCCGTTATTGAATTACTAAACCTTTCCGAGAGATCAGTTTTCTTGGGATTTTAAATGACATAATCAACTTTTTTGCATCTTAATTCTGTAGGAATTTTAACATGTATGAGTTTTGTGTTATGTTTTGGTCTCAACTATATTTGCAGCAAAGACAAGAGTTGCCACAAAGTTTTAAAAGGCAATTAAGTTCAAGGTTGAGAAGACTGGTTGCACAAGAAAAACTTGAAAAGGTGAATGAATATCTGATGTCTTATTGATATTAGCTTGATTTCCTGTGCATACCCTTCTTGCTTTTCTTATAATTTATTTTTAACATGTTGTGCCAATATTGTGTTTTCTTTTTTTTTTCAAGTAGTACAAAGTTTGTGCTTTGCTCAAACCAATATTTGCTTAGACAAAGATCAAAAGATCACGCATGCAACGATGTGGAAAGTTGGGCCGATAATTTGAGCATCTTTTATTTCCATTTTCTAGCATTGCGCATCTCTAAGTCAGTCAATATATAGTAAATCGCATTCGGTATTGACCTCAATGAATTCACAGTAAATTACGCAGTTCTTTAGTTTGATTGATTAATTAAAGAAACATAATTTACTGTGCCCAGGTATAAACCGTTCCTACAAGTTTCAAAAGATATATCAAAGATTTTCAGAGAATGTACTGTAGGTTTATAATAAGTAAATTGAAATGCAGGTCCAAAATTGCTACAGAATTAAGAAAACTTCCTCATTCGCAACAAAAACGTCAAGCCCAAAGCGAAAAGAATTGCAACCTAGGCAATTGGATATTACTGGTTTTGCAAAATCTGAAGATACTTTTGAAGAAGCAGCAGCAGCTGCTGCCTACAGGATTGCAGATGCAGAGAACAAGTCATTTGTGGCAGCTGAAGCAGTAAAGGAGGCTGAGAGAGTTTCAAGGATAGCTGAGGAGGCGGATTCGCTACTAGAAGTTGCCAAAGAGATAATTGAGAGATGTAAGCTCACATTCTTGCTCATACCATCGATGGTTCATCTGCCACAAAATATCCTGTTCTCTGCATGCATGCTTTTCTCAGAGTATTTGATTAACTTGTATTTATACTCCTCTTTTCACAGGTTCACGCGGTGAGGTTGTGCTTATGGTGTAAGGTAGGAGTTCGTGCTTTCTCTTACGAGGCTGCCTATCCAAGTGGAATGAATGTAAATACTGCTTCGTTCTTGGGCATTATAGTGACTCATGGAATTCATTTTTTTTTTCAATCAATTCATTGATCGGATCGTGGCATTTTTAACATCTTGGTTCCAAAGATGAGGGTTTTCTCTCCTTTACAGGCCGCCTATACCAGTCAACCAACAACGCCGCAAGCTCTCCTTTTCCATCTTTGGAAGCTAATAAGTCATTACCATTTTTGATTCAGTACTATCACCTCGATTCACCAACACAAATGAGTTTAGTTTACAAGAGGCTACGAAGAGACTGCCCATAGCTGCCTGAGTATTTTGAGATGTTGACTAAATGGAATTTCAGAAGTAGGTCCTTGCCAGCTTAAGAGTTACATGACGTGGTAACAATGCCGCATTTACTAAAGTTTGAAATCGGCAGTAGGGCTGTTCATGTCGGCACCCGCGGGTTGATCGTCGAAGCACGGTTATCCTATACATATGCAATTGTCTAAATAGTGGCAAAATTGGTGTTGAGCAATATGTTAACAGTAACGATAACCGCAAGCCATCAGTATATTGCCAAATGATGTGATAAAATAACCAAAGCTATAAAGCATTTCATGTGCTGCCTTAAGGCATGAATGTTCCAAAAGGCAATGTGCAAGAGATCCAGACGAAGCAGTAAAGGCAAAGGTATTGAAATAGCCTTTCAAGCTCTCAAAGTTTCAATTAGTCAAGAGAACAACACAAGTAAATGCTACAAGTTTGTAAAAGCACAGAAATCATTCCCAAGTTTGCACCGCAAAATCTCATATGCCGATGTTCAGAGAATAAAAATGAATGCCGCCCATACTTAGGAAGCAAACATAATCGCTATCGAAGTACTTTTGCTATAAGAGCACAAGACCCAGCTCGGATGGCCTCAAGGCTTGGCGAACACGATAATTATAAAGATAGTAATGAAGTTGCCCATCACCTGGTCCAAATTTCAGCTCTTTCAGAAAAGATTCATTGTGCATGACATCCAAAGCATTAAAAACATCAAAATCCTTTTTCTTGGCAACGATCAGTGCATCATTCATCAACTGAAGCAATGGAGTCTTTGTGGTCACATTATAATAAGAATAAGCAGCTTTCAA
The DNA here is from genome assembly GCA_027563595.1 of Erythroxylum suave. Lineage (NCBI taxonomy): Eukaryota > Viridiplantae > Streptophyta > Magnoliopsida > Malpighiales > Erythroxylaceae > Erythroxylum > Erythroxylum suave. The sequence continues at coordinate 13,799,099 of JAOSBN010000178.1, read as the reverse complement.
AGTTGTGTAATTTTGGTTACCAAGGATAGAGGATGGTAGAGTGTAGAAGCTACAAAAGTCTGTAATCTCGTGACTTTCAGGACTCTCAACCAAATAACTATCAACAACATTCTCAGTTGGAAGAAGCCAGTGCTCCACGTCATCCTCGTCAAAATCGGGTGCAACAACAAACTGGCTCAAGTAATTCTTAAGCAACCGTGTAACAGCAGCCACATCCCGAAGCCCCATTTTCCTAAATCCTGGAGTAGCTGGAGAATCTGGCAACTTATAAAGTTTTATTGTCCTGCTCATCGTCATCCTGGGACCAAGCCTGGAAAATCCAACATCTATAAGCTTCTTTGGGTTCAAAGATCTGTGCCAATACTGACAAGTTGTTATTGGCGTTGGAAGAACCACTCCGGCGGTATAAGCTGCCTGCCAAATGTTCTCCAAGTGAACCCTCCTAGTAACCTCCTTGATCATAACAGGAGCAAGTCTCTTCGACCTAAGTTTCTTGTGAACACAAAGAAAATTGATCTCAGCCATTTTCACAACCTCATCTCGAACCCTAATCCTTGCAGGAACACCAGTTATGAAAGCAACAAGTTTTTTCGATTCCTTAGCACGAACACCAATATGCCAGCTTCTGAAGTATCCAGGAGGATGCAACGCCCACCTAAGAAACTCCTTAGAGTAATTAAACCTAAACATGTTTTCATCGTCTTCGACGTAATTGTTCTTCAGGAGATTGTAGACCTCATTGCAAGACTCTTCAGAATCCATGTCACAAGTGGTCCATTCATAAGGACTAGGGAGATTGTAAGGCTCCTGCTTGACTTCAGACAACGGTGCCGGAGGCTCAATAGGGCCCTCTGACAAACTTGTATCTCCAACATCTTTGAATTGACCTACAGGTTGAGTTTCCCAAAACTTATGTTTCTTGCTAACAGAAACAGAATCCTGGAACCTACGGACAATCGATTCCAGCGAGCTATCATCCTTTGTAAGGTGATCAACTTCAGATTCTTGATCTGCGCTTCGCTTAGGAGACCCAGGTGTCAAATCATCATTGTTGTCACCCATATTCACCAAGAAAGGAGAGTGTTTGCGAGCGAAATTACCTGCCCCAACAAATCAAAAAGAAGTAATTGATAATCTAAAAATGTGCCAACTATCAAAATTCCCAAACACAATTAAAGACACAAAACTACTTCAAAACCAAAACTTTAACATAATCCACATTTTTCTCCACACTTCACATAGCCCAGATGTTATTATTATTGGGTTTCAATATCCACACAAATTCCCACCAATAATCATAAACCCATAAAATAAAAAATCGAAAAGATAAGGAAACAGATCTACAAAGTAAAAGCTCGCATAGTAACTTGTAAACTTGAAGAGCTATTGCAAGCGCTGAACTTTGAGATTATTCGAACTTACTGGAAGATCTTAGAGAAGACCAAAGAATTCCCAGATCGGGAAAACTAAGTTTTTGATGGTATCAATGATTTCGTCGTAAGAAGGCGGCTTTCAAGTTCCAATATACCCGTACAGACGGACACCGGCCGTGTGGGCTTTGCAGATTTCAGGAAATGAAGCGTTGCTTGTTCTTTATTATTAATATTTGCGTTGCCCTGCCCTACACTTTATTATTCGGTTTATACAACCAATTACTAATTTGATGAAAGAAATTCCCCAAAATCAGAAACTTTACGTGCCTTCCATTTATTTTCAAGATATATGTATTAGGCTTTAAATTTTGAATTTTTATTTTATGATTAAAAAAATGATAAATGACGACGTTGAGTTTGTTGTATTTCTAAAATATAGTTCATTTACAAGTCTCATGTGTTTGGACTAAAACGAGGAGTTAATGATTTTGGTTTTATTAAATTAAGATTTTGGTTCTAATGAATGTAATGATATGATTGTGCAGTAATACTTCTATTGAAATATAATTTGCAATTACGTATTGAATATAATGATCCTCTTAAATGATGCCTGTAATATTTAATAATTTATAATTGTAATAAATTTGGAATCCGTTAATGATTAATGTGGCAAACACATTAATATTATTTATCAATGTTTTAAAAACCGGACCGGTAACTGAACCGGAGAAGCAACTGATTCAATAGTCACTGGTTCAACCGGAATTCAACCGTGATCGAACCGGTGACTAATAAATATATAAATTTTTATTTTATATATTATATATATAAGATAATTTTTAAACATACTATTTAATTATTTTTCTAATTGTAAACTTAACTTAAACCTTAAACCTTCAAACTTCAAAATATACAAGTTTTTTTTTTAGTTTACTAACACAACACAAAATAAGATAATAATGCTCACTAGTCATATTTAATCAAAAAGATAAAATAAAGATTACTAATTATAATATTCATTAAAGTTGAAATCATCAAAATCAAGGCATTTTAAATGAATCAATCGGTTCTTTCTTTCACCGGTTCAGCGGTTTTTACTGATCCGACCGTAAAATGAACGATTCAATCACTCATAAAAAATACGGGTTAAACCGGACCGTTTCATACTCCGATTTACCGGTTTTTCGGTCCGACCAACCGGTTCGGTCTAGTTTTCAAAACACTGTTATTTATATATTTGGAATTCATATACAAAATTGCAAACATATCCAAAAGTTGCAAAAACATGTCCATGTAACCCAAAGTTGTGGCAACAACACATCCATCCAAAAAGAAAACACCAACAATATATCTATCAAAAAGTTATGCAAACAATACATCCATCCAAAAGTTATTGCCAATAGATATAACAACTTTAATATGGTTGATTATGAGCCATATTGTTTCTTGCATTTACACTTAGACTAGGAAATTTGTTCTATGGTGGTTATGTTATTTCTCGTCCTCTTTGCTTTAGCTTGTAATTATTGGAAAGTGATACTAAATTGTCCTTTGAAGCTTAGACCCTCTTGGTTTAAATGACAATTTAAACATATGCATATCAACATCTCCAAACTTCCTTTTATTGTCATGTGAAGTGCTACCAACCTAGAAACACACACATCATTCATAGTATTCATTTGAATTAATTGTTAATGATGCAATGAATGCTCATATATGGAACTCACATTATTACATTACTGACTCGACACAATAATATTTTCATCTACGTTTGTATCAACAAACTATATTAATAAAATGTAACATAATCATTAGTTATTACAACCAAGATAAATTGATAAAAATTTGAATGGTTATATACCTATAAATATACCTCGATGATCACTTGATAAACATAATGAAAATAACAATATAATCTTGATACATAAAGCAAAGCATACAAAGAAATGCGAGGTTTATAGTCAAAGAATGTTTTATGCCCTCGAAGATGCCTCACCAAATAATGTTGAGTCTTCCTTATTACATTTTCTAGCATTATAACCAGTATTGTTACATTTGCTACATTTTTGTTCTTATGCTTTCTAAGAAAATTTGTTTAGGTTTTTCAATGAATGGGTTGTTAAAGCCCTTAAAATCTAAAATCTTGTAGTAGTTGAGTAACTAGGTTGAATCCCAAGAGAACTGAAAACTAATTTCTTAATTTCAATTGATAAAACAAAATAAGGAGTTTATGATTAATTAGCTAATAAACTAAATTTAACAAGAAATCAAAATGAATCAATTGGGTATTAAAATGAGAAAGTCAACAGTACTTGACATTGATTCAAAGGAAATATCTCATCCAATTGTAGCATTGATCATTTAATGAAATAATTTTCACAATTTAAGTAGTTAGTCGTAAACCTATTATGATAGTTATAGTAAGTCTCAATTTTTTTAAATTAATTGGTTCAAACTTAACGTTCAAACCAAAACTTACAATTAATTGATTAGGGATAATAGCATTCCATATTAATTGAAAGATAGCAACAAGCTTAGTGAAAAGGACTAAAAATTAAATAATTAAGATAGTTACAACTATTCAATTTAGTCTTCTTATTTCTTTAAGTCAATCATTCATGATAATTATGATTTACTAAATTCATAGATAGTTATAGAATAATCAACATTAAATTAATTTGTCAGATTAATCAATATTAACTACTCTTGAAATGAAAGAATATAAAATAAGAAATACTTGAATTTAAATTAAAAAAACATCACAAGGTTACAATTCAAGTTTTGAATATCCTTGAATTAGAATATTTGGACTTAGCCATTCATGGATTTATTTCCAACAAAAAAAATAGAAGAAAAGATGAAGAGAACCACAAAGAAACAAAAATAGGGTGATATGAAGAAGTGAAAACGTGTTTTTATCCTCTCCTTCTACTCAAAACCTAGCCTCCTCCTAATATGCTAATTTCCTTATCTAACCAAATCCAAAACCCTATATAATAGGGCTAGAAATAAGTTTTCTAATTGAGTTCAAATTCTTAGGGTGAATCTAGCATTAGGCATGATCTCTCCTTATCTACTATAATAATTTGTCCACTTCTTCCAAAATTTGTGATTTTCACAAATAATGCTCCAATTTGATGCAATTTTCACTTGTCACCTCCTAAAACAAAACAAATATTAATTTTCCCACTTAACCACCAAAATTAAGCTAAGACAAAAGAGATGGATTTAATTAATATAACCAAATAACATCTTGTTAAATTCTTCACGCGCGGACTCACATTTGTCCTAAAGCATATGTAAATTCAATACATCAATTATCATCATAATAATCACTCATCTTCTTTTATGTTATCCAAAAATATATCTATAAGCTAATACATATTTGAAGGTTTAAGTGGAAAAATAGAAATTAAGGGAACAAGCACTCCTAGGTCACATTTTTAGAATGAAATATAAAATTTCATCAATTCCATCTAAATCAAATGAAACAAGACTTGACATCCTCTTATAGATTCCATTCTATTCATTTGAAATATTTAAGGTTCATTAAATTCTCAAATCAAAGCATAGCAAGCTATTTCCATAAGCTTACTCGTAAATCATATCTCCACCATTAATAAAAATGAACTCAATACATAAATCAAAAGCACTTAACAAGGGTTGTAACATGACTTAGGTAAAGTTATGGTAAAAAGAAATTTTTAGGTTAAACAAATTGAAGGAAATCACACAAACTTACTAACATATGTTTTTACTCAAATCAATTTATAACTCTTTGATTTAAACAACATCCTTTTAATCACCTCATCTTTTTTCTTCATCTTTTTTAATTTTTGAACATATTAAAGAGGAGATTTCTTCTTCTTTTTTATACTTTTCCCCTATTGAAAAATCAAAATAATGCAATTTGAATCAACTGATTTATTTTTCATGGAACCAATCAAAATCTTGTGCAACTAAGCTTGATACGATTCCTTGAATTTAAAAGTTCAAAATTATTAAGGAATCAATAAACAGAAGGGTTAAAGTGGCGCATAACAAAGTTAAAATTCAAGAAAAAAAATTTAAGGCTCAAATTGGTTCTCTAAGTGTAAGAATTAAGGTAGGGTTTTCTAGGTTAAAAACGGTTATACTTAAGTGCCATAATCATTGCTATGAAGAAATTCATAACAAATGTAGTCTCAACATGTATTCAAGACAAAGTTCTATCGTAAACAAGATATGTTTGATAACACATAACAAAAAGAAATATATAAGCATGAATATGATGAATTACTCCTAGGCTTAAAAGCTCACATATATGTCCAGAGTAATGGGTACCGTTCCGTACCAGCCAGTACTGTACCTGTCGAAAAATGGAACGATACCCTGTGGAATGGTACTGGCCCCAAGTATCGATACTCACAATATCGGATGGTACTGGGCCAGTATAGTGAATCCTCATAAATTGAGGACTGATCTGAAATTTTTTTTACCTAATATTAGTACCCCCTCCCCGCCCCCTGCCTCTTCTATTCTCTTATCTCTCTTCTCTGCCTTTCACTTTTTGTTTTCTTTCTGGCTCCTCCACCGAATCATCCTCTCCTCTCTCTGTCATTGTCCTCTCCACTCCTGGCGGTTTGCGGTGCTCTACGATGGAATTTGGCTGCTCCTCCACCATGTGACGTTCTCCACCTACCCCTATCGCCACCTTGCCCCTCTAACTGTCGCGGGTCGCCAGCTCCACGTCTCCACCTATTGCAGTTTGCCACCTCTGCTTGTCGCCCCCAACCACCATACCACCAACACCAAGGCATCACATCCGACAGATCTGGAAATAATACCCAGATCTGGACCCGACCCATCATCGAATCTATTGTGAATTTGTGTTTGTTGGGTGTTTTTTTTCCAATTTCTATTAGAATATTTCTATTAATTGTTTGTGAATTTGTGTTGTGACTGTGAGGAATGAAATTGTGAAGGATTTGAAGTTGTATGTGTCGGAGTCAGAGACGGTTTGAAGTTGGTAAATTGTTTGTGTTGGAGAGTGGAGACAGATTTGAAGTTGGTAATTGGTAACAGAAATGTAAAATTCGTGGTTAGTTATTGGTTCGGCTAGATTATGTTTTTGGTAATGAAAAAATGAAATTTGTGGTTGGTATTGATTTGGTTGGTTGGTATTTGGTAATGAAAATGGGAGAGTCGATGGTTCAGTTGTTTGGTTCATGAAACTTCACCGTATATTGCAATTTATTATGATTAATTGCAAATTTGTAATGGTTTGTTGGTTGGTTAATTGGTTTGGCTCACGTTGAATTTTTTCACTAAATTTGAAAATAAAAATAGGATTAATAATAAAAACAGAAGATTAAGTAGATTCATTTATGCTTTGCAAAATGACATCATATTTATAAGAAGATTTATTCATGCTATGCAGTAAGTGTAATTACATTACCCTTTTTTGAAGAAAAGATAATTTGTCTAAACATATACAAAAAAAACCTAAATTGAAAGAGCTCAAATAACATCATATTCGTATAGAAGAAAGATAACAATTAGAAATTAGAATTGACTACTTTGGATATATCTAAAGTTTGATTTATTAATTTTAGATTAAATTAATTTTTTATTATTTGTTTAAGAAGTCATAATTAATTGCAATGTTTAAGGTGTATACTAGCTTTTAAATTTCAATATAATTCTACGTTCGTGTTGTAATTGTAAATGTTTTGTTCAGATTTAACTTTAACTTGATTGTTTCCTCGTCGTGATGAATTGTAATAGTTAAAGATATTTATTGTTCTTTTTATTGAATGTTTTGATGTAATTGTTATTTATTAAAATGAAGAAATTGTATTATTGTAATATTTTAAATACTTTGTATTATTCTTATTCTTATTTTTGTTTATTTATTTTTTGAATACAAGAGACAGAAAACCAAACTAGGAGAAACAAACACATCACTCCAGCATCGTGCGACAATGTACTACGCCGCGCTAATCCTGGTGGACAAAAGGCAAAGTTTCGGTAGGCGGTTCTGACATCACATGCAATCCCTGGCTCACTCGCAAAGCCACATTGGTCAAACTATCCACACTAAGATTCCCTTCTAGATGGATGTGACGAAGATGCACCTCCTACTCTCGTCGCAGAAGCTCCATCATGTGTTGCGCTAACAAAGAGCCCTCCATTAAGGCCAGATCAAAAGAAGACAAAATGTTTATTACCTCCAATGAGTTGACTTCGAGGATGACTTTGCGAAACCCGCTATCCCAAGCCATAATGAGCCCGTTGTGCGCCCCCCATAATTCCTCCATCAAGGGCGAGCACTCACCAATATAAGATAGAAAACCACCACATCAGTTACTGTTGCAATCTCGAATCAAACCTCCAGTAGTCCCATTGATCGACCCATATGTAACTACCCCATCAGTATTGAGTTTAACCCAACCTGTTGGTGGAAGGATCCAGCCTACAGGATAGCTGACCGGCAGTCCTGCACGTGGAATAACTTGGCCTGTCACGACCTGGGCTTGACCGATCCACCATACATACTCCAGTACAATGTGGAGACCATCGACGGGCCTTACATGATGATTATCTTTTTTCATATTAATTGTAGTTATTATTTATATATGAAATATTTAAAAATTATTGTTATTTCATATTAAATTATTAATTGTGATTATTATTTATTATTATGATTTTTAGAA
>JAOSBN010000178.1:13773118-13788904 GCA_027563595.1 Erythroxylum suave | reverse complement strand
GGGAATTGGAATGGAGATTGACAATGATGTGAAGAGAGATGCTTTGGCTAAGCTTATAATAGAGCTCATGGAAGGAGAGAAAGGGAAGGAAATGAAAAACAAAGTGATGGAGTGGAAAAGATTGGCAGAAGAGGCTGCTGGTCCCAATGGTTCATCGTCTTTGAATTTAGAGAAGCTCATAAATTACTTGCTTTTATGAGGAAAATGCATGTTTAAGAAGAAATGATTATTATCAAGTGTGCAGTGTAACTGTTGTTTTCTATTTATGTAACATATTGCGTTTCTGTTAAGCCTAAAGTAAAGTACAACCTTGGCAAATTCAGTTAGATTCCTTTGTCTAGCTCTAAATCCGTGAAGGAAAAAGTTAAGATTTTCTAGAGACGATACAGAAATAGTCAATACCAAATTCTAAGAATGTCTGACTCTTGCTACTCCTATAAATAGAGAGCTGTAAATGTAGAATTGTTCAGATATCTGTCAACCTTTTTCTTTTTTTTTGGGTGAAATGTCAACCTACTTTCTGCAACTTTTATCTAATGTAAAGTGAAAATAATGAATGGTATGCTTTCACAATCTTTAATCTTGTCTCCAATAGATGCGTACTCTCCAACTCTCGTCCTGAGAGTCTCGAACACTTTTTCTTCGATTGTTCCTACACCAAAAAAAAAACCCGGAGTTGAATGTTAGGATGATTAGCAAAGTTGAAACTTTAGCTTAAATTCAGCTTCCCCTGTTCTGTTTTCTCCCCTGTTTTGCTTCATGTGCTCTGGTAACTAGAGGCTCCTTTGTTTAATGGCTTGCTCCTGGCTTGTCTCGGGTGTTCTTTGCCTCTCGACTTTTGATTAAAGTTGTGCGGATAGAAAATTTGTGTTTTAGATAAACTATGAAGCTGCTACTTATTAGAGTTATAACTGACAGTTATGGAACCGGTTGTATAAATACTTCTCTACTTGATTATAATGAATAAGTTTTACCCTTTGTATTTTCGGTTATTCTGTTATGTTATCAGAGCACTTGTTTCTGCTTCTCTGAATTTCTGGGTTTCTCTAGATTTTCTTGTCTTTACGTCCAAGAAATATTATCGTTTCTTTATCTTCTTTCTTTACGACTAAAAGCGTTACTATGGCCAGCTTCAACGCTTGGAGTGCAAAGAAAAATTTGAATGAGAAATGCTAGAACTTCTTTGTAATTTGTAGATTTTTTAATTTGTAATTAAAGTATTAGGGGCGGATGTAGCCAAGTGGATCAAGGCAGTGGATTGTGAATCCACGATGCGCGGGTTCAATTCCCGTCGTTCGCCCATAAGAAAACAAAATCAACCACATTACTAGGATTTCTTTTTCCGCCTTCGTGTTAAGCTTATTTATTTTTCTTAATAAATGATTTCCTACGTGAGAAATTACAGCGTGGTGTTATTGTGTTACTTCTGGTATCTTCTGTGAACCAGTTGGCTGATTGTTTCACTAAAGCTCTTTCTTCGCCCATGTTTCGGGTTTTTTTTTCGCAAACTGGGAGTCCATAACATATACTCACCAGTTTGAGGGGGGGTATTAGAGTTATAACTGACAGTTATGGAATCGATTGTCTAAATACTTCTTTACATGATTATAATGAATAAGTTTTACCTTCTGTATTTTCTGTTATTCTGTTATTACTCGTGATATCATGTATACGAAGTTAAGTTGTCAATTTTCACATTTAAAAAGAAAGGTGTTGGGATGTATTACTACTTTATTGTTGTCTTTATCAACAAAGACTGATCAAGATTGTTATTGTTGCAGGAATGTAAGAGCAGAAAAATTAAAGAAACCAAAATTTACTTAGTTCGATAGTGAAACACTATCTACATCCAAGGTTCCCACTTGTTAGTGGTGAAAATCTCACTAATGAAGAAGAAAGTGAAAGAAATGATTTACAAAGTTTGAGTGATATGTTATATCAATTGCAAGAGTTTCCAAACTCTCATAGTACTCACTGTAAGTACTCTAGCACACTCTCAAAACCCTTTTCTTTTCACTCTTGATCTTACTCTCAGATATTGAATACTGTGAATGAAGAATACAACGTCTGTCTATGATTTGCTAATGCATGTGTTCTGTCTTTTTATACGAGTCTCATGTATGAAGATGCTTTCGGATGGAACTTAAGAATTTCTACTGCTGCTCCCCATGTGACCAAGAATAAATGATGCACTGCGTTTTGTATGGGCTGGTTAAATCTTGAGTTGCTTCAGCTGTAAGTAACACGACAGCGTTTGTATTTGTAAGCCTTAATGAGAATGACTTCGTATTGACTTCCAGCAGATGATTTTGTGTTTGCTGTCACGTGAATAAGACTTAGTTTATGTCTCTTGTTTCTGTCAGTGAGAAGCTTCGAGAGTGTATCTCTCTTTCCTCTTCAAGCTTCAGACATTCTCCTTCGATTCTTCATTTTTCTTATTTCTGTGTTATGATTGGTGGAGTATACGTGATCTCCATCACATATTGCCTCCTACTCCATCAATCATTAGATCAAAAACAAAGAACCTGAGAGAGATATAAAAGACCCAAAACCCTAATTTTCGCCACTTTAGTGAGATTGTTCAGATCTGCCTTTGAAGTCAAGGGGCTTCCATGATTTGTAATTATTCCCTACAAAAATTAAACTTCTTTTGTGTTAGTATTTTAGTTCTGAAGTCTGATGGGTTTCTATCACCTTGTATTTTGTCCAGATTGAAGAAGCCTTGTGCGACTTTGTCTTTGACAAAATGGAGTTGGACATCAATGTGCTTGGACCTCTTATGCAAGACTGGGTCTTTATTCAGGTACCTTGAACTCTGACTGTCGGTGTATATTATTGTTGTTCCTAGGTTAGCTTGAATTTCTCTAAGGATGCCTGATAACCATGTTAATTCTTTTACCCCTTCTGTAATTGCGTAGAACTCTACTTCTGTAGTTGAGAGTGATACAATTGATTGTTGTTATACCTTCCAACTGATTGTATTTCCTGCTAGTATAAAGTAGTATGCAGAGATTGATTTTCTTGTATCTTTATCTGCTGCGTAGTCTACATCTACATATCCATGTAGGCTTAGACTATTAATTTTAACTGGTTTAGCTTTAGTAAAGCACAATCCGTAGCTTAGGGTTCTAGTAAGGTATCTGAAGACATTCTTCAGTCCTTGCCAGTGCTCAAAGCCAGGATTGGACATGAACTTGTTTAGAATGCTAATGGCATGAGCAAGATCAGGTCTCGTATAGAGCATCATATACATGATGCTACCAACTCCAACATCATAGGGGTATTTTAGCATAGCCTTCCTTTCTTCTTCAATTTGGGGGCACTTATCAGCAACCATTTGAAGATGTGGACTTATAAGAATAGAAGTAGGCTTTGCCAATTCCATACTGAACTAACCTAATACCTTTTGGATATAGCTTTTCTGATTCAGCCATAGTTTCCCTTCCCTCCTATTTCTTATAATTTGCATCCCTAGTAACTTCTGAGCCTCTCCTAGGTCCTTCATTTCAAAATGATTGCTCAGATTGGTTTTTACCTCAATTATTCTACCTTGCTCCTTTCCAACAATAATCAAGTCATCTATATAGACTAGCATGAAGATGGCTTCTGTCCCTCCTAAGTTCTTGTAGTATAAGCAATAATCATAGGCATTTCTCACAAAATTCATCTCACTAGCTATTTCATGGAATTTTTTGTTCCACTGTCTAGGTGCTTGCTGCAGCCCATATAGGGACTTCTGAAGTAGGCAGATATAATTAGATTTCTCTTTATCTACAAAACCAGTTGATTGTTTCATGTAGATACTCTCCTCTAGCTTTTCATATAGGAAGGCTGTCTTGACATCCATTTGATGGATTTCCTAGTCATAGACAGTAACTAGCACTAGGATAAGTCTGATTGTCTTAAATTTTACTGCTGGTGAGAATATATCTTTGTAGTCAATCCCTTGTTTCTGCCTATACCCCTTGGCTACAAGTCTTGCCTTATAGATCCTTGGTTCAGCTTCTGTTATTCCTTCTTTTAACTTGAATAATCATCTGTTCTCTATCAATTTAACTTTAGGAGGTCTAGGTACCAAAATCCATGTCTTATTCTTCATTAGGGAAGAATACTCCTTTTCACAAGCTTCCTTCCACTGTTCAGCATCACTTCTAGCCATAGCTTCTTCAAAGGTTTCAAGAGCCTTGTTTTCTATAGTTTCAATCACAAGGCAAGGATATTCAACCAAATTTGAATCAAGGTACCTCCTATTAGGGATTATTTGTCATGGCTGTTTATCCCTTGTAAGTTGATAGTCTTGTATGCTTCCTTGTTCTTCAGCTGAAGTTGTCTGTGGGATTTCTTCTTCACCCATAGCTTCAGCCACCTCTATCCTTAGATCATGATGTGTTAAGCCTTGCATAGGCTTCACATCATTAGGTTGTGGACCACCTTCTTCATTTTCTGGTGGCACATAGAAGTGGACTGATTTGTTTGATGTCCCTAAATTCTCCTGAATTTCACTTTGGAGGTCAGAATTTTGTGAATTCTTGTTCAGTAGAGGGAATTCATCTTCCTTAAAGATGACATCTTTGCTAATGATTGTTTTGTAGACTCCCTTTTGGAGCAATAAGAGTTTATAACCCTTTACACCTTCTGGATATCCTAGGAACACTCCCTTGACTGCTCTAGGCTCTAATTTTTCCTCTTTCTAATGTGTATAGGTTGCACATCCGAAAGTCCCAAGGTTTGTGAGTTTTGGTTTGTTACCACTCCAATTTTCCTGAGAAGTCTTACAATCATTAGCAGAGGTTGGAAGCCTATTGATTAAATAGGCTGTTGTCCCAATTGCTTCTCCCCATAGAGAGTGTGAGCAACCCAAAGAGAGTAGCATGCACCTTGTCTTTTCTAGTAGAGTCCTATTGAGACTTTCAACCACTCCATTCTATTATGTAGTTGCTCTTATTGTTTTATGCCTTAAGATTTCATTCTTACTACAATAATCTTTAAATTCTTTATTGCAATATTCTAATTCATTGTCAGTCCTTAGGCATTTTAACTTCTTCTCAGTATGATTTTCCATAAGTGTATGCCATCTTATGAAATTTTCTAGTGCTTCATCCTTTCTCTTTATAGGGTAAACCCAACATTTCCTTGATTTATCATCAATTATGGACATGAAATATAGGTTCCCTCCTACTATGGGACTTGAGCTGGCCCCCAAAGATCACTGTGAGCATACTCCATGATCTCTGTGGCTCTCTTAGATCCCCTTTGAAATGCTGACCTGTGGTGCTTTCCTATCACACAGGATTCACAAAATTCTAACTTTTGAAGGTTTTCTTCAGGGATTAGACCTTGCCTAGAGAGTTGGAGCAGGCTTTTGTTGCCTGCATGACCCAACCTTGCATGCCATTGCTTGGTTGGTTCAAGGTTTCCACTTTTTAAAAATTGATTTATTTCAGTTAAGCCTAAACATAATATAGACCACCCCTCTCCACTCCTCTAATGATGACTTTCCCATCCTCTGAGTCCATCTTTAGAACCGATTTGAAAGCCTTGCTTATAAAAAAGCTTTCAGAAATCAAATTTCTCCTTATTCCAGGCACAAATCTGACATTGCTTAGGATCCTTCTTTTTCCATCAAATATATTGATGCAAACACTTCCTATGCCCTTTATCCTTTGCTACCTAGAATCTACCATTTTAACCTTGGCAGTGACTAGTTCAAATGTTGTGAACCAATCCCTATGAGGAGTGACATGCATAGTGCACCCTGAATCAAATATCCACTCTCCACTAAGGTCCTCACAATCCTTAGTTACAGCCAGAATTTCATCTCCACTAGAATCTTCAAGTTTTTCAACATTACCTAAAATTTTACTTTCAGCTGCCTTATCCCTCTTTTTTTTTCCCCTACAATCCCTTGCAAAATGTCCCTCCTTATCGCAGTAAAAGCATTTCTTCCCTTTGCCTTTTTTCTTCTTTTCATTTTCACCTTCCTTAGAGTGTTTTTCTTTCCCACTTCCCTTCTGCCACTTCCCTTTCTTGTTATTTTTCTTATGAGATTTCTTCTTATAGTTATTCTCTACAAACATCACTTCAACCTTTTTCTTAAAAGGATTCACTTTGACTATCTCTTCCATTAGAGAATCTAAAACCCTCTTCATAGTAAGTGAATCTCCACTAGCATGCTTAATTACCTTCTTGAATGCATTAAATTCATAAGGTAATGCCTTTAAAATTACTATAGCTTGATGTTCCTCGGAAAATTTCTCATTTGTAGCTTCTAGATCTTGAACTAGCTTAAAGACGTAGTCTAGGTTATCATCTAAGGAGACTGAAGTGTTCATCTTGTAGTTAGCAAGATTATAAAGAAGTGTCATCTTGTTAGGAAGACACTTTTTGGCATACAATTCATCAAGTTTCATCCAAAGCTTCTGTGCAGTGTTACAATTATGCACTTTCCTTATCACTGTTGGTGATAAGTGAAGCATTAACTTGCAATGTGCAAGTCTTTGCATCTTAAGCTTCTTCATAAGATCAGTCGCAAGGTCATACTGATCATCTATAGCACCATAATAGTCATATGACTCAAGAAGAGCTTGCATCTGGAGTTTCCAGATGGTAAAGTCTTCTTTACTAGAAAATACATCCATTTCCTTACCTACCATGATTGTTGTAATGTAAAGAAACTTAAAGAATGTACTTACTTACTGTTCTTTAAATGGATCTTGATGCTTGGAGAGTCCAAGAAATGTCCCAGGAAGTCTTTATTGCTATGATACCACTTCTGTTGGGATGTATTACTACTTTACTGCCGTCTTTATCAACAAAAACTGATCAAGATTGTTATTGTTATAGGAATGTAAATGCAAAAAAATTAAAGAGGCTAGATTTTACTTGGTTCAATAGTGAAACACTATCTACATCCAAGGTTCCCACTTGTTAATGGTGAAAATCTAACTAATGAAGAAGAAAGTAAAAGAAATGATTTACAGAGTTTGAGTGATATGTTATATCACTTGCAAGAGTCTCCAAACTCTCCTAGTACTCACTATAAGTACTCTAGCACACTCTTAAAACTCTTTTCTTTTCACTATTGATCTTACTCTTAGATATTGAATACTATGAATGAAGAATACAACGTCTGTCTATATTTTGCTAATGCATGTGTTATGTCTTTTTATACGAGTCTCATGCATGAAGATGCTTTCAGATGGAACTTGAGAGTTTCTGCTGCTGCTCCTCATGTGACCAAGAATAAATGATGCACTGTATTTTGTATGGGCTGGTTATATCTTGAGTTACTTTAGCTGTAATTAACACGATAACATTTGTATTTGTAAGCCTTAATGAGAATGACTTCATATTGACTTCCAGTAGATGATTTTGTGTTTGATGCACATGAATAAGACTTAGTTTACGTCTTTTGTTTCTGTCAGTGAGAAGCTTCAAGAGTGTATCTCTCTTTCCTCTTTAAGCTTCAGACATTCTCCTTTGATTCTTCATTTTTCTTGTTTATGTGTTTTGGTTGATGGAGTATATGTGATCTCCATCACAAAAGGAGAAACTAAAATCTTTATAAAAATATAAAAATATTAAACTAAATTTATTACAATAATAGCTTGCACTCGTTAATCTGTTTAGTTAAAAATAATATTTGAAAGTGAAATTCAAACAATGAGGAGTCGCTACGCTTTTTTGCTACAACAGTTCAACAATTAATTCTTCAAACATATAATACTAATAAAATGTAAACTATGAAGCTGTTACTAGTGTTATCACGTATATGAAGTTAAGTTGTCAATTTTCATATTTAAGTTGTCTAATAATGAACAATGCAATGAGTTAGTTGGGGGTGGTAAAACTGATGATAAGGTGGACCAGTTGACCCCGAGAGATAAGTTAAATTATAGGGCGAGATTTGGGTACAAGGGAAGAGGTTAGTAGAATCTGAGGAGACAATCTGTGGAGATTGCAAGTTCTGGTTAAAAATGTTGATTCATTTCCATCGTTGGCAGTCAATATTAAGGCTAATCCAGAAAATACTGTTCTAAATGTAGGGGGTAGAGGTATTATAGGAGGGCCTTCTCATACTTGTCCTCTTACTAATTCTGAATCTTTTAGAGCAGAGGCGACCGATTGGTTTAAAATCAGGTCATACACATAGGGATTCCGATTCTATAGATTATGTTACAATGGAAGCTTTGGAACCAAGTACAATCATAGGTAAGGAACTAGAGTCAGGTTTTGAAGATGTGGCTTATTCTCCGCCTATTTTAGTAATTGCTAGTAAGGGTAAGGGTCGAAAAAAGGGTAAGAAGAAGAAGCATAAAGGGGTTATATCCCCTGAATGTCTTTTCTAACGGGTTCCTATAGATGTCATTATTAGTATGAAATACAAGGGGGTTAAATGACCCCTTTAAGATGTTGATGGTACAGGAAGTGGTAGCAGAGAAAAATACCGATTTTGGTGGGGCTTTTAGAGACTAAAATAAAGAAAGGTTTGGTTCAGAAAGGTTTGGCTTTTTTAGGTGCTAAATGGAAGTGTTTTCTTAATCATGATTATCATTATAATGGCAGAATTTTGTGTTGGTTTAATAAGGATTTGTTTGAGGTTCATGTTGTCCAAATGAGTGGGCAATTCATTCATTTACATTGTTGGCTAATAGGAAGGTTTCATTTTGAAACCACAATTATCTATGCTTCTAATTTTTCTTTTCAAAGGGCTAAGTTATGGGAGGACTTGAGGGCAATCCATTCGGGTATGTAACTTCCATGGATAGTTCTGGGAGACTTCAATTGTTGTTTAAATTCAGATGAAGTTGAGGGATGAGCAGGTTTTTATCCTAGAATAGGGAGGGAGCTTTCTCAGCTGCTTTAATGAATTGATTTAGTAGAACTTAAAGGATCAGACAGATGGTTCACATAGGATAATAAACAACAGGGGAATTTGTTCTTAAGGAAAAAATTAGACCGTGCATTGGTGAATCACAGCTGGCTCTAATCCTTCCCTAGAGCATCAATTTTCTTTGGGGATCCATTATGTTCAGATCATACTTCTATTTTGATCCATCAGCTGAATGTTGGTACAAATGTAGGTGCTCCTTTTTGATTCTTCCATGGTTTAACACAAGTTGAAGGATTCATCGAAATTATTTGTAGGGCTTTGGATCGTGAGGTGTTTGGGTTCAAAGCTTTCCAACTAATGTAAAAACTGAAGTTTGCTAAAATAGCTATCAAGCAATTTAGTAAAGCAAGGGCTAAGGATTTGAAAGAGTTGAGTAAAGCTATCATAGATATTCAACATCAGTGTTATTTGGATCCTCACAATGTCAGTTTACGGATTCAAGAAGAGGATCGATTAAAGAATTAACAAGAAGCTTTAAGATTGCAAAATTCTATCATGAGATAAAAAGCTCAATAGACGTGGCTTAAAGAAGGGGATGTCAATTCTAAATTCTTTCAAGCTTTTTTATTGGCACAAAGGAATATGAATACCATCACGAAATTGGAGGATGAGAGGGGTATTCTAATTTCTGATCAACAAAAGCTTTCTGACCATATTCGTAGTTACTTTGCCAACTTAATGCAGGGCACAATAATCCAGCAAAGTGCGCTTAGGGTAGGAAATGTGCAGGAGTATTGTCCGGATCAGTCGATGCAGGAGATGCTCACTGCACCATATACAACACTTCAAGTGAAAGAGGTGGTGTTTCGATTACATAGTTCTAAGGCGCTAGGTCCTGATGGGTTTTCAGTTGGTTTTTTCCATCAAACTTGGGACATTACGGGGCCTCTCTTAATGGAGGATTTATTGGAGTTCTTTTCTTCTAGTTTGTTGCTAAAGGAAATTAACCATACGTTTATTTGTCTAGTTCCTAAGATGGAGAGGCCATTAATGATTATAGATTACCACTCAATTTCTTATTGTTCAATGGTCTATAAAATTATTAATACTTTACTGACGGAGAGACTGAAAGTGGTGTTGGCAGAGGTGGTCAATAAGGCTCAGGGTGCTTTTTTGCCGTCAAGAAGCATTGGTGACAATATACTAATTTTGCAAGAGTTGTTGGGGGAGTATCACACTGGGAAGCCTATTAAAAGTTGTGCTTTGAAACTGGATTTATTCAAATCCTATGATACCGTTAGTTGGGAATAATTGAAGTTATGTTTGGAAGAAATCAATCTACTAGGAAGGTTTCGATATTGGATTCTGCAATGTATCCAAACTACATCTATCAGTGTGTTAGTGAATGGGATTCCAACGAGGCCTTTTTTCAATACGAGAGGGATCAGGCAAGGGGATCCTCTCTCCCCTTACTTATTCACTCTGGCTATGGAGGGATTTTCAAGACTTGTTTCTAAACTTGCGGCTAGTAATGGTTTGTTCCAGTATCATTATAAATGTCGGGAGTTAAAGGTGTCCCACTTGCTTTATACTAACGATGTTATCTTGTTTAGTAAGGCTGAAACTCAAGTTATTACAATGATGATGAACATGGAGTCCACTTTTTATGGTTGGTCGGGGATGAAGATAAATGAGCGAAAGAGTAGGGTGTGCATGTCTTCTGATATTCAGAATCCTGAATGGATAAGTAATATGGTGGGCTTTGCAAGGCAGGGAATCCCTTTTTGTTATCTGGGAGTCCTTATTACCTCTGGTAAGCCTAAGTATTCAGATTTTACTCCTTTGATAGAAAAATTGAAAGCTCGAATCCTTGCGTGGCAGAATAGATTCTTGTCTTTAGCTGCTGAAGTCACTCTTATCACTTCTATGTTGAATACTATGCATATACACTGGGTAACTTATTTGGTACTTCTAAAGAAAGTGATCAAGGATATGGAGAGGGTATAAAATCATTCCTATGGTATGGAAAAATAGAGAATTGTAACGGGCGAAAGTGAAATTATCCTTCCTAAGAAGCATGGGGGCTTGAGTGTCATTTCTATTCCTCAAATGCAACGGGTTATGCTTCTTAAAAGGATTTGGAGATTATTTATAGATTAGGAAGCCTTATGGGTGAAACGGGTGTAGATTTTCTACCTTCAAACTCAAAGTTTCTGGTAGCTATAATGTAACCGTTGTGATTCGTGGATTTTTTAAGGGTATATTGAATCTTAGGAAACTGGTTTATCCTTGCTTAAAGTATAGGTTAGTGGAAGGAGAAGACATCTGGATGTGGTCTGATAAATGGTCAGATTTCAGCCCTTTGTGGTTGCATGAGGATTTACAGGTGTTACGGAATAGAATCCCTAAGGAGGCACGATTGCATGGCTTAAACAGGAGTGGGATAGACTTCATACTCTATGTCATTTCGTATACTGGAGAATTACTTATAGGAGATGCTGAATGTAATTAGGAAGGATAAGTTGATAGGGACTATACATTCAAGTGGAATGTTCAATAATAGATCTGCTCATAACTTACTAGTTGAGCCACGGGAATCAGTCCCATAGGTAGATATAGTGTGGAAGCAAGTTCTGTGCCCCAAAGCTGCCATTTTTTAATAGTTGGTGATTAAAAAACTAATTAAGAACTAAAAACCGTTGGTTTGGGTCTTATGATCCCATATGTGTCTTATGTAAACATGTAAATGAGACAAGAAATCATTTGTTCTTTGAATGTAGTTATAGCAAATTAGTATGGGGCAAAATTTTGAATTTGATTCACCTCCCAAGGTTCTTGTGTTATATGGGATGATGTGTTAGAATCCATCATTCGGTATGCTTAACCTAGTTACAAGGATGGACTACTAATCAAGACTTCTTTCTAGATGATTATTTATTATATCTGGAGGGAAAGAAATAGGAGAATCTATAATAATGTGGAGCAACACAAATCTGAACTTACCAAGGTAATTGTCAACTTGATTAGAGAGACTATCTTAGCTTACAGGAAATAGGACTTTATCAGCCATGAACTCAGATCGCTATGGTTAATTTAAATCTTTTGTTATAATTGTTGTATTTTTGTGTAGTGTAGAGTGGTTTTTAGCTATAGGATCCTTGGTGAGGATCGTGTACAAGTTTCTGCCTTGTTAATATTATTTCTTTTAATTTCTAAAAAAATGTAAAGTATTAAATAATACAAGAGAACAAACAATTGGCGTAAAATTGTATGTCTTTATTAAAACAACTCCCGGCTTTATAAAGCCTTACATCCATCAAGAATGAGAAATTGCAGCCCCCATAGCACATATTTCGTTTAATGGTTTGGATAACACGATTAAATAAAACTTCTTCCAACAATCCCTCCCTTGAACTCATTTCCTTTGACAAGCAATTAGTTCAAATCTGAAACAACACATATGCCCCGTTCCTCACGAAGTCTTTGAAAAGCTTCTAACTTGAGAGGCATAGTCATGAGGTCTGTAAGCTGGTCTCGAGTGCCATAAAACAATAACTTAACAATTCCATCTTTAGTAAGATCCCTAAGAAAATGAAATCTTACCCTTATATGCTTGGAATGGCCATGTAAAATTGGATTTTTGGACAGCTTTATAGTTGAAGCATTATCACACATTAACATGGTACCTTTTTCATGCATATGACCAACTTCTTTCAGTACCTTTCTCATCTAAATAGCCTGGCAGGCACATGCAGCAGCTGTCACAAATTCAGCCTGCGCGGTTGACAAAGTGACTCTGGGTTGCTTTCTAGATGTCTAAGCTACTGCTCCTCCACACATCATGAACACATAGCCTGAAGTGCTCTTGCTATCCTCCATATCCCCAGCATAATCACTATTGGTAAAGCCCATCAAATTACTAGCTCCTCCCATTTTATAAAACACATCATAGTTCACAGTCCCTTTTAAATACCTTAAGACCCTCTTTATTGCTGCAAAATGTAGATGCATAGGACATGCCATGAAATGACTAATGAGACTTATAACGAATATGAGTTCAGGTCAAGTGGCTGTGAGGTACATCAGACTCCCCACCATCTACTTAAATTGAGTTGCATCCACCTTGATGCCATCTTCGTCTCTACCAATCTTCTACCCTGGAACAATAGGATTACAAACAGAATTGTAATCCTTAAATCCAAATTGACTCAAAACCTCAGCTGCATACTTCCTTTGGCATATAAATACACCATCAGACCTTTATAGCACCTCAATTCCAAGAAAGAATCTCATCTTACTTAAGTCTGTCATGTCAAACTCCTTTTTCATAAAACACTTAAATTCACACAACATTTCTTCATCATCACTAGTGAACAAAAGGTCATCAACATAAATGCTCATAATGAGAATTTTGCCTTCCTTCCTTTTGACAAAGAGTGTATTCTCACTGGGACTGCTTTTGAAACCCTCCTTGATGAAATAGGACTCTATTAGACTAAACCAAGCCCTAGTTGCTTGTTTTAGTCCGTATCGAGCCTTTTGCAGCTTATATACCATCTGCTCACTTCCTTTCTTCTCATAACCTTTTGGTTGTTCTAGAAAAACATCTCCCTTCAATTCCCTACGTAAGAATGCAAACTTGACATCTAATTGATAGAGTTCTAGCCTATTTGAGCTGCAAAAGCTATGATCATCCTTACTATACCCATCTTGGCCACAGGAGCATACACTTTTTTATAACCAATTCCATGTTACTGAGAGTAGCCCTTCACCACAAGTTTTGCTTTGTATTTGTCAACTTCTCCAAGCTCATTTAGTTTGGTTTTATAAATGCATTTCACTCCTTTTTTCTTAGCATCAATAGGCAGTTCCACCAAATGCCAGGTATGATTTCTTTCGATGGACTTGATTTCTTCATCCATAGCCAGCCTCCATTTCAAGCTCTTGCCAACTTCCTCAAAGCTTGTAAGTGTTGGGGAGATCATTGTCGAGGGGTCCTTGGGCCCACACCTCGGCCTGCGCATAAGTGTATATATACAAGAATGGACACCATCTATAACCTAAAAGTCTAAGCTGCATATCTTGCTCAACCATAGGATCGTCATTTATGGGAGCCCAATTACGTCGTCACCAGCCGAACCATTGGCTCTAATACCACTTGTTGGGAAAATCGGGTAATTTTCCCTCTAAGGTAAACATCTAGTGAATTGAACTGATTTGGTAATACCCAGGAAAGATCATAATGACCTCCTAGACAGCATTACCATTCTACGTAAATTCCCAGGAAAGGGCGGAGGGGTCACAAACGGTCCCACTTAAAACCCAACCTCCTAGACAGAAATTATGTGCACGGTGTATTTATCACAACCTAACCTATGTACACACACGAATAGTAAATATACCCAAATAATTGAACACAACACTACAAATATACCTGACAAATAATATTGAATACTACACTACAACTTTGAAAAGAAACAAGACAAGAAATGCAGAATAATAAAAGCAATAAGGAAAGGACGCACCCGAAAATTTGATAACGGATTTCGGCCAACTGTGCCTACGTCTCCATTATCAAAATAAGATCTGTGTTGGGTTTTCTACTGCTTTACTACTTATCTTTGAATCAAAGAACTGATAAAGATTTGTCACTTTGCAGGAATGGAAATACAGAAAATAAAGAGATCAGTATTTTACTTGGTTTGATAGTCAAGAACTATCTACATCCAAGGTTCCCACTTATTAGTGGTGTAGAAATTTCACTAATGCAGATGAAAGTGAAGAAGAAGATACACAGATTGAGTGTTCTTTGAACACCTGCAACAAGAGCCTCTCAAACTCACCAGTACCCAAAACAGGTTGGTACTCTAGCACTCTTTGATCTTTTTCCCTCACACAAATTTTTGCACTCTCAAAGACTAAAATTACAAGTGAATGAAGACTGAAATTTTTTGTTTTGTTGTTCACTCTGATACTTGAACTGTGTCCTTATATTGCATGGTGTTTAACGTTTCAGACAGGTAGAATGGATCAGCTCTCCTCCATATGCCATCCACGTGACTTTTTTAATGTATCCTTCTATACTGTGCATTTTGCATCTGCCTATTTATCTTGTTTCAGAATCCACTACTGCTTTGTGCGTTTTGAGTGTGTGATGCTGTGTTTTTGATTGTAGCCTCTGATTTAATGTAAAACGGCTGTGTATTGAGATAATCACGTGTTATGTCTTAACTCACTTACGCATTTGACTTCATCTATAAGAAGCTTCAAGAACAATGCTCTACCTTCTCTCTTCGTCATCTTTCATGCACCTCACACACACTGTTACACATTCCATTTTTCTGTTTTTCATTCTTCTTGAATTTTGTAGTATCTTGGTTGAAATGTTAGAGTATTTGTCACAAATTTCCCTCCTACTCCATCATCTTCACTCAGATCTGAAACACCCGAGAGAGTTAAGGAAAAATCCAAAACCCTAGTTTTCCAAAAATTAGTGATATCTACTGAAATCAACTTCGATTTCGTGTGGCTTTCCTCCCCTTCACAATTCGTAGTTCAAATTAAGAAACCCTAGAAAAAATCCGCAAATCCCTAAAACCCTAATTTCCACCTCTTTTGTGAAATCTGCCCGATCTGAATTCGGAATCAAGGGGCTTTCTCAATCTGTAAGTATTCCTTACAGCAATAGAATTTCTTTTTAGTTAAAACTTTTGTTCTGAAGTCTGATGGATTCATTTCTCCGGTGATTTTCTCCAGGTTAAAAGTCCCCTTGGTGATTTGGTCCCTGACAAAGTGCAGATGCACGTCTGTGTGCTTGGATCTCTCATGGAGGACTGGATCTCGACTAAGGTACCAAGCACTCTGATTGTCTGTGTATAAAATTGGTGTTGTGATGACTGTGTTGATTTCTTTGAGTATACCTGATAGCCATGCTAGCTCTTTTACTCCTTCAG
>JAOSBN010000178.1:13719562-13751059 GCA_027563595.1 Erythroxylum suave | reverse complement strand
GAATGATCAGATACGTTTATAACCTTGTAAGGGACAGTTGTTTGAATGTGGATTACTGACTTAACTGATCTTTTTCCTTATGCCAGTCTTTTGTTGGTTTTTCTGCTTCTTTATATATTGATTATCTCTAATATTTTTAGTTGACTCATTTTTATGAGAAAATACTTGAAAATTAGGAATTTAAGATCCATCATGTTTTAGCCGATCATAGTTGAAGTGCATGAAATGCCATTTATAGAATACCTTTATCCAATGTAAAGATATCTGTATAATTGATGTTAGAATGTCACATGATTGTTCCACTACTGTTTTGTTCTTAGTATCCATCAGTTGGATATCTGTTTCCCGAATTGTATTATTTCTATGTTATTGCAAGAATGCTAGTGGAAATGCTCACTTTTTTTCATTTCTTTTATCATGCAGTTGTGATTCTGCCTTATTGTCTGGTGTTACGTTGATGCTTTTTGCTTGTATTGTATGGATGAAATTGATTTCTTATGCACATACAAACTATGATATGAGAGCAATTGCCAAGTTAGTTGAGAACTCTAGTATTTAATAGTTTTGTGCAGCTCTGACATGTTTCCATTTGATTGTCTGCACCTGCCTAAATGTAAAACGTGTAAAATACATTTGTGTGCTTCCTGAAGTTTATTTCAGTAATTAGTTAATAATTACTAGAAATAAATCCTTGTCCCTACTCCTAGAAGTCCTAGAAAAGAAAAAACAACAAAAAATTGAAAGAAAAAGAAAAGCTTGGATGGCTATTCTATCTTTTGCACCGATTCCTGTGAATGGTTGCCTTTGCAGCTATCTTGATGATTAATTGGTTCTTCCATGCTCAATCATTTCATATACGGGGATGTGGATTATACCCAAGATTTCAACTTCAAGAGCTTGGCATATTTCATGGTGGCTCCTACACTATGTTACCAGGTGAACAGTTTTTCTACAAGATAACACAAAAGATTTTTTTCGCACATGGCTATTGTAATTATAACAAGTGATACTGACTTGTTATGCAAATTTTTAACTCGTGACATTTGATATCTCTTAACTAGTTTGGGATTGGTTTTCCACTGTAAAGGTGATTGTGAGTGGATGATTGCTATAGTGTGCGGGCACAAAGGAGATTTATGGCTGGGGATGTTGCAATAATCCATGAGTTCTTGCAGTAAAATCCTTGATATTTGTGGCATGTTCATGAATGATTTGTATCGTCCTTGCATACACCCATCTATGCAATCTTCAGCTTTATTTTTGTGTACAATAATGTTGAAACTAATCTAATTTACCTTTCATATTTTATAATTTGTGTCAATTAGAGTAGGAACTTTTTCTTGCCCCGTGATTTGTGTCAATTAGAGTAGGAACTTTCTCTTGCCCTGTGCCCACCAAACTTGTAAACAATGCAAATTAGGCAACATTTTATGCCCTATTCTATGTTGTCATCATCACCACATTATCTAATCTTAATTTCTATACTTGTTTGTAGCCAAACTATCCTCGTACAGCTTCTGTTCGGAAGAGTTGGGTGGCACGTCAATTTTTCAAGTTAGTAATATTCACAGGATTGATGGGATTTATAATAGAACAAGTTAGTAGAGTTTCATGTGACTATTGGAGTTTCACATTCTTTCATTTTTTCAAGGGAGGTTCGCATATCAAATTGCTGACATTATTGGATGTTATACTATGCAGTATATCAACCCCCTTATTCAGAACTCCCAACACGCCTTGAAAGGAAATCTCTTATATGCCATTGAGAGGATTTTGAAGCTATCAGTTCCTAATTTATACCTGTGGCTCTGCATGTTCTACTGCTTTTTTCACCTGTGGTGAGTTTGCTATTGATAATTAACGTAGAATCTTATAGCTTTATAAATCTAATCAAATTAGAGAGGTAAATTACTCTAATCAATTAAGACCAAAAGGATGAGCGCAGAAGTGATGCTTATGCATTGCTGTAGGGGTTCTGATCCAATGGGTTCTGTAAACCTACAACAGAATTGTTTGCTTTTTCCACCTTGAACCCTTCACAAGATAGTTTGGTCTTAATTTCTACCCATCACTTTAACCTGATTGGGACTGGAGTAAGAACTCTTGGTCTTCAATACACCACAGAACATGGATCTTTCCTCCTGTGCTAGTCATTAACCCCTAATTTTGAAGAATTTTAAACTATATTCTCCTAATTAAGAGTTGCGTTTCTTTGAAACAAAGTACTAGGGGTAGAGTGGGTGAATGAGTATTTTATTCCACCTCTTTTTATCCTTTACCTGATGAAAGGGACGTGTATGCAATGAAAACAGGCTAAATATTCTTGCTGAGCTCCTACGCTTTGGTGATCGTGAATTCTACAAAGATTGGTGGAATGCACGAACTATTGACGAGGTAAGGTTTTATGCATGGGAAAAGTTTCCTTTTAGTTGCATTTTATAATCATCATTCACTCTAAGTCTCTCTCATCAGTTTTGGAGATTGTGGAATATGGTATGCTTCTTTACCTAGAATTCATTTCACTTCATGAAATTGCTGAATCCATGCTGTTTTCATTTCCAATAAGCCTGATAAAAATATCTAGCATTTATATGCTTAGATATGATATTCCTTTTCTGAACTTTTCATATGTATGCTTTATATTTTTTGTGATCAGAGTGAGAAATTATTGTAATTAAGTGTTGAAAATATGAAACATAGATTTTGCTTTGTTACGCCTTCTACTACTTTGGGAGCCAGAAAGGCTTGATTGGTTGCCCTAAGTTTTTGATTGTTCTGTTAATCTCTTCATTTGTGGCCCTAGTTTTTGATAAAGAAGCAAATATAAATATTCAATTATTTATGCACCAATAAGTTAATACCCTTCTCGCCATGTGTTTGCACTTGGCCTGTTGCTTATGCTAAAAGTTAAAGGGTTTTGTGGTATGCAACTGGAATTCTACATTTGGCAAATTGTTCTCTAAATTGTCTGGGTTATTTATATCCCTTGTTCTTATGGGAAAGGATTTATCAATGCCTTGATTTTAGGAGGGTGTCCATGTCAATAGTTGCTTACAATTATGATCATCTTTTGTATTATCTAGACTATTACATGATAACCATTCTCGTTGTGTGTGTTCAGTTTGCTTCTTATTCACATTCATGAATACAATGTGCTAGGCGAAAGAGTGTGCATGTGTGTGTGTGTGATTGGTTTGGACATTCTAAATGATGGTAGCCTCATTAATCTCAGCCTGTTCATAAGTGGATGATTCGGCATATCTATTTCCCATGCATCCGCAATAAAGTGCCCAAGGTTGGTTGCTTCTCTCACCTGCTTTCTGTAGTGCTTGATCCATTATCAGCATAAACTGATTAATCTTTTTGCTCTATGCTACCTCTTAATCTTTTAATTGTTTGCCCCCTTTTTTCTAGTCCTTAAGACATTAATGGAATTTTTTCATTTCGAAATCCTAATTTGGAGTGGTTCTTTTGTTCTTTAGTCAGAAAGAGGGAGTTTCTTCAAATCTAAGCAATTGAGACATCCAAAAACTATTTTTAATTCATTTATGGAAAAGACTTATTTTATCTCATTAGCATAATTACTTGTTAATGTTAGCTTATCTTCTGATTCATCCAACCCTTAGGATTGCACTTCAATTTAATCTTACAAACCTTTTGCTTTTCGGTCAGATTGTGCTGCCAAAATACTTTAGCCAGTTTTGCTGCAACTAAATATAAAATTTTAATTTTTACAACTGGAGGAGCATTTATGTCTTTGGTTACGAAAATATTTGTACATCTTTAGCTTGCATATTCTTTTTGTCTTTTGATAAACTTTGGGCTGTGCATCTCAGCTGTTGCAATCTGAAATGGTTGCTATTTTAATGAATTACAATGTTTATCCCGTTATAATTATGGTCGGCTGTTTATTCAAAGATTATTTGTGCATCTGATATGTTTGTGGCATTAAACTCAACTAATTCTGAGACCTTCCTCCTATTCTCACTTCAGTGGTTTTCTATTTAAAATTTTGAAAGGTGAGCCTTTCCTTGGTATAAATATGTAATTGTGGCATGGATGGATTTCATTTTTAACAGAAACCAGATGCCATACTTTCATATGGGTCTTGTAAGATAGTTTCTTTATGGAATGATGCAGGGGCTGGCATTACTCGCTGCCTTCATGGTTTCAGCAATATTTCATGAGGTATAATTCAGTTATTTCTGATATACTTTTTGTTTGAACTTCCTTTTGATTTATAACTCATTTGAGATAGTTGGTCTTTTAGAAATCAGATTTTCTTTTGGCTAGTTATGTTCTAGATGTTTTTTGATAGCTAAAAAAAAAAACTTCTCAAGTCATGTTTGCTGACATTTAAAGGAAACTCTGCTGTAGAGCTCTGATTCTCAGTAGACTCCAATTCAAGCAAGAAAACTCTAAACTTATTCAAGAACCTAGAATCAGATTAACACCTCAAAGAATCAACTAGTTTGGAATATGAATAATACATGTGGACTGACAAATGCCGTCATTACCATCTAGAAGTGGTGCGGTAGTTTTCTGCATGGCTCCATTTTCGCCTTGTACTGCTTATATCTGTATGCAACACCTTTATCTATTGCAGTTGTGCATTGCTGTTCCTTGCCACATATTCAAGCTCTGGGCTTTTATTGGAATTATGTTTCAGGTAAGATCATTTTGATAATAAGTGAATTTCAATCCTACCTTTTGGGATAATTTGAAAGTCTCTCGCCTTACCATGTCCCTCCTCTGTAGAAATGGTCCACGCCACCACCAGTACTAGTGTGGCAGAGAGAGAGATAGAGAGGAAACTTTTGGAAAGTAGATCATGGTGATGAATGATATGGGCTTACGAGATCTCTATCTATTTACTTGTCTCATTCAGGTTCCATTGGTTGTGCTCACAAATTTCCTTCAGAATAAGTTTAGAAACTCTATGGTATGTCTATCTTATCCCTCAAAGCATGTTTATCCAGTGCTACTCTGTTGCTGTATTGAGCATATGCTTTTAATTTTTTATTCTTTGGATTTTGAATTTACAGGTGGGAAATATGATCTTCTGGTTCGTATTCTGCATTCTTGGTCAACCCATGTGTGTACTTTTGTATTACCATGATTTGATGAATAGGAAAGAGAGTTGAATCCAGATGATCAGACTCATGGGGTAAACCTTTAAAGGTAGTTATCGTGGACAATGATGAACTGCAGCGCATCAATTGCCTTTGGCATATGCCCTAACTTCCATTTATATATTTCCTTTAAAATGGTACAAAGCAGTACTTTTATCACGATAACCCAATTAGTCCCAGAAGTAGATCAGCTTGTTGATTAATCATTGTATGAGAAGTGTAGAAAGGATAAAACAGGCGGGAACAAACAACATTTTGATCATGTTGGGAAATTGTAAATGATTGATGCTCTCTGTACTGATATGCATTCTTGTCCTTAACATTCTACGATTGTCTTGTCCCTATTTAAGTTTCCCCAATTTGACTACAGAATAAGATTTCATCTCTGTGGATTGCAAACTCAATTTTTGTTCTGAAACATTAAAGATCTTGATAATAAGCATGGACATTGAAGAAAGAGAAGCCCATGTTTGTCATGTAAATGGCTAAAATTAGGAACAACATGAATGAGGATGTGGTTGAACTGACTTCCAAAATCATTGTGAATTTTATACATCTTCCCTAGGAGGGGGGATTCGTTGGTTTAGGTGTGGTATGTTAGGCCTAATGTAAACTCTTGTTTGCTTTTCGACGTACGCAATCCGCTGACTTACGCTTGTCTGTTTTATCTTCGCCTTTTGCCACGGACTTAAATTTTGCAGGATACAGCTTGCAAGTCGACAGTCGTTGGAATATGAATGCGACATTTAGAAAATTGCAATAACTCTTCAAACCTGTCTAACATGCCAATTTAGGGGTCATTTGAATAATTCCTAATTTTCAAAATACTAATTATTACGACGATTGGAAAGAGCTTTTATCATTGGATTATCCTTCTTCTCCTCTTAACAAATGGTTCAATTCATATAAGATTATGGCTGAATGTGTTATTTCGATTTTTATCCCTCTATGCTTAGACATAAACAATTCTGCGATGCCGTATATGTTAGGCAGCATTCTTAGTTCTTTTTTTGTTCAACAACACATTGATTGCTCCCCTTTCCAAGTTTGAAATTGGCGAAGTTCAATAGTTGGTAGTCATTACTACATCATGACGACAAAAAAAAGAAATTGGAATAGACAAAACACAAGATGCATAACGAGGCTAGCTACTTTACTTTTGTACCATGGAGTTATTTCATACGCAAAAATATTTATAAAAAAAAACATTTCAAGAAGAAGACTTCATGAATTCCTTTTATAAAATCATGGCCTATTCTTAATTTCTAGAAAATTAGAGGACATGAAAATTTTAGTTGGTCGAATTAATATCAATCACATTTCAGAAACAACGAAATATCTGTTACAACCATTTTTTTTTCGGTTATTAAAAACCAAACTGTCGTCAATTTATATGTCTGAAAGGAACAAGCACACCACAAACTCATCTTGTAACGAGTGACTTTATTAGAGAGAGAAACGGGAATTGATCAATGAACATGGAGGATTTCAGATCCAAGTCCTGTAGAGATGCAAGGAAAGAAATACAGAGCTACTACGGAGCATCAGCAGGACCCTCCTTCTCTGGTTCTATGCAGGATCTAAGATGTTACAGCGCTTCTTATGCTTCTTCTGTGTATCCAACACAGACCCAGATAGGCAATACCGGTGATGTCAAGTTCAAGAAGGGCAAGTCCACAAATGGGTCAGTTTCAAAGAGCTGGAGTTTCAATGATCCTGAACTGCAGAGAAAAAGGAGGGTCGCCAGTTATAAGGTTTACACTGTAGAAGGCAAAGTTAAAGGGTCTTTCAAGAAGAGTTTTAGATGGCTCAAGGATAGATGTTCTAGAGTTGTTTATGGCTGGCGGTGACTCATTCACCGGTAATTGACTTTTGATGGCTTATCGATTTATACACTATCAATTCTCCTTTGCTTTTTTTCCATTTTCATGCTTCTTTCTTATTATTGTACTACTGCTTAATTTTCAAGTGTATGATGAAAAATTCTTGAGTTGAAATTGTTGAAATTTGTTACACGATTAGTGGTGCCTTTTCTTTTCCCTTCTTTACTTGTTTTGTAGCATACAAGTCTTTTGTTTTTAGGAGTTTATACCGGCACTGAAGTACTTTAGGTTAAAAGGTGCTGTCTTTGGTCTAAAAGTTTTCATCTTTCAATATATTTCTCATTTTCTTCATATGATTATGTTAGTTTGATGTTGCTATGACTATGACTGTTATGGGAGCGGAGGATTTAGTAGATTTTCATTGAGCTAATGACTCTTATCTTTGACATGAATTCTTCTGCTGGATGTAGGAATGAATTTTTCTGTTATTTTCTCACGCCCTTGTCTGCAGAATTCTTCGTTTCTAGCATAAAACAAGTGACATTCGTAGAATTATTCTTTAATAAACAGCATCTTGCAGGGAAAGCTTACGCCTCAGTCTGTCTTGTGCTACTGTGCCTGTGTAGGGCTTAGTTTTCTGGAATCAATTTCCACATATAGCTGTCTGTCTTGAATCATTATTTTATTTAGGAGAAGCTATCATAGAGCTTTCCTTTTAGTTAAACGGTATCTGTAACAGTTTGCAATTTTTTTTATAAAAAAAAAAACAGTCTGCAATATAGGATAAGCTTTGGTTTGGACTGAAATGAAAAGAACAGTCAGAAGCTCCTGTAATTATCAATACTGTTTTTGATATACCTATTTTACATACATACACACACACACATATATATATATATATATATATACGAAAACCAATGTATAAAACAAGACCTAGATTGGAAGAAAACTAAAAACCTCATTAATAATCTCATACACTCTCCCTTGTGAAAATCAGGTTTATTAGTATATATATACACTTCCTACTAACCTTCTAGGCGGCGGCGGCGGAGTAAGCAAAACAACCAAAACCCAACTAACACACTCTCTAACAGAATGTGAACTGCGTGCAATAAAAAATTAGAAGAAAATGAATTAAAACACAAACATATTGAACAGCCACTCCACAGTTCCAACCATTTTGGACTATCTAATTTCAAAGTAAAAATATACGAAATAGTCTCCGGTTAATATACTCTTCATTGGTCATTAACCTTCTTTCGTCAACCCAATAGTGAAAAAGAATTTCAAATCCCTAATTCCTATTTTCGGTGGTGTATCGTTTTTAGTGTGTAAAATAAGTAATGTATGAACTTTTTTTTTAATTTTTTCATCATTGAGTAAAGTTTTTAAATGCTAACTTTACTCAATTTTATTAAAAAGTAGTATTAACTTTCAATTTTTAACAAAAATAGTCCGAAATTAAGTTCTTTATTAACTTAAATGACTTTGCGAGTAGCATCATATTAGTATTCTTGCTATGCGATTGACACATACTATAATTGTATCTCACATAAATTTATTATTTAATAAATTAAAAATATCAAAGACTTTAAAATAATTATGAAGGAAAATATAATTATTTTAGGATGTTTGATATTTTAATTTATTAAATAATAAAACGTATATGTCAAGTCACATAGCAAAAATATTAATTTGACTTATCTAGCTACATCATCCACATTAACTAAGAACGTAACGTCAGTGTAGTTTTGCTAAAAATTGAAAGTTAGAATATTTAGCACTAATTTTTAAAGTTTATGTTTGTATTGGAAAATTGAATCAAGTTTGGATTCTTTCTTTATAATTAACCTGTTTGGTGATTTTTGTCTATTGTAATTAGACCACACCTTGGCTAGATAGTTGCTTTCTTAAAGATTTAGAGGGCAATTATCAATTGGAGACGATGAAGGAAAAAACAATTATCTCTAAACAAGTCTGTGCTAATTGAAGAGTTAGTTAGAGAGGTAATGACTTCAATTCAAGGTCTGGCTATAGATTAACATATTTTTTAAAATTACAAATATTGGAGAAGGATGCACTGTTTAAATATCCAAAGGAGACATAATGTAAGATATACTCTAAAAGCTGAAATAAAAAAAATGATTGCATCGATAACATGTGTGCAACTGCAACCTTTAATGGTCCAATCTTAAAAACAAGATTAAAGTGAACCATTAGCATATTGGAATATATCAAATATAATACATCAAAAGAGTGACATTTGTTTCAAATTGACATCATAACTTTGATCCTAAGACCATAGTTAAATTGGAAGAGAGGTTTAAATGCTATATTGACTCAAATGAGTGGGCATGAAATAGAGCATAAAGCATACATGTTTTATGTGTAGTTTTCAAATGGGACTTCACATTAGGACTTGACAAGAACACCATGTCCCCATATGGTGGTAGTAACCGTTTATCGTAGTAAATTAAATATGATTGAATATATTAATAAGTGTTATAGTAAGAGAATTTATACAATCATATGATTAAGATATTATTTTAATTAATTGATTACCAAGTCGATTTAATACTTATGCAATTGTTAAATTTCAATTGTTGCTTTGTGCTTGACGAGTTGAGCTGGTTTAATTTCTAAGAGTAAAAAAAAGCACTAGGAACTAACTGGTTGGATTTTTACATTTAATTTGTTAAATGTCTCTAATTATTTCAAAAACATCAAATTTACAAGATTAAATTAAAATCTAAAACTTACTTATTCGATTGTAAATATTATGTTAAATTTATATTTTATTTTTAAATTTGATTCGTTCAAACATCAAACCCCCCTATTAACTTAGCGTAATTCTTAGGTTTCCATAATTATAATTTTTTAGTTTTGGATTTTTTTGTATATTTCTATGTAAAGTCCCATCCTACAATAATAAATATAATGTTTTAGTATTAATTCAAATACATAAATAAATTACTTCCTCCAATAATGATTTTCAATAGTCCATAAGGCTATAAAGGGTCACTTCGTTTTATATTTAAAAATCCATTTGTCTTCTACTGTGACTTCTTTTTATTGATTTTTTAAACATATATAATAAATAAACGTTATTAAATATTCGCTAATTAAATATCTAAATTATTTAGTTTAATAATAATATTCGGTGTTTAAAGTCAATCGATTTTCAAATTATAGAACACACTGGCACTGCATATGCCATTGAAGACGTCAATTGAGAATTAAAGAAAAATAAAAAATAATAATAAACACTATATCATTCAAAATGTTTTTTTAAAAAAACCCTTATTTCGTATCCTTTTTCACGAAAAATACCAACTCATTAACAAAATATTAGGGTTCATAGCTTTTATGGAGTGCTGGAGATGAACTCAAGATCCAAGGCAGTTATCCCAACTGGAGAACAATATTTTTTTTCCCGTAATCAATCGAAAACAAAAATAGACCGCCGCAAGCAGAAGAGGACAACCTACGCATTGA
This sequence comes from Erythroxylum suave, assembly GCA_027563595.1. Lineage (NCBI taxonomy): Eukaryota > Viridiplantae > Streptophyta > Magnoliopsida > Malpighiales > Erythroxylaceae > Erythroxylum > Erythroxylum suave. The sequence goes on along the minus strand of JAOSBN010000178.1, from coordinate 13,740,609 downwards.
AGTATCTTTCAATAGACTGTAGCAAGGTTTTACACACTAAAAACAGTACCGCATAAATAAATGGTTAGGATAAAATTGAACCAAAATTATTGAGACCAAAAATTAAGTCCCAAAATATACACATAAATAAATAGTTGAGATAGAGTGAGACAGAATTAAACCAGGGTTATTAAACCATAGGACTTGAGGGGGTATATTTCACCCTCTACATCTACACCGAGGTGAGTTTCTAAAATTTAGACACGAATTTAGAGAAAAATGACGTTGACATAATTAACTATTCTAAGTACTAAATTGACGTTGAAAACTGTTCTTGAAAAATTCGATGTGATAAAATCAAAATTTGGAATCGGACAACCATTAGAGGCTATATCACTTAAATACGTGCAATAGACAAGACACTGAGGATTAAACCACTGAAAGACTGAGATCAAGAATACATCCAACAATAATTTGGAAAAGTTGGTTAAATTCCAGCACGTTACAACCCAAAAAATAGTAATCCTAAAACACACTAGAAGCCCATGCCGGTAATGCTTCACATCTGGAAATCTCAAGGGAATTAGTATGATGGAGTCGTAAGCGAATAAATTGAAGCTCATTTGAGCTGAGGACAACATTTATGCTATTAGAACCATTTCAAGAGTCATAGAATAACATTCAGTCACCCGACGAGTATACATGAACTTTTCAAACCTGCTGCGAGCTGTTTTATGTACGATTCCTTGCTGCTCAAAACTGAACAAGCATTATCTGGTATTCGATCAACTTTCTCCACAACTCATCTCAAATGAAAGTATTTTGCTGCCTATCATACCGGAGAATTGGCAATTTCATGATTTTCAACAATTCAAAGCACCGAGCACCTTAGTAATGAACCTTCTCTTCAGCGTCAAAATTCAGGTTCTCAATGCCCCTAATGTTGGATTCATACGCCTTCATCTGAGAAACAATTCTAGTTGATGATGAACGTCTATGATCCGAAGATCCAAGAGGGGGACTTCTTTGCTCAGTTGATATCCTCTGCATGGTTGCTGGGCTTGCCCCAGTAGTCCGAGTGTGTTCGAGATCAAGCTCATTTCCATTGAATGCATCACGACTGCTGGAAACAGCAGCAGCTCTCCTTGTAGATCCACTCGGGCGTCCCAGAAAATTAGAGCTTGGTAACTACATTGTCCAATTTAAACTGTAATTAGATCTAAAACTTGCAAGCTTAGAGTATGTCGAGCATTAGCAAGTAGGAAAAAAAGAACTTCCAAACAGAAGTTTCCAAAGAGTAGTAACTATCAAGCCCCAAGATATACCAACCAATCTGAGAATACTAATGCAAAAAAGTACAAATTTGAATAATGGCAAACCATTTTCGATTCAAAGGAGATTTTGTCATTGACAGCTCCATAATATGATCATAGATTAATTATAATATTTAAAGACCCCAGAGAAGTAGGAAAAGTTGAGGCCTGCATCAAATAACTCTGGACAAATGTAACAACTCTCATAAGCACCAAATTCTGGAAACCACTCAACCATTTCTATTACACAAGGGGAGCCATGAGTAGTGAATCAAAACTTCCTTCTTACCGTAGCATCCTTGGAAGCTGTAGGGTCATTTACAACTGGGCTTTTTTGTTTTGCATAGCTAGAAGTATTTAGAATAGGTCCTGATAGTCTCTGTCGAGATGGATCAGTTGAGTGACCAGCAGTTCGTCCTTCTTCTCCACCTGAAACAAAGAAGTAATTAACATCTCGGCAATCTGTTAAGCCAATAGCCCCCCCCGGTGGATAAAACCAGATATTATAATAGATCATAACCCGTCAGTTAGAAACTCCAATATGAACTATGGCTTCAGATTAATGAGATTCAAAAGTCAACTTCTTCCCATCATGAAATATGTGTATTATAATCCACTTGTTTGGTGTTCTTTTATTATCATTTTCCTGTCTTATAGGTCTAATCTCATTAAACCTAAGTTATAGATTCACCTTCAGTTTATATCTTAATTTTAGGACTTTAACTCACCATCTATGTCAACAATCACTACACAGCTAAATCCAAACAGGAGAAACAAACCAAGTGAGAAAACCTAATCACGATAACCTAGGGACAAGAAAGGAAAGGAAACTCTCCACTGGGACCTGCAACTTTAAAAGAGAGTTGACAATGCGGATGAAGAAAACGTTTCTACAAAAACAAACCATGAAAAATGTAAGCAAGGAATAGAATAGTCCTGCAAACCTGTATGCCTGTCCGTACTGGTGATGGCAGGGGGCATCCCAGAACTGGTACCAACTCCAGGACCCTAAAATCAAGAACCCATTAAATCACACTGTACAAGTAAAAAATGACAGCCACACATTAAATTAAAACATACAAGAGCACGAGCTGGAGGATTAGCCAATTGGGATTGCTGATATTTCAGTATAGTCCAGTCAAACACATAATCAAACTGGAAACCTGTAACACCATTCAAGAGATGAACTCAGAAGAGCAAATGCTAACACAATCCAATCCATGTATAGAACCAAAAATAAAGAAGCGCCTCCAATCTGAAAAACATTCAGCCATACTAAAGGCATACCTTCACGAATAAAGAGGTCACGGAATATCCTCTTCAGGTAAGCATAATCTGGCTTATCATCAAATCTTAGTGACCGGCAGTAATGGAAGTAGGAGGCAAACTCTGTGGGATAACCTCGGCATAAAACCTAAATAAGCAGTATTTAGTCAATTTCAAATAGAGCATGTAAATCAAAAATGAATAATTGGGAAAATCTTACCTCTGTTGTGGTGTTAACTTTCTTTTCACTTATCTTCTCATATTTCTGTTTCTTGGTTCCTGCCTTAAGTCCCTGCCAGGGAAGGCTACAGAAGAAGGAACAACAGTAAACAAACAGTATCAAAAAGTGTAATATAAATCTTTGTGAAACAAAACTCACCTTCCTCTTAAGAAATACATAAGGACATAACCAAGAGATTCTAGATCATCCCTCCGGCTTTGCTCTACACAATCCAAACATCAGAAAAGTAGAAAATAGATTGATGAAAATGGTAAAAGTACAAAAAGATAATCTCACATACCAATACCCAAGTGAGTATTTGTGCTCGCATATCTTGCAGTCCCAGTCAAATTTTTGTTCTCCCTGAAAGATTCAGCACCAGATAGAATAAATAATATGCTATATAAGTTCAAAAACAAATTAAGACAATATGGAAAAATGTTTTGCATGTATGTGCATTATAGAAGACACATAGCAATAAAAAACATCATGGTGCCAGTAGCAGCAAAGTTGACTATTACAAAAATAGGCACACGCATTGTGCCCATGAATACAACAGAAAACATTTCTGAAGATATTTCAAATCCCAACTAGAGCCCAAATGCGAGAAAATGATTTAAGATTCATATGAACAACAATATCCTACCTGTACGGAATGTGTTGATGGGTTGAACTATCCCTGTATTTTTTTGCCAGTCCAAAGTCAATGCAATATACCTGTATACAAGTAAGCAATATGACACTTTAACAAAGATCTCAAATGACGAGCATAAATCACTGAACAATAATAGCAAACTTTTAAGCAGAAAAAACCTGATTTGCACGCCTCCCCAAGCCCATAAGAAAATTGTCTGGCTTGATATCTCGATGTAAAAATGATTTTGAATGAACAAACTCAACTCGGTTGATCTAAAAAGAACATTAGCAAACAACATATATGGACAGTTCCCAAAAGTCTAAAGCACCAAATTATACAAAACCTACCATCTGGTCAGCAAGCATAAGGACTGACTTCAAAGAGAGTTTCCTACTGCAGAAGTTAAAAAGATCTTCAAGACTTGGGCCCAACAAATCCATCACGAGGACATTATAGTCTCCTTCAACGCCAAACCATTTAACATTTGGAATTCCAGCTGTTCGAACCAGAAAATTACAAGAATGTTAAAATATACAAAAGCAAACTGGAAAAAATAGTTCATGAAATACGATTGTTCACCCAAAGTTATTAAAAAAAGAAAAGGAGAAACTCTAATCTAATAAAATATGTCACTACTTCCTCCTTGAAGAATTCTGTACAACTTTGATTCATACAGCAACTGTGGGTGCTTTGTCCTAACATTTTCCTGGACATCAAAGCTAATCATATCAGCATCTGAACCACAGACTGACTAAGAAGATAAAAGCAGTAAACTTAAGATAGAAGCACTTGCACTTTGACAAGAAAACATTAAAGAAAACAATCACATTAAACACACTCTCTTTAATTGTTGTTGACTTAAGTTTCTGAGATTCATTTCTCCACATACTTCAGTAAAGTTCTCTATATATAGCTCCAAAAAACCAGCCAAATTCTCTGTAGTCAGTTACCAAAATAGTTTCTCTAACACATGAGCCAACCAGTTACTAAAAAGTTGATTTTTACAATCAAGTTTTATTTGATAACATGAAATCTGCTTTAATAACAATTTTTCAACTGAGCAGCTACAAGTTGTCCGCATCCCAAATTTTAGATTTAGTCATTTCTTTCCAATTGAACAAAGGAGTAACATGATATGAAACTAATCCATGAAGATTGTTTCACACTTGATGGATTTCCCCACAAGCCAGCAGTGCCCAAATACGGTCGACTTATGACATCTACTCTTTCAAGTTACTAAAGCAAGAATACTTGGAACTAATGACAAGTTAAGAGAGAAATCAGTTTTGTAAACAGACGGAGTCTTGGAAAAATTGCAGCTATTATCTAACCTTAGATTATATCCAGGCAAGTAATTAGACTCACTACCATGCTCCAATGATTATTATATAAGTTAGACTGTACAATCAGTTAAAACACTTTTCCGAGCATCGAAAACACTCCATATTCCTCTTCCAGTCAAATTCGTCTTCGAAAAATTTTTAGTCAAATCAGCTCCAAAAGTCCAGCCATCTTCCAATTGTATTACTCCTAATCACTTAATTACTGATAAACATATCCAGGATACCTGAGAGCTATGTTTTTTTTCTAAACTTAATTACTGACAAACATATCCAGGATACCTGAGAGCTATGTTTTTTTCTACTTGCATAAGGAAATAACCAAATGCGACAATCATGCAGCAATTTCACATGCAACCAAATCCACCGACGAGGGGAGAAACAAAATTGACAATAACACAGAAGAAATTTGACATAGAAAATACAAACAAACAAAAAATTATCATACGAAAAAAAAGTACATCGAAAAAAAGAATACTCACGAGCTTAATAGCGACTTCTTCATTAGTCTGGATATTAGTACCTACAATTCAATCACCCAGTTACACTAAAAATCATCAAGCAAGCTCCTCTGTGGAAATAAAAAATAACGGAAGGAGGCAAATTCAATAAAAAGAAGCTCATTAACAAACCCAGATAGATCTCTCCGAAGGACCCGCTGCCGATCTTTCGACCCAGCCGAAACTTATTGCCGACACGGGGCTCCATATCAATCAGAGATCCACAACAATCCCCAAAAGCAGAACCAAAACCCTAGATACAATTCCCCAAGAAGAAAACTAATTAAAGTTAAAAAATTCCCGAACTGCGAAAGTACAATGCCGCAGCAGCATAACCCAAGGAGAAAAGAAACCGCACCGACAAATCCAAAAAGATGTACGATAACGGAGAAAGCGACAGAGCCTAAATGAAGATCTGCCGAATCTGTAAATATCAGAATTAGGAAACTCTAGGGTTAGTTAAAAATTTGCCTAATCTAGGGCTAATAATTACAGATATGATGTATTCAAACCTAAATTCAGTATATATCAGAAATTTGAAGCTCTCGGTACGATTAACATTTTCCCCTCTCTCTTAAAAAAATCGGAATTTTTTATTTTAATTTGTATCTTCGAGCGTGTACGTGCCCGGCGCAGCTGTTAGAGACGGAGCTAAAGCAATAGCACGACCACGAGTCGCTTTGGCTTTAGATTGGAGTCACGTGACAGTATATGAGAGTGGGTAATTACCACGAAACCCCTGATGAAGCGTATTAGCTAAGAAAGTTGGAATTTACATTTTGGTTAGTGTGGAAATAAAGTATCCAAATGCAACTAACTATTGTGTTGTTCACAATTATGTTGGATTTTCTCCTTTCATGTTTCTTCTTTGGTAAGGATGTTGGAACTTATAATTTGTTTAGTAGAGCATCTTGGACGGTGTTACTTTTGTTGCCGCTTAATCATGATTTATGACCTCTTGATTTTAACATTACCTTCGACAACGATCGTATTGAAAACTGTAATGATAATAAATTAACAAACACCGTGACTAGTGAGTGACCAAGGTATACGTAACGCCTACCGACCTGAATTATAAGTTATAACCATAGCGTGGTGACGTAGGTAGGAGTACAGTTTAAGGAAGGCAATGGTTTAGCAAAAACCTGGTGCGATTTTGGAGGCATTGTATTTGTACAAAAACCGGTGGTTAGGGAAGGTTGGTGTTGGGTAAGAATCCGACACATATCTGACACTGTCCCACTGTGCAAAGTTACCTTCTACGATGCATGTAGTTGTTAGCAGCAACGCTCGCTGTTCTAATCGTTTCCACCAATCATTAGATGACAGTCCGTTCATTGTCGGCTTCTCGTGGCTTATTAGCTCAATTAAGTAGATTAATTTAAAAAAGAATATTTATTCATTTAATTAATATGAGTTAGTTACCTCTCGAGGCGTAAAATATTTCAAACTTGCGTCATTCTATTTTCTTATCTTCGCCATGAGACATAACCGAACTATAGATATTTGTATTGCATAAATTAGAGAATTGAACCGTTATATTATTATAACTGGACATTACGTGCAAGAGTCAAAGACGGGTATCATGTTTACCGATTGGTAATTAAATTAGAATAAATAAAAGGAATTTCAATTTCAAATAAAAAGACGAAATACAAAAAATTTCTTCGAGAGCAAGCTTCCGAATAAAACATGTTTTCATTTTCACGATTCTTATGTGGGAACAGTAGAGCATAATTGATTTTTTTTTTTTTGAGTAATTCATAGTCACACACGCTTGATCCTGGGGCTATAAATAGGTCCTAGGAAAAGAAGGAGCCATTCAGTGTAAAAACCTTCTACAAAAGCATTTTCTTTATGAATTGTCCTGCCGATTCTGTGCCTATATAGTTCAGACAAGACTATGCAACATGGATAGAGCCTTAACAATTGGGAAGTTGTAAAACCCAAAGAGAAAATGTTTCCTTGGTCCGATTTCCAAGCATGAATTTTTTGTGGATATCAGTAAAGTTGGCAATTTAAGCAATATCATGATTCATGAGTCCGAACAACTATGCAAGGCCATGGATGTCCCCTGTTTTTCTATGCCTATTTGCAGGCCTTCCAACTTGGTAAAGACGGATGAAGCCAATGTACGAGAAGAACAGTAATTGGAATGTGTTGGCAGCACGCGATTTTGAGGCTAATTAATTGCCGACGAGGAGCAACTCTGTAGTAATCCTCCCGTTCTTCGTTTCTTAATTGAATGAATGTAATGGAGTCAGACAATTTGGGTAATTAATGCCAAACAAACTGGTTTATGTGCTCATCTTTTTGAGCCAACTACAAGTAATGAACTAATTGCACGGTCTTGATCGCTAGCAAAAGCTTAATTTAATTAAGGTTGTGTGAGAAGGGCATCGATATACAATATTAGACGAAAAAAAATGTATCTACAAGTTAAGGAAGTTTGTCAATCGTGAAAATCAATGTAAAGGTATATGAAGAAATATTTATTTCATCATAAACTGTTGTGTACAGAGAGAACGAGTTTTATACTAAGTGCCTGTTTGGTTGAGCTTATATTAGTAGAGCTTTTGTCAGTAGAGCTTTTGTCAGCAGAGCTTTTCTGAGAAGAACTTTTTTAAAAAGTCAGTTGACTGTTTGATTGTCAATTAAAAAAATAACTTTTTAAAAAGAACTTCATACAGTATAGACTGTTTGGCAACATAAAAATAAAAAGCACTTTTATTAATTTTAATTATATTTTATTTTATAATAAAATTATCTATGCATATAAATATTATTTAAAATATATTAAACAATATACAAAGTACAGTATATTAATTATTATATAATTTTAAATCATATGAAACATAAATAAAAATATATCTAACCAAATTTTTTACATAGATTATAACATAAGTAAAACTAATTTCAAAAATAAATATTAAAACGTATTAAAAAATTTAAATAATATTATATAAATCTCAAAATAAACGTGAAGATGTGTTTGTGGATATTGTGATAATTATGTGTAAAGCATAAGGATAAAATAGACTAAAAAAGTGCTTTTTTGAAAAGCTCTAAATTTGAGCTTTTGAAAAAGCTGTGTTTTAGCTTTTAAAAAAGTTATTTCTATTCCAAAAGTGCTTTTAAAGTTTACAGCCAAACATTCATTTGTTCTTTAAAATAACTTTTGCGGTAGAAAAAGTGCTTTTCCACCTATCAAAAGCTAAACCAAACGGTGCCTAAGACTAGTGAAATCCTATTAGCTGGAGTCTACACATTCTAGAAGCCTATTAACAAAAAGAAAAGGATGCAGAAAGGGAGAAGGATACTAAGACAGCTGTGACCTGTCTGGTGTGTTGCAGAGATACATACAAACGTTTGAATGAAAAACGACCTACGACATGAAAATAAAACATAAAACGATGTGAGGTGTACTGTGTGGCCTATGCGTGCCTCATGCCCAAAACGCATCGCTTGATATGCTTCAGCATTTTAACACCCCCTTCAAGTCGAAGCCCCAAAGAAAACGACGGATCCGAACTTGAGGAGTAAGTCATTGAATTCGCGTGCGATAAGGGGTTTGGTAAATAAGTCCGCAAGTTGTTGTTGGCTTCGGACATGCGGAAGACTTATGAACCCTAGGTTCACCGCATCTCGCACCAAGTGAAAATCAACCTCCAGGTGCTTCATTCTTTCATGGAAAATGGGGTTCTTGGAGATATGAATCGTGACTTGGCTGTCACAAAACAGAGGTATGGTGTTGTGGTTTTCCACTTGAAAATGTCTCAAAAGCTGGACGACCCATTTTAATTGGCACGTTGTTGAAGCTAGGCTTCGATATTCTGCTTCCGTCGACGACTGACTAACAGTTGTTTGTCTTTTTGTCTTCCATGAAATAGGTGATTTGTCAAGGAACACACAGAATCGGTAAGGGATCATTGGTTGAACACATGGCTCGCCCAGTCCAAGTCAAAATATGCGGTAAGTTTTAGATCCGAATTTGCTATGTAGAATAAACCCTAATTTTGTGTGCCTTTGAGATATTTAAGAACGTGTTTTACCGCATCCCAGTGTGATTGTCAAGGTGTGTTCATGAGACTGACTCAATTGTTGGATGACGTAGGTGAGGTCTGGTTTTGTAAAGCTCAGGTATTGCAGTCTACCGATGATCCTTCTTTAACGCTCTGGGTTTCTGAGGGGCTCACCATTGTCAATTGTAAGTTTGCTTCCTGGTACTATAGGTGTTATGCATGGCTTGCAGCTAAGTAAATTTGTTTCTTGTAATATATCCCTCACATACTTGCCTTGACTGAGAATCATCCCTACTTCTGATCTTGCTATCTCAATACCTAGGAAAAATTTAGCATACCCTGGGTCCTTGATTGTGAATGCTCTGTTGAGGTCTTGCTTAACTGTGATGAGTCATTCTTCTTCTACCCCGCTTATTAGGATGTCATCCACATAGATGACAATAGCAATAAAATCCGAACCTTGGCTTTTGGTGTATAGACAATAATCTGCTTCTGATCTCCCAAACCCCAATTGCTTCAGTTTCATAGTCAACTCCTTGTGCCACTGCCTCCCTACTTGTTTTAGTCCATAAATGGACTTTAGTAATATGCAAACTTCTCCCTCGTTGGCTTTCTTATAACCTTGTGGTGGTAGCATGTAAAGTTCTTCTTTTAAGTGGCTATGTAGGTAGGCATCATTTATATCACATTACAGTATAGGCCACTTCCTAATTGCGGCTATAGCTAGGAATGTCCGTATGGTTACAATCCTACCTACGGGTGCAAAAAATTCTGAGTAATCTACTCCTTCTCGTTAGTTAAATCCTTTTGCCACCAACCTTGATTTTAGCTTGTCAAGAGTACCATCTAGGTTATATTTAACTTTGTATACCAACTTTGATGCTATAGCCTGCTTTCCTTTAGGTAGTTGTGTTAGAACCCAGGTTTGGTTGTCTTTTAAGGCTTCTAACTATGCATTCATGGAGTCTACCCATTCCTTTGATTTACTTGCTGACTCATAGGACATAGGTTCAAAGACAGTTGACACATTGCCAATGAATTCTCTGTAATTTGGTTTATACGCAACTTGCAATATTGAGTCTTTGCCTTCTGTTGTTCTTGTAAGACCAAAAACTTTAAAAATGTTGTCAGCATTATCGAGGACAGAAGTGGAGTGATGAGCTAAAGCTTGGTGCACATAATCATCAAGGTATTTGGGTTTGGTGTAAGTTCTCTGGCTTCTCCTTACATTATTGTTTGGAATAGTGTTTTGGTTGGTGATAATGTCTGGTTGTGTTTGTGTGTCTGTGGATTCTGCTGCATGTTCAATACTTAGTGTATTTGACAAACCTGGCATATTATCCTGTGCAACTGTCTCTGTAATATCATCCTCTATTGTGTTGTGAGGGAATAAGGGTAATGGTCTGTATGTCGAAGTTGTTGTTGGGATTGCAAAGGGGAAGGTATTTTTGTGAAAAGTGACATCTCTTAAACTGAAGATGGTTTTTGTTTCCATGTTCATGACTCAGTAGGCTTTGTAGCCTAGCATATATTCTAAGAAAACACATTTCACAGATCTAGGATCTAATTTTGTTTGTTAGGGGTTTTATCTAGGGTAAAGCATAGGCATCTGAATACTCTCAAATGGTCATAGGATGGTTGTTTTTGGTGTAGCCTCTCATATGGTGTTTGTCATTGCAAGACTTTAGTGGGAATTCGGTTCAAGAGCTAGGTGGCAGTGAGAAGGGCTTCTCCCCAGTATTGTTTTGGTAAGTTTGCTGTGAAAAGTAATGCTCTTGTCATTTAAAGTAGATGTTTGTGCTTGATCTCTATTACCCCATTTTGTTGTGGGGTGTAAGGACAACTTTTTTGATGCATTATTCCCATCTCCGCAAAAAACTTACTACATTCATAGTTTATGAACTCTGTTCCATTGTCTGTTTGGATTCTGAGTACCTTTGCATCATACTGTTTTTTAATAGTCTTAATGTATTGTATTATGGTGGATTAGGTTTGGTCTTTGTGTTTGAGTAGGAATGTCCAGGTAGCTCTGGAGTAGTTATCTATGATGGTTAAAAAAAATTGGGAACCATTTAGGGTAGGCATTCGATAAGGCCCCCATAGGTCCATGTGTAGAACTTCAAAAGGTTTAATGGTTTGTATTTTGTGTTTAGGAAAGGGTTTTCTCTGTTGTTTTGCCATAGGACAGATTTGACAGTCGGATAAATTGGACTTGAAAACTTTGACTTCATTGATATGTTGCAGCTTTTCTTTGGAAACATGTCCCAGTCTATTATGCCAGGTATTAACAGAAATAGAAGCACTCAACACAACATTTTTAGTCTGATAGAAATCTAGGGAAGGTCCTCTCAAGGTTCCTGAAAGTTCTAGGTTATCCTTTGTTAGCTCATACAGCCCACTTCTGGCCTTGATAATAGCTATAACATTGTTAGTCCATGGGTCCTGCAAAAACAAGTTGTCAGATATGAAAATAGCTGCAATGTCTTTTTGTGTTGTGAGTTTATGTACAGAGAGTAAGTTCCTGAAAAATTTGGGAACATGTTCGATTTCGTCAAGAGTAATTTTGTCTCCAATAATTGTTTGACAGATATGTTTCACTTGTTATTTTGTGCCATTTGGGAGTGTTACTGGTTCATACACATTGTTCATTTCATATTTATGGCAAAAACCAACATCTGTGACCATATGTGAAGAAGCACCTGAATCAACCAACCACATGCATTGATTTTCTCCACTATGATTATCATTGTAACTCATGCTATTACCTGCGAAATTTGCAATCCCACCAAACTTTACCTCACCTGTGCCCTTTCCTTTAATAGCCTTTGATATTTCCTGTTGAATGAAGATTGCCAAGCCTTGTGGAATCTGTCCATTTTTCTCACTGAGTTCTTGTTATGGGCCTGTAGGAGTATCAGTGGTTGCAACGAGGTTTGTTTTGCTCTTCTGGCCAGTTAGCTCTTTATACCAGTCCGGCACACCGTGTATCTTGAAGCAAGTTTCAATTGTATGTCCAGTTTTCTCACATTTTTTTGCAATATTTGTCTTCTTTCTTTGTGAATGGCTTTTTGTTGTTTTTGGCGCCTTTCTTAGTATTGAAATTGGTTTGCCGTGCCATCATAGCTACATTTAGGTTACTGTCATGGTTTGAGTTTACTGCCTTTTGCCTTTCCAACGTTTGCATCATGGCAAAGGCTCTATTGACCATGGGTCAAGGCTTCATAAGCATAACTTGATTGACTACATGTTCATATTCCTCATTTAACCCCATCAGAAATTGCACCAATTTATGTGTGTTTTCCTTTGTGGTGATAGCTTCACAAATGCATGTAGGTGTAGGGCTTAAGCTCGCTAAATCATCCCAGAGTTTCTTTAGCTTTGTGTAAAATGTGGAAATAGTAAGGTTACCTTGTTTAAAGGAACTGATTTCTCTTTCTGTCTGGTATAGCAGTGGTCCATGCGCTTCACCGAACCTTTCTCTCAGTTCTTCCCAGAGTTCTTTGGCTGTGGAAAATGATAGGAAGGCATCACTTGACTCCTTGATCATGGAGTTGAGTATCCAGGACTTCACCATTGAATCTGCACGCTTCCATTTGGCAAGGAGGATTCTGTCTTCTATGGGTTGTGTGCCGGGGCCGTTAATAAAGGAGAGCTTGTCCTTAGCACTAACTCCAGGATTCTTTGTGTTTGTAATGGAGTACGTATCTAGGTCAAAGTTTTGTGTGGGGTTGCTTACCTCACTATTGTCAGCCATATTGGACATTTAGGGAAGGTTAGTATGGATTAGACCTTAAAGCTCTAATACCATGAAAAACAATGCGAAGGCATATGAAGAAATATTTATTTCATCATAAACTGTTGTGTACAAGGAGAACGACTTTTATATTAAGACTAGTGAAATCCTATTGGCTGGAGTCTGCACATTCTAGAAACCTATTAACAGAAAAAAAAAAATGACGCAGAAAGGGAGAAGGACACCAAAACAGCTGTGACCTGTCTTGTGTTGTGCAGAGATATGTACAAACGTCTGAATGAAAAACGACATACGACATGAAAATAAATCATAAAATGATGTGAGGTGTACTGTGTGGCCTATGTGTGCCTCATGCCCAAAACACATCGCTTGATATATTTCAGCATTTTAACAAATCGAAACAATGAACAAATACTCATTCATTATTTTGTAGACGAGATACACTAAACCCAGCACAAAAAACATGGGTATGAATTGGAACAAGAAAAAAAAGGGCTCAGTTGAAGGGAAGAAATTGAAGAAGTCAAGGTAAAATTTGCAGTATAAATGAATAAAAAATTATCTCCGGTTAGTTTGGTCGCCGCCTCCTTTTGGTAGAAGTTATCAAGTGCGCGGACAATGTTTGTCAAAACTTAGCAAACTTCAGAATTGGGCTTAGTTGGCCACGGGAACAGGAGTCCTGGGACTAGGCAGTCCCATGTATGCAAGCCTGGGGGAGACCCTGACCTTGGGGCTCGGGCGAGGAGAAGGTATTGGACCATACTTGCATAAAGTTCCTGGAGCCACCCGAGGAGATAGGTTGACCTGTTCCAATGCTCTGGATTGTAGCTCTGATGGGTAGTCTCGGACACACCCAATGCGCGGTCCAGTGCCAGTGGTCCAATTGCATGGCAAGCGTTTGTCCATTTCAAACACTTCTATCTCCACACTGCTGCTCCGGGTATCAGGCTTTGCCTCTTGGCTAACAGCTGTGATCGTATTCTTGTTGTTATCATCTGTGACTGTTTCATTTTCGGCGTTTGCATGTGAAATCTGAGGAGTAATCTCTTCGGACTCTGGTTTTTGTTCCTCCTCGGTTGCCTTGACATATGAATAGGAACTATCGTCATCAACTGCAAACCTCTGTAAAGAAAAACGATCAAAATCATTAGTCAGTGACCTGTTCCTACTGCCAATTAGCTAATAACTGCAGAAAAGTTATTTACCGTGTCATATGCACATGTCCAATTGAACATTTTGTAGAAGAAGGTGATTGTTTTTATCTAGTTATCCATGTCATAATTACATAGGGAAGCACGTGCAGAAACATGTTCAAAATAGCGTTCATGGATGTATGTATGTATACCTTGACATTGGTGAGATCGACGTGATTTTCTTCGAGAAAGCTGATGAATTCCCTAAAATTTTCTTCTGTTGGGTGATAGTGACCGCTGTAGGGCCATATAGCCTGAAACATTGGAGATTAGATTGTGTTAATTGCTACAGCCTACAGCAAGTGCATAAAGTAGGCCGACTCTTGATGCTTAGGTAGATCTGCAATGGCCTTATAAGTTCTACCTCAAGGTTTCCATTAAGGGCAACTAATCTCCCAGCTGCAGTGGTGGCACCTCCTGATAGAAAACTGGAATGCTGAAACACCCCCTTCTGTTTTGGGCCTACATACAGAGCCCTTGATGTGCTCAGTACAAAGATCCACTTCGAACCCTCAACTGTATCTACAAGAACTCCACTTTGCCTGTATATAAGCTTTCCATTTTCAACAATCACCTCATATGCTTCTCTTTCTTTCTTGTGATTCCAACAAAGAATGTAAGAGAACAATTTAGCTTCACATGTAATGAATTGTCGAGCTGTTGCTTGTAAACGAAACTAATGATCACAGAAACAAACTTACTGGTCCTAGATATTTGATGCACTGCTTTTGTAGGACAGCCCTCGGACATTTATCTAAATTTATCTCTTTGCCATCTCCAACATCCAACCTACATTTAGCATGGCACCAGTTAGGTAGGAAAAGTAAAAGAATCAATGATTTTATCTGGTGCTTGAAACTTTCATAAACTACTAAACAACCAATCGGAAAGTGCTTACCAGTAGAAAAAAGGTTGAGAGCTCTCACATGCAAACCAGACATCATAATACATGTGCAAATTGTGGCCATACCGATGACGTGGATCAATCTGCATGGAAGCAAGTTAGAGAGAGAATGATTTGACCATTGTTCCACCGTTACGGCCTAGCTTCCATTGATTGCCCATATTCAATTCTTAACAAACTCAATGACTGATCTTAGAACAATTAAATAACTTACAGCTTCAAGCCAGTGTTGCAAGGCTAGTTTCTGTGCCTTCTCATCCTTTGATAAACCTTTCCCCACCTGCAATCAGGAAGCATTAGGTTTAATATTCTTATAATTTTCAAGGAAATATAGAGATGGAAGACAATTTGCATTATCTTTAAGATGAAAAAAACATCGGTAATCGAAGGTTACCTTGGCTGCCCTTGTTCTAGCCCTCGCCCATCTTGAAACGGCAGTCTCTGGCTTCTCAACATTAAAGAAAGAAACAGAGCTCCGTTTGAGAGCTGCAAAATCTAATGCCTTCCACCTGGAACATATAGATTTTTCAATCAACAGAGTCCATAAAACAAGAAGCTCAAGTAAGCTTTTTCAAGCTTCAAAAGATAATGCAGATGGTAGAAACACTAACCATAGTTCTTCAACAACTACTGCACAATCTGCAAGGTTTCTTCTAGTCCGGTAACTCTTATAGACTTTCTGTAGTTTGATTGCTGCAGCATCAAGCTCACTAACAGGCCTCGGGGAAAACAGAATTGCTGGTTCAGGAAGGGAAAGTGCCGGTATTAACTTCTGTCTACTTCTGTAGTTGAGATTTTCTGAATTCGAGCTCCCTTTGTCTTGCACTAGATCTGTGAATGATAAACACCTTTGAAGCACTACATTTTCGGGTTTGCAATTCGTCAGGTTTATTGAATTTTTACGGTCTCCAGTGTCTGACCGAAATGAGTTGGTCATGGATTCTGTTTCTGTTTTCTTAAAGCTATTTGCTCTCAAGGGCACACCACCATGTTCAGCCCTGAAACTAAGATTGTACGCCAAGCCGAATAAGCAATGCCTTACAATTTCTTTCCAGGACGAATGCAGTAAGGAAAGCGACAAGCCCATAGATTTTCAGCCACCAAGAGACTTCAATTCAGAGGGTGAACTTACACGTGATCGCAGCGATTAAAAAATCTCGTCAATTTAGAAATGCAGATCCCACTACAAGAAGTTCACAGAGAAACTAAGGCTCAAAATTAGGTCACATTTAACAGATTAACCATGAAGCTCAAATGCTGATGAAAATTTTCAAAATTTGGAAATTATGGAGGCAGATGATTGATACACTTTGCTCCATTCACTGCCGAATAGAGCACAACTGATCATGCGAATGAGAAAAGCTAATAAAACCAAAGAACTATCTGCATCATATCAAACTCACTATGAAAAACATGTATGCAAGGACACCATGAAAAATCAAGAAGCGCTGTCCATGCACAAAGAACTGAAGGACAAAAACAAACACTCCCTTTTCAGAGTAGACACGACAAGTTAATCATGTTTCCTATTCCATGTCTTTACCTGAGTTTCAAACCAGAGCTTTCAATCCCAAGTTTTTCTTTGAAAGAGAACTGGTTCTAACCTCTTAACTAAAGAAGCCAAAATCTTTCACCAAGTAAGGGATGTGTCTGACTCTTGACCTCTCTTTGCTTATATATAACCGATAATTAAACCAGTCCCACTAATAACTTTCAAATACGTGTCCAACCCTCAAAAACTGCACATAGCAGTCGTGGAATTCTCGGACAAAAGACAAACTATATACGGTTAGCTTTGAATAGAAATTAAGCTTGATGGTAGGTCTCTGACTAACGATTGTTTTCTGTTCTATTTCCCAGGTTCAAAGCCCCGAGTTATTTGATGATTCAAAGCTTGATATTTTGAACACCCTTGTGGAACTTGCTGTGTTCGTAGGCTAGTTTTAGAGATAGAAAGAAAGAGAAATGATCGGTCAAAGAAAGTGTGCCTCTCAGGTTGCCCCGAAAAAGCAGTACTAAATCTTCCAAAGGGTGCTTTCCGGTGTTTCCTTTTCTTTTCTCCGTACCTTTGGCTGCATGTTGCCTGTTTCTACGGAATTGTCTTGTGCTGTGGTTCTTGACAGTCAACTACTTTACATGTTGGTCATGGCTTCGTCGCGAACACGGTTACGGTTGAAAACTTTCTTGGATCAATACTCATCAAAGATTTGGCTACTGCTGCAGTCACCTCATTTAATTTTTCTCCCCTCACCTTTATGGACTTCATGTGCAGATCAGACAGGCAACGGTGCGGGAGACTCCATTGAAGATTTCCACACCAAAAAGGCAACAGCAAATCACTTTAGATGTCACGGATAAATATCTTAAATTGTCTAACGTCTTAAAAAATTTTAAGTTAATACTTAAATTTTAATTTTTTTAATTAAGTGATTAATCTTTAGAAGTTTAGTTCAAAATGTTAATTTCAATAATATTTTATTGATTTGGCCAAGGAAATATTTGTTGTTCATGATATGTATGTATTTGTTTTGCAAAAATTATGTCCACTTCAGTCTAACCATGACCATTAAATTTTTAGAACAATATCTATATATCAAGAACCACAAAAAAGTCATTAATTAAATAAGTACATTACTAACATGACTAACATTTTGAATTACATTGTTAAATTGAATTTTTTAAAAGCTTGAGCATTGAATTAAAAAATTGAACACTTTAAGATTGATTATCTTTAGAGGTTAACTGGTTCAAAAGGGTTATTAAAATTAAGGAAGAATTTTGTCACGAATCATTGGTATCTACAGATGGGCGGCATTAATATTGTAAATAATAAAAATAATATTGAAATTCTTTGTTGTTTAATTTACTTTTGGAAAATCTAACAATCCTTTAAATTATATATTTTTAATTTTTAATTTTTCAAAAAAATTGTAGAAATTTTCTTTACAAAATAAAAGTAAACAATAGGTGACATTAATAAGACATGTAGACTAATTAATAGTGTTACCATGTCCCGTAAACTTTTTTTCAAATTAATTAATAACTAAAATAAAACTTTTTAATTGGTTCAAGTAGGGCTTACTAAATTCGAGTCAGATTTAGAGTTGACACGTATTTTGTCATTATTTTTTCAACAAAAGTTTTAATTAAAAATGATTTCTCTAAAAAAATTAAAATCATGAGGATTTTTTTTTATAATTTTAAAGATTATAAACTTTATAAAACAATAATTTATTTATTTAATAGAGATGATCACTAATAACTATCAAATGTTAGTTACGTAGTTAATCTTCAAAAATAAAATTAAAAGGGTCTGTCCTTACTTAATAAATAAAAAATATTTATGAAATATATTTTTATAAAAATGATTGTCTTTTCTTTCCACCTATTCTTTCTGTTTTTTCTCTCTTTTTTACTTGTATAACTCTCTCTTTATCTATCTCTTCTTTTATTTCTCTCCGTCTCCTTTCTCTCTCTCTCTCTCTCTCTCTCTCTCATTTAAATTATCTATCTGACTCCGTTACCGTAGATCCATAGGACCACAACCTATGCTAATTCCACCATATCATTGGCTCTTGTTAAATGAACAATTGTCTTTAGTTGCATTGCTCTTATTCATTCAATAATATATAAATGATATAAAGAGATTTGATTTTATCTGATTAGATTATTATAAAAACATTAAACTATAATTATTTAAAAACTCTTTGTGTAGATAGATAAGAATTATTAGTTTTCTTTTAGGAAATAATTATTATGTGATGTTACGTTGTTTCATCATACCCTCAAGCCAAGTCGGTATAACATCTTATTCAATTAAAGTGGCATAATAACTTCACTGTTCGACCTAATAAAAATGACTATGACATTTCAACTTACCTTAAGGATTGTTTATAAGTATCACCTATTCAGTTTATTGACGTAGGCCCACCACATTATCGCATGAGACTTCATCCATGCAGAATGAGCAGGGGGCCGGTAAATAGCTAACACACACGCACACACGTACATCTCTTGTCCCAGTATAAATGGAATTAAGCTTAACCCTCGTGTTTCCATTTTCCAAGCCCCGTAGGTTGCGGTGGTTGGAATTTAGCTTAACCCTCGTGTTTCCATTTTCCAAGCCCCGGTAGTTGGGGCCAAGAAACTGGTCCCTCCCAAAGAGATGGCGTGCGAAGGGTACGAAAGGGAGCTGCAGCGCCAAAAGGGGAAACATTCAACTGCTCACTATTCAATGTCTCGTGACTATAAATTTTGTGGGACCAATTTGTATAGAGGTTGGTCATCCCATCCAGTGATTTTGTGTGACTTGCATAACTTTTGTGTCTGATTGCTCTCAAACTTGAATCTTGGAGCATTCCAATCACGTGGCTTTTGACAGCTCTCGTTGGGTCCTCCATTATTTTACTTTTCCTAATTGATTTCTTTTTCTTTTTACATTTATTTTTCTGTGTGTATAATTTCTATTAGACTATTAGCCAAAAATGATTATAACCATTTGTAAAGACCACCAACCCTTCTCTGGAACAGTGTCGTCAAAGAATCATTTGAAAAAAAAAACAGATCATCCACGTGCTAATTCACAGAAATTAATTCCCCATCAAATATTCGTAGAGGATCATTCTTAATTCTGAGCACTTGATAATCAAACGCGGTTTTGGGAGTTAACGTAAGTCATGCACGTGCACAGTGTTAGACCACAAACAACTAGTTGCTTTTTTAATCAACTAATCATGTACATTAAATGAATTCCTTGCCTTGTTGTTAAGAGAGTTTGAAGTCTGTTTCTTTCTCTTACGTGGAAGATAATAAGAAACGCGGTTTCGTGGAAATACCAACCAAGGACTGAAAATTCGAAATCCTTGAAGACAGGAGCACTTTTGTAAAACAAACTGTGTGAGGTCGTTGACTTTTCTCAATCGCTGCCGTGGCTGTCTGCACTCTTGACCTGTTCATCCGCTGACATGCATTTCCAATTTTGCACGCTTAGCTAGAGTACAGATTTAGGCTGACGTCGGTCGTTGAAGAAAAGGACAGATTTGATATAAGTTGTTTGAAATAAAGAGGTAGTTTCAATATGACTAATCTCAAGTTTGGCTGCTTCCAATGTCCATTTTATTGTACCATGAAAATATTAAATCTCATTAGATGAATGAACTGAGAAATTTAGGGATATATTTTAACATATTAAGGAAAGATATTTTTATAGATATTAAATATGTTAAACCCTATCTTGAGCATATCTTGACAATGTTTCACGTTTTAGGACAATAGTGGTTGAATGTTCAAAAAGATTCAAACATACTCTTCAAAGCCGGAGTTCCATCTACCCAAGAGCAGCCGATCTCACGACACAGCCATCCGTACGCCTCCCAACGGTTGGATCTCAGCAAACCCGGACCATGGATGGTGGCACAAAAAAAGAAAAAAAATGGGGCGTCAGCAAACGCAAAGCTGGCGGCGCAAGGACTAACGGCAAAAAACAGCACCCAAGGAAAAGGCACAGAAACAGTGGTCCGTACCTCATCGCGTTTTGAAATCCTAGGAGAGGATCTCGAAGCCTCCCAGAACTCAGCTGGTAAAGTATCCAACAAGCCCCCATTTCTATTTCAAACCCCTGTTCTAGGGACTCCAGCTGGGTACAAGCCAAATAAAAGGCCAGCAAAGTCCAAGGGACACGAAACTCTTCAGCCTCGCAACAGAAGAAAGTTTGCCCCTAACCATGGAGAGCCAAGTGGGGCCACGCATAAGACTGCAGCTCCAGCTCCACCCACACCTGCCCTACCCCTCCCAGACTTAGGCCATCAACCCGTTTTGGCCCAGCACCAGGCCGATCAACCTACGCCCATTCCTTCCGAGACTCAGCCCCCTTTAGGCCTGCCACCACAAGACACGACTATGAGTCTGTTAGCCCAACCA
>JAOSBN010000178.1:13708357-13719462 GCA_027563595.1 Erythroxylum suave | reverse complement strand
ATCGCAGGTGGTACCTCATGCTGCTCCTTCCTTGGTCTTACAGATCAAAGCGCAGGCTCAGAGCTTCCATCACATCGCTTTCCAATTCATCCGAAGGGAACACAATGAGGTTGCCGATCTACTTGCCAAGCTTGGCTTTCGCCTCCCCCCAAGGGCGATCCATGTTTACCACTCTCCCCCCGTCTCTCTCTCAACGATCAGAGGCGTCGTCACCTCTCGTCCGCCAAATGGTGTTGGGAGCATCGAGCATCGGGCTGGGTGCAGTGAAGGACGCGACATTACACCGGCCCATAGCTTGGACAATGGCGGAAATGTTTTTCCCAATCGTCACTTCTACCCCCCTTAATCCGGGATAGCATTGTCTTTTGTTTTCTTTTGGCCTTTGCGCCCTCCATAGTATTCAAAAAAAAAAAAGCTCTCTCTTTCTTTATTTTTTTATTGTTTTACTTTTTTATGGAAAGGCGGGTGAAATGTGATAAAGTTATTTTTATACTTGTACCTCAAAGATTCTCAACTCTCCAACTCCAAGTGCTTTAAGTATCGAGAGAGGGGATGGCGACTTGGCATTGAAGGACTCCCGTGAATCATGAAAGGGCAGTGGGCCGTCGTCCGTCAGTGAATTGATTGAGTCGTTTGAAGACAACAATAAAGTTGTGCATTAATTATGGAATATCTACCACCGCGGCAAATACACATTTACGTCCGGAATGTGAAAATTATATTTTATGTGAAACCGACGGTGGCCAGTTCTTGCTTTTCAGTCCATTTGACCCGTAGACGACCAAGGTCTCTACACTTTCAGTTATAATTTTTACGGTATTGGCTCAAAAATATGAGATATGCACACAAACATTTATATTTATATTATTAAATCGCTATAAATGATTTGGTTGAGATAAAAAGGGGGTATGAGGAGTAATTGATTTTTTCCTATTTACAGCGTCTTTCATTGTACTTAAAGTCAAAGTTGAAGAGATATCTAAAAATGAGGTCTCACACCACATCATTTGCGTCCATTTATTTGATGTAACAATAACATTTATGTAAATATTAGGTTCTAGAAATTTTGTTAAACATCTAACAATATCTTCAACACTTATTTGGTATTTTGGTTGAATGGATGACAAGTTCAACCAAGTCTAATTAATATATTCCTCTTGAAAACATAGTGTCCACTTCATACCTGCAACTTTCAGACCAATCAACTCATTGTTTTGCCATTTCTATAGCGTGCGCGGAAAGAATGATTCTCTGTTTCAAATTAGGGAAAAGTTCATTCTTCAACTTTGAATTCATCTTTTAACTTCCAAAAAGTTAATCGTTCATTTGCCAAGCAACAAGAAGATGAGATTGACAGGAGTAGGACTTGGACCCCGGGCAACACCAACACTTCGCCTCTGGGATGGGAAGCTTTTGACTAATCGTAATTGCATTGAGAGAAAGTCATCAAGTGTAAATCTAAATGTGGCCAAACGTCCTAGATTTTGTTTGCGTGTCGTAGACTTTGGGAGATTGGGTCTAAAACTAAAACTTTTACCTTTTGAAGTTGGGAAAAACTAATATATCTCCATTTTTTAAGGTTATTAACTGACAAATAAAATCAATTATTCATAAATTTAAATACTATAATTCAATTGCAAAATCTTTTAAAGAGAACACCTATACTATTAATATTATCAAGATTAGGCATGACAATTAATTCCTGACGAAGTCTGACATGACTTGAAATAAATAAACTAAGTCTTGTTTAATTTATTGGGCTCGAGTTGCCCAGGCCCAAGAGTTATTAGAAAAATGTCATATTTTATTTTTATTTTTATTTTAAAAAATTAAAAATGTAATAAAGTGAGGTATTTTGACTTGTAAGATTTGGTTGGAGAATTATATTATTATATTTAGGGGTGTTCTAAATGGTATTGAACTTCCTTTTCACCTTAGAAGAAAATTGTAAAATTGTTTCTCTTTGCTGAGAAAAGATTGTCCAATGGCTGATCTTCACCTTGATAAAATAATTATAGTACAATTCTAAGAAGAATCTAGAGAGTAGACGTAAGCAATGGTTGTTTGTCGAACTATTATAAATCAATTTGTGTTATATCATCCCTATCTTATTTAAATTAATTTTCAATTATTTTTAATTTATGTTAAGAATTTCTTTATTATGACATATATTGACTATTTTTAAATTAAAATTTTTGGTTAGAAAAATTGTTAAATTTTGTAAACAGCTAATTCACCCCTCATCTTGAGTTCCATTAGGAACCAATAAAAAGTGTTATACTTCTTGTAAGTTGTTATTTAGTAGGGCGTGTGTTACTTAAATTTTTGTAACATCAAATTTTGATTTTAGTAATTGTACCAATCTTCAAATTTTATTTCAAAATTTATGACTAGCCAACCCTAAACTTGATAAAGGAAGTTTAGTGTGATAATTTCTTATGCATTAAAATGGATTTGGCAATAAGATAAATCTTGGTTACTTATTGGCCTACAAAACTAAGGCATGGTAATGATATGTTATAGTAAGGAAATTAGAGAGCTTGTTGAAGGCATCAAGTATTTGGCTTTACAACTTGTAAAACATCCTTGTTTACTAAGTGACAATGCAATACATATATTCTATAAAGTCTAAAACCACTTTAACTTAAAGATTACTGGCATTTATTATGACATTTACTTTTCGATAGTTATTCAAGTTATATTAGTTGGTGTCTAACAACCTCTCTGGTAGTCACTTTGTATAGACTAAATATAATAGTCATTAACTATTTGTGTAACTTCTATAGGATTAAGACACATCTCCTAATAATGTAGGATATAACTATATGCAACTTTCTATAATTTTTTATTGTCATATCTATGTGTAGGTATTGTGTGCAGCAACATTTATACTATGTTAGACCTTACACATATGGTATTTTCATCCTTCCACATTAATAAAAGTTTCAATTTTAATCATGTGTCCCAAATTTACTAAGTTATAGAATGCCAAAAAAGCATTTGATAAAAAGACACCCCTGAGGTGTTTGACAAATCAATGTTGAGAGCCTAAATGTTTTAACTTGGTTGTGAACACAATGAAATTTTATGCAAATCTTAGCTTTAAATAAATCCTTGTGATAATTATATTTAGAGCACGGTTAAAAGTCATTCATGGTGCAGAATAATCAGTAGGCAGAACTTGGAGACTTGCTCATTTAAAGCATAAATTGGATTCTATTTTGGAAGATGATGTTGTGCAAGCTACATTTATTAGATTGATGATACTATTATTGTTATCTAAAGACATTTGGGTGATATTTTTAGTAAGGAAAATATAAGAGTTTGTGTGTTGGAAGATGTATTGTCTCTCATATAGAACATCGTTACTTTAACAATGGCATAAACTAGTCCCATCTAAAAGTTTGTAACTCAAATCATTTCTTTAGGATATGTAGTAATACTTTAATGCTGCAAAAGTCCCTAAAGTTAATAAAGTATTAACTAGTATGCATTTGGTGGGAGATATCACATTATGGTGGAGAGCCTGGATGGATGGTGATTTGAATGTTGGGAGGCAATAGATTGATCTATGGGAAGTATTAGTTCTTAAACTAATTACACATTGTCTTCCTTGCAATACCTCGTAGATTGCTTGTAAATCATTACAAAAAAAATATGATAATCTCCATAATTATATAAGGCGTCCAGTTCATTAATGTTGAACATCTAAAACATGACTAAAAAAAGATAACTATTCAACTTTATGTATGATTGCAAACTTGCGCACATATTAAATTAAATTAGTAAATTATATAAGGGATGCTAAATGCAATTGACCATTTTTATTTATTATTTAATGTGCATTCAAACAAAAACAATGAAATAACTGATAACTAAAATTAGTAATTATATAAAAACAAGTAGAAAAATGGTAGTGGCAAGCATAAATATGAAGGGAAATATATGCAAAATGGTAAAGGAAAAAGTAAGGTTAATGGAAAAAGCCATTTAATAGGCAAAAGAACAAAAAGAGATACCGATTGTTTCATCTGCAATGGACCTCACTTTACACATACATACCCTAAGAAGGATAAACTCAATTTATAGTGGTTGAACATGAAATAAAGGGTGAAGTAGATACACTGGCAAATCTGCTTTAGTTGTTTAACACTCTCTTAAGAGAGGTAAGTGTTGCATATACTTCTTTGTTATACGTAAGAGTCTGAATTAATGGTACAAATATTATTGTGATGGATGATACATGTGCCATATATACATTCATTATAGAAATATTAGTTGTCAAGTTCAAATTAAAGGTAAGTAAGAGCATTAACCAATTGAAAATGATGAATTTGAAAGCAAGGATATTACTAGAATGACTTATAATATACCTGTTAGTATGGACGGTTGGACTATTAAGATAAATATGATGGTCATTGATGTGCACGAAAAATGCACATATTTTCTTTAGTATTTTACATAATTGTCACGTCAAATTATCTTGCTTTATTTAGTTTTTTTTTAATTATGATAAGTTTACTTTGGGAATAATATTTAAGAATTGGAGGCTATTTAAAGTTAAAATATAAAAAATCACAATTTTTAAAGGAATAAAATCTAACCAATTTTTATGTGCTAGTTTATATGCTAACTCGTGTTTTATATAGATCAAGTATACTAAAACACATAGACTAGAACATGGCTTGAAGAGATACTTTATGGTGTTAAAGGAAACTAGTAGAATAACACAACCTGAGCAATAATCGTGCTAGAGATTGTATCTATGAGAAATAGTGATATTTATAGTCTAAGGCTATAAGGATGCTAGAGATCGTTTAAACTTTTCAAAAGAAATAGTAAGATCTATAGTGTAGGGTATGAAAGTGCTATAGATTGTGTGTCTCTCTCAGAGAAAGCAAATAGATTTATAACTTAGGCTATGTTTGTTGTTTAGATCATATCCAACGACATCAAAACATATATAAAACGAAGAAACCCTAAAGTTTGGAAGATTTATACTTTGGATGCATCTTTACTCCTTAAAGGCAAAATTTTGAATTTCGTATCGTACCAGTCAGATTCCTGTATAAAATCAGTGTACTTGTGTATATGGATGGTACCGGCCGTTAGCTATAATATTGGCCACATACCGGTCAATACTGAAAATTTTGAAAAATATTAATAATTATTAAATTAATGTTATAAATTAAATTAAATTAAGATATTTATAATTTTAGTAATAATTAATTTTAATGAATTAAATATATAATATATTTAATTGATAGTAAATTAAATAACATATGTTTTTGTTTCATGTTTCAATTATACGTGGTTGTTTCCTTATCACGAACTCTTGTTGTAAATTATAATAATTTGAAAGTTAAGGATATTTGTTGTTCTTTTTATTGGATGTTTCGATGTAATTATTATTTATTATATAATTAAAATTGAAATTTTAATATTTTAAATATTTTATATTGTTCTTAATTTTATATTTGTATGATAATGATTGTCTTTTGTATATAAATTGTGGTTATTATTTATATGTGAAATATCTTAAAATTATTGTTTATATTAACTACGATTATTATTTATTATTTTGATTTTTGGAGACATGGTTAAAATATACAATACAGTTGTACAATATGGCAATAGATTATTTTGCAATTTTTAAAAAAATTCAGGGACTTTTTCATAAATTTAAAAAAATTACTCGAAACATTATTCGGTATTGACCAATACTAGTACAGTACCGTACCAGAATCCAATTCGGTACCAAGTCCAGTATGGTATTCATAACATTGCCTAAAGGTTAGGATTAACCATCGAAAGGTCTAAGAATCCTCAGGAAGCCATTATAAGGCTATTTTTATAAAAGAATCAAGATCTAAAAATCCTCTTAACAGATCATACTACTAGTGAAATTATTTTTTCATCTAGATTTATTTCTACCATAATTTTTGTTTTTTATCTATTATTTTATTATTTTAACTATGATTTGTGGATAAATATTTCTATATGTTAGATAAAAAATGCTAGTTATTGTTTTTGTATGGATTAATTCATTAATTTATAAAATACGATATGTTTTTGTTAATTTCATTTAATTAATCTTAATGCATTATTTAGTTATGCTAGTGATATAGTATAATCTTAATTAGCTTGTAGATACCTCGAGAGAGCCTGTCTACGACTAAACCATAATTAGGTAATATAGGTTAAAGAGGTCCTCAAGAAAGACATATTATCTTTCTAGTGTTACTTTCATAAAATTTCATAGATTTTAGTGCATTCAAAAAGGTGTTAGCTTGGTAAAGATAAGAGTTAACTAATTAGAAATGAGATGACTATAGCTTGAGAGAGTGTAGTTTTAGTGTCTATAAGATCCTACCAATCTAGGTTAATATATTCATTCTATATTTATTAAATCATGAAATCAAATGAAATACTAGAGGAAGAGCTTATCTAAACATCAATATTTAATTGAATTCTCTTTTAATTTGCCTTTTTAGCTATCTATTTAGGTTTTTTAGATTATATTTTATTTAATTAAAATTCATCAAAATCACTTTTTCATTTATTTAGCTTAAACTAGTTAGTCGTGTTAGGTTTTCTAATCAACACTGCTTCTTTGAGGGATTGACTCTTACTTCCATTATATTTCTTACTAATGAAACATGCACTAGTCTTAGTTGTGGATTAATAGATTAGTAATAAGAAAATGGATAACTATATAAAGAAGAAAACATAAATCAATCATCCAATTGGATGGTTTCAATGCCATCCTTGGCATATACTTCCTTTGTTAGTACAAGGCATTTGTATATCCACATTTGGGTAAAATCATGTTCATGGAGGAATAAGTCCCTTATTTTGTTAGATGTTCCAATCTTATCAATAAAGGAGTAGCAACAATCCCAAATCTTATGTTATCTTAATAATAATGGTGGAAAAGGGTTTAAAACATAAAGAGAGCACATACGACTTAACTGCCATGATTGAGGTATAGGAAAACACAGGCATGAAAGTGCTAAATGAGATTATTTCTTTGCTAAATCCTATCAAGATGTGATGATAGTAGAATTAGCTCAAGAACAATCAACCAAAAAGGGTAATTGATCATTAAGTTGAGTTAGTTTTAGATGTTCCCTTTATATGTGCTTTATATCGAATATGTATATTATAATTGAAGTAGTTATTGAACTAGTTGGGTGAATTGTTAAAAGTAGGATATATATATAGCCCTCAAATTCTCATTATGGTAATCTTGTTTTCTTAAAATAAAATGGCACACTATAGAGCATTAAATAAGGTAATAAAAAAAGTACTTTATTCCTTTAGTGTAAGATTTGATGGAAAAATTCAGTACGACTTAAATTTTTTTAAAGAAGGAGCTTAAATCTTTTTGAAGATTGATCTTCAATCAAGTTATTGACAAGTTAAGATTGTGGAGGAAAATGAGCCAAACATTTTATCTTTTACTAGGTATGGTGTTTATATATTTCCTGTTATTCCCTTTGGCTTGATCAACACCTCTTCCACATGTTATAATCCAATGAATAATGTTTTATATGAGTATTTAGATAAATTTGTGGTAGTATATCTTGATGATATTACAATATATAGAAACTTTATGGACGAACACATAGTCCGCTTATAACTGGTGCTAAAAAGCTTAGAAAGAACTAACTATATGACAAGATGGAGAATTGTTAGTTTACAAGGCTAGAAATTAAATTTTTAGGGCATTCGGTGAGTAAAATCTAAGTTTTGATAGAGTTATAAGTACAATTATTGTAGAGTGATAAGGCCTTACTAAGTTTTCAAAATTGTTATCTTTCTTAATACTATGAACTATTATTAAATATCATCCAAATTTATTCTTGAAAGTTTTTCTTCTCGCCAATTTTTTGAAAAAAGAGAGCAAATGGTGTTAAACCATTATGAATATGCCTTTAAGAAGTTGAAGAAGTCCATTAAGGCCACTTAATATTTTAAGTTACCATTTGAAGTTCATACTAATACATTAAAAAAAATATATATATATGACACATTAGTCTAAGAGGGACATCAAGTTCATACCAAATAACATATTCATAGTAAAAGAGAAGTTTTTGTTGCCTACAACAATTTATCTAAAATTGAAGCTGATTTGATGGATAAAATTTGATAAGCCTGTAAGTTTTACACTAATTATTTTTATTTGGTACCAAAAGTGTCTGTTGGTATCACCAAAATATGTTGGATTAATGATGGTTTGCTTGTTAGCAAAGGTGGCATATTATATGTTCCTAGAATTAGTGGACTTCGTAAGGAACCTATGAGAGAACCACATGATTCATAATAAGCAAAACAACCATAAAGTACAAAATGATGGCATTACTATCACAGTCCTATGTATGGCCTCATATGGAGAATAATATTAATGCCTACTATCATACACGCCTGGTGTGCCAATAAGATAAAATTAAAATACAAAAAGAAGTTTGATTGTTGTAACCTCCACATATTTCAGAGAGACTATAAATTTTAATGTTTTTAAGCCTCTGATGTGTATAAAATATGTACATATTTTCTCATACATTCTGCTTGATTTTGATTTTAAATTAACATTTTTACTTAGTTCTTGATGTATTTTTAGGTAATAATACATATATGAATATATGATCTTAGAATAATATTTATCAGAAATTAAGAATATTTTAAGGAAAAATATGGAAGAAAATATAATTTTTAGAGGAACACATTATGACCTATGTTAGTGTACCAAACCGAGTTTGTGTAGCATTAAAAAGGATTTGTAGAGCAATATGGCTTAAGCTACGATTATGCTATAAATCATGTACTATTCAATAGAGAAATAATATGATCTATGGTATCAGGATATAAGTATGCTAGAGCATATGTCTCTTCCCTAAAGGAAAAGGATGATCTATGGCTTTTGGAGACTTTATATACTTTTCAATTCTTTTTCTCCTTAAATTTTAGGATTAGTCATTAGGGTTCACAAAGCCCTGAAAAGGCTAATTTTAAAGATATTTTTATTTGATAATCAAGACCTAAACATCATCTCAACACATCAATATGTTATTGACGATAGAATTTTTATTTAAATTTATTTCTACCGTAGTTTCTTTGTTTTGTTCATTTCTTTCATTATTTTAATTATGATTTATGACCTATGCTTTTCTATGTTTAGATAACAAAAACATAGTTTTTATCTTTTTTGAATTAATTCAGTTTAATTTATAAAATTGGATTTATTTATGTGAATTGTCTTTAATTGGTATTAGTGTATGATTTAGTTATTTTAATGACTAAATATGAAGTAAATTCACTTATGGAAGCCTCAAGAGAGCCTGCTTGTGAGTGGACGATGACATAGGTAATATGAGTTTAGTGATTGCCCAAATGTGATTTATGTAATCTTTTTGATATTGGGATAAAACCTTTTATAAGATTTTAAAATTCTTATTTCATTCAAATTGGTTTTATCTTAGTAAAGATACGAGTTAAGTAATTAAAGAATATATGACTGTCTTGAGACAGTGCAATTTCAGTGTTTAGGAGATCTAATGGTCTAGATTAATATATCTACTCTAGGTTAATTAGATCATAAAATTAAAAGTAATAGTAGGGGAACTACTAAACATGAGTATATGATTGAATTCTCTTATGATAATTTGCCTTATTATTAATTCTCTTAACTTCCAATTTAATTTTTTCTTTTATATTTCATTAATCAAAATCCATCAACATCACTTTTTTTATTAATTTAGTTTAGAATTTTTAGTAGTTTTAGGTTTTTAAATTCACACAACTTTCTTGATAGATCGACCTCTACTTACAAGTCTAACAACTTAGATGGGATAGTAAATTAGTAATAGAAAAAAGAACTTAAGAAAAGTAAAAACAACCCATCAGCCTTGGTACTAGTTATGGAGAATTACGTCACTAAATATGAAATTTTCATCATTGCTCTAGAAATTTATTTGCCATAAATCTCTACTATGTTGTTCTATCATAATGTTGTAAAACACTTTAACTTTCCAAAAAATATTAGAAGTGATCAAGATATTCAATTTATAGGGAGATTTTGAATTTCATTATTCAATATAATAAGAGTTGAATTGAAGTTCTCTACTACCAATCACCTATAAGAAAATGGACAAATTAAAGGAATAATGCTCTAGTGGAGGACCAATTGAGTCCAAAAAAGAAAAATTTAGATAGTAACTAGTTTGCATGGTAAGTGGTTTGCATGTAATTTATAGAGATCATCCTTTATAAAGAAAAGTCTATTTGAGTTGGTTTAGGCCAACAATTCCTTACTCCTTTAAAGATGGCCAAGCAATAGATGAGAGAAAAATGTCCTGCTTAAGGATGGTAATAGATCAAGCCTGATTTAGGCTATAAACCTAATTTTTTCTAAATTGAACGTAAACTAAATTCTTTTGGACCCAATTCCTACATTAAGCCTAGTTGAGCTCATATTGTTAGCTTGACCTTGAGCTTGATCATGCTTGAACCATTCAGCTCAACCTAGAAACTAAAGCTTGATCTAGCCACA
This sequence comes from Erythroxylum suave, assembly GCA_027563595.1. Classification (NCBI taxonomy): domain Eukaryota; kingdom Viridiplantae; phylum Streptophyta; class Magnoliopsida; order Malpighiales; family Erythroxylaceae; genus Erythroxylum; species Erythroxylum suave. Next base: position 13,708,910 of record JAOSBN010000178.1, on the reverse strand, counting down.
CTAAACTTAAAAATACTAAATAGAAAGATACAATGACAATAACAAGAGATTCTTATTGGTTTTATTTTAAGAAGGACGGAGAAAGATGCTTTGGTTATGGGAGAATGGTTGGATTTGGATATTCCTCAAAGTCTAAGCAAGCATCATCATAGGTCATTTTACTTAATAAGAAAGCATCATTACAGTACACAAAAGCACCATCAAAATGCATTAAAGCATTGTTATGGAAGGTTAAGCTACAAATTAGGAGCATATGTAGGTTAATTAATAATAACCTAATAATAAACATCAGAAGCAATTCTTTATTGAAAATATCAAAGTAGTGGAAGCAAATAGCACATAATATAGAAAGTTGATTGTAACATCCCATCACCGATGGGAAGGATAAGATAGTAATTTGGAACGGGTTAAGAGTGTTTAAAATTGTTTGGCTATGTTCATGCATTCATTTATGCACTTAAATAGTGAATTTTACGCATGTAATGATTGTACATGCATTCATGACATTTCCCGGTATATTTGTTAATAAATGTAATTGTTATAAAAAATATAT
>JAOSBN010000178.1:13696079-13708257 GCA_027563595.1 Erythroxylum suave | reverse complement strand
AAGTGTTTGTAGTGATTGATCGTAGCTCACCCTTATCGTAGGATATGTACCGAAATGACCTGCGGGCGTCCCGGTGTGTACCTCGCCGTAAGGGGGCGCTACATTGATGAATCTAGAAAGCAGGAAAAAAGATAAAAGCAATAGTTGTTGAGAGCAACAAGAGTGACATTGCGATAGTAGTCTAGGCTTTCTTATTTTTGATTCAATACACAAAACGACATTATTTTTTTCATACGAAAATCAAAATTATTTTGTGTATGTGATAAGTCTGGATTTTAAACTATATTATGAAGCCTGAGCCAGACTAAAGCCAAATTAACTCGAGTATAGCTTATTAACTTTTGGTTGGGTTAGGTCAAACTTAGGATTCTTTGCCATCCCTAGTCCTACCACCTATAAATTTGCAAGGGATAAATAGGAAATGCTAGAAGAGGCAAAAGACAAATCTCTGAAGGGTGTCCTTCAGATCAGTAACTATGCTAATTAACATTAATAACCATTAGAATTAAGTATGGGGATAAAGTGTTGTTGAATCTCGCACCCCAAATATGAAAGGAGATTATTGGAAAGATAGCTTACAGGGGAGTAATTCCTAAGTGTAATGGTCTTTTCAATGTCATTAAAAAAGTTAGTAATGTTATCATCGTATTTTCTATTTTTTCAATATGTTTCATAAAGATACCAAATAATTAGAGAGGAGAAAGAATAAACATGCTCCTCTAATGGCCTATAAATAATTTGATGAGGATATAGCCAAAATCTTTTATCATCAATTGTTAGGACAACGCAAGAAAATTTCTCAGTTAGAGTTCCTTATGCAATAAAAAGTGAAGGATGTAGCATATGCAATATGGGAGAAAGATACTTTCCTTTGTCAGTGTAAAAATAAGATTAAGGCATATCTTAAGAACCTCCAGATGAGAATTTTGACTCTTTTAATAAGGGTGGTCTATGATAGCAAGATGAATTCGTACTACTTACTGACCAACAAAACTAAAGCGACCTGGTGACTCCTAAATAACTTAAGCTCTAAGGTTAACTTACATAGTGGTAATTACCATGACAATATTTATTGTCTAACCACCTCTCCGACAATCCCTTTATGTAGGTCACTAAATGTAGCTTCTATAGGTTTAAAACATATCTCCTAACAGTTTGGGATGTAAATATATATAACTTCCTATAATTTTTGGTTATCCTACTTACATATGTATGCACTGTATGTAAGAACATTTAAATTATATTAGTCCTCACATAAAATTGTATTTTCATCTTCCTAAGTTAATAGAAGTTTTACTTTCATTATTTATTGTCGCATATAATCATTTGTCCCAAATTTATTAAGTTATAAAATGCATAGGAAGTGTTTGAAAAGAAAAACCAATAAAGTGTGTGAACTTAGTGTGAACATAATGAGATTTTGTATAGATCTTAACCTCAAATAAATTTATTTTACACATAAAAAATACAAATTATCAAATATTAGATAGTAAGTAGTCCATACATAGAAATTATCACAATGAGTAAACTTCCAAACAATTCGGTCTTATATATGAATACTTTTAGGTGTTGATTGAAAAAAAGCATTTAAAAAGTGAGTCCATAAACTACATACTCCAATATTGTGTATTAGCATCAACCGGTTGAGAAAGAGTAGCACTTAAAGAAAGGAATGACACAAAATATTGATTATATTATCTATTAATATGATAAAAGGAGCAAATTTGATCCTAACATTTTCTCTATAATTTCATTTAAACTCAAACATTTCAAAACATGCAAAAAGAACTCTAATATTATATAAACATTTAACTTAATAGTCAACTCTCTACTACAAAAATCATACCTAACATTTTTTTTTCTATAGGCCCCTTGTTAAATATGTATCTAATGTGATAAGTGAGATGTAAAAAGATTTTAAAAAATGTATAAAACACCATAACATTTGTGGAATTTATGTGTTTCAGACGGATGGCAGGCAAACAGGTGAAGGTAAGGGCCCAGTTAAAGTTAGCATATAAAGAGGCTCTAAATGACAACACATCTGGGCCTGTTCCTTCTCATGGATAAAGTAAGCACCATGAGAGAAATATTAATACGGGCCAAGCGACTTAATATTTAAAACTCATAAATTGCACCAACTTTACGATATTAATTGTGATTAATAGCTAATGTTGTAGGCAAGGCTAGAGCTAATTATGTTATAATCAGGATGCAAAATTAATTTTATTATAAAAGATTATCATAGTGTCCGACTCTGTTGCTTACCAAACCAAACAATTTTCTTATAAATATGGCCGGAAGCCTAATTTCATTTAATTGTATAGTATATATAAGTGTCAGAAAAGAAAGTGATTGTGTCATCATGTGGGTAATGGCTTGCTTCTTGGAATATAATTCCATTTAAATTACCATTGCGTTATGCCTACGTTCTGGAGCTAGCATGATCTTTTTGGCAAGTAGTGTGACGTATTACCGACGGCCCGACATTGTGCACTTGTCGTAATTAATTAACTATTTAACCACTTCTTTGGCATCTAATTCCATCTTTAGTGGACAAGAGGAAAGACAATTACCTTTATTCTCCACCATCTCAGTAATGCATTTGTGACGTTATTCAGTTTACACGCTGTGTATAGCTAATCATAGACGAGTAAATCTCATCCTGTTCTCATTAACGTGGTATGGACAAGAAAAACTAATAAAAAGTGTTGCAGGAGTTTATATATACATATAGACGAAGATGACAACTGGGTTTAGACCCGGCCTGGCCCTACTTGACAGAGCCTCAAACTTTTTAAAAAAAAAAATTGAACCTCAAGTCGAATTAACTAGGCACGAGGACTAATAAGTATAAGAAAATATTGTTTTGGAAAAAATCATATTATTTTTTTGACTAACAAATAAAAAATCACACTGGATATGACATAATCGAGCTCGGGTTTAGTTGGCTCAGGCTTAAGCTCCAACCATCAACCTTGAGCCCGAGGCTCCCTAGAAGCTGTCTGGCCACTTGCGGCTTGATCTATTATCGTTCCTATATATAGAGATAAGTACTTGTATGTACTTACTTGTTTATCTAAAACTTGGTATTAAGAAGACATCGAAGATTTTTAAAAAATAGTTATAAAACATATCTATGCACAATTTAATAAATAAGTTGAAATCTATAAAAATGTAATTAGAACTATCACACGTTTGTGTAGAATTAAGATTGAGGGGTTCTGCAACTTTAACTCTAAAATTCTAATTCCATACTGTTATACAAAATTAATAAGGAGTACAAAATTTATATTATAATTGTTAGTCTTTGGATGACATGAAAAAGGAGGATAATTTATGCATATATACTTTTTAAAACTTATTTAAAAATAATTATTGAATTATTTATTATTGGAAATGATTATGAAAATTTAATATAAGATAATTACAAAACAAATATAACAATAATTAAAGAGAGTAAAGAAAGAGATATAAAAACTAATTTATAATGACTTTCGAAACAACCTATAGCTTAGTTTAACTTTCTAAGTTTAATTTAAAATTCATTATTGTTTTCTTTAATGAACATGAACTAAGAGAAGTCTTTTGTACATATATCTTCCTTCCATGAAGATCAATTCCCAAACATATTCCCTTCTTATGGTGAAAAGGAATCCTTTTTCAATATTCTTTCTTCTAAGTGAAAAGGAATCCTAAATAATTCAATTGTTCTTTCAATTGATATCTAAATTACTTAAATACAACAAAAGTACTCCTTTCTTGGTCATATAATGCACACCACAAACTTATATTATGCTGACCCGTACGTGAATGTAATGTAACTATTTTTAGAATTTCTTAAGGCTCCCTTTAGGGCTAAAGATTCTTCTCACAACTTATAAGTCATTTACTTATACTAAAAAATACTTTAAATGATCATTAAGCACACAAATTAACTATTATAACGATTAGTTAATCAGACATACTCCAACTAAGGAATCTACCGATTGGTCATCTTCTAATAGGGTATATTTTGGTCAAAACTCAATCAATTTAAAAGTCCTCTTTCGGTAACTTCTAAAGCTCATCGTCAGATAGCAATCATATCCTACTAGCTATTTGGTGGATCATTGAAAAACCCAGTTGCAAACTACTAATACATTTGCTTTTCAACACTTTGTCTAGCTAGCCTATTGAAACCCTTAGGCTAATTTAACCCCATTGGAGATCAACTTTAAAACTTCAGCTCCTAAGTGTTCTAAAAAATAAATCACATCCATTTAACAAAAACTTGGCTTAAAATCATTTCATGAGTTCCCCAAAGAAAGAAATGGTGTTTAACTACATCAGCTCAATAAAACCTATGATTTTTAGGCTTTTTAAGAATAAGATAGATAAGGAAAAATATGTAAATCTCTGGATATTCAGGAGGCCCTAGAAGATGATAACCAATCATGAAGCTTACCACTATGGAAGAATTGTAGTTGCATCTAATCCTGGTCAAATCAATAACCTCAATCACTCATCAATTGATCGATGCATTCATTTACATGTCCAATATTGCATCTTTAGAAAATTTTGGATTATTTTTATATATGCCTCTGACTTTTGCTTTCAAAGAATTGCCCTCTAAAATAATCTCAAATCTTTCAAGACTTCAATTTAAGAGCTGTAGGTACTGCTAGGAAACTTTAATAGTATCATTCTTGCTTTTGAAGCTGAGTGAACAAAAAGCACTAACAAACCATACCCAAATCTTGCTTTATGGGCATTGAGGTAACTAACCTTAAAAATAAGGGCTACTTCTTTACATAGAGAAACATATAATATTGAGACTAGCTTATTAGAAAGGAGCTTGATAGAAATTTAATTAGCTATGAATGGCTCACGCATTTTCAAGTTAACAAGGAATTGTTTAATAACTGTCTTGGATCCGATCATTCCCTTATCTAAATCGATGATTTACTAATTAGTTATAATATAATATCTCCTTTCAAGTTTTATAACTAAATATGTAATATTCATGGTTTCCAAGCGGCAAAGGGATTTGAATCTGGATGTTTAAGGCTTTGAGGCTCATAAGTTTTATAGGAAACTTATGAACATTAAAGATGAGTTGAAAAAATTATGTTTGAATCTTCGAAACTGAATCATCCCCAGACATTCATAAAGAAAACGCCATCACTTTAGGTGTAAAAAGAACTATGTACATCTCCTATAGATATGACAAGCAATTGGAAGACAAAAAATCTCTCAAAGCATATTCTCATGCTTTAGATAACTATACCTCGCAGCTTAAGTGAAAAGCAAGGATCAACTAGCTCAAAGATAGGGATTAGCCATACCAAATTCTTCTATAGATTCTTCTCTCTATAAGGAACAAAAATAGAATAACAACTTTTAGAAATAATGAAGGCTATGTGTATATAAGCCAAAGTAAAATGCTACTACATACCAAAGCCTAATTTAGAATTACTTGGGCAATCATTCTACAAGATCATCAAGCGTCCCCTTAAACTCATTCATCTGTAGCACTTTATCAAAGGAACAATCCAATCTACTCACTCAACCCATCACAATAGAAGAAATTGAGAAAGTAGTCTTATTTAGTTTACACCACAATGCCCCTATCCCGGATGGATTTAATGCTCTTTTTTGCGAAAAAGCATGAAACTGTTTGAAATTGCAAGTGAAAATAACAGTGCTAAAGCTTTTGCCCAACTCTAAGATGTTAAAGGCTTAAAACAAAACTCAATTTTTCCTTCTTACTAAAACCATTAATGCAATTTCTATGAATGACTTCAAACCTATTTCTATTATAATACATTCTATAAGATCCTAACTAAAAAAACTTAAGCTAGTACTTCCATCTTTGGTTAATCCATCTTAAGCAACCTTCGTCGAGGGAAGAAGCATAGTGGATAAAATCCTCTTGATATAGGAATTGATGAAGAACTATCACTTACTAGGTTTGGGGGAAAATTATGTAATGAAAATTGATATACATAAAGTTTTTGACAATCTAGATTGGAATATCATATTGCCTGTTATGAAATCATTTGGTTTCCCAACATGATTTATTGAATGAATTGTATAATGTATCTTAACTCCAACATATAATGTATTAATCAATAGAGAACCTATATAAATATTTAAAGGAGCTAGAGGAAATGGATAAGATGATCCTCTTTTCCTTTATCTGTTCACCATTACAATTTAGGTGTTCTCAAGATTAATTGAACACAATATCAATAAGGAGAGAGGATTAATATTTCACAGTAAATGTGAATAGTTAAGAATTTTCAAGCTAGCTTTTGCTGAGAACTTACTTCTTTTTGGTTGAGCTAATGCTAAATCAATTTCTTGGCTAATGCATACATTATAATCGTTTAGTAATATATAAAGGCATCACTAAAGATAAAAGCTTCATCATGCTCTCCTGTAAAGCATCAAGTATTGCTAATTCTTTGAGGGAAATAACTGCTTGAGCTTTAAAGATCCTCGTTCAATCTACTTAGGGGTCCCTACAAGCTCAAAATAATCAGATAATAGGACTGCCAGCCTCTTTTTGATAAGGTAAGAAGAAGAATAGGTATTTGGTGCAACAAAAATTTGATTTATATAAGGAGGCTCGAACCAGTCATCTTAGGTCCTTTGTAGCCTTTATACCTTTTGATCTTGTTATCTTTTCCTATCTAAGATGATCTATAAGGACTTCTTGAAGTTATTGAGAACTTCCTCTGGATATATGATGGACATAAGAAAACACAAGCTAAATTTAGCTAGAGCATAATTTATTTGCCTAAAAAAGAGGATGAATTAGGTTTTCAATCAATTCATATTATTAATAAAGTGTTGCTATCTAAAAGAATATGAAGAATAATTAATGAAAAAGATTCATGGGAAAAATGGATCAATGGTCATTAATTAAAGGATAAGAACTTTTGGGTTGTCAAACCTATGATATATACTTATTGGAGCATGTATCAAGTCCTAAAGCTTAAAACTAATCTTTAAAGGCCTTTTGAAGTGTGGATAGGGAATGGCAACTTTGTCTAGCTTTACTGTGATTTATATCTCCAACCCAGTTTCAAAATATTAAGTTGCACTTCCATGACAATGCAAAAGTTAATTAACTAATTCTAGAAGGGAAGCGGTTTTGCAACAATAGGGAAGTTGACTTCTTTAAATTATGGTTTCCTAATTACCATCCAAATTCCAATCTTGAAGATAACATCATTTGGTGAGGGGATTCTACTAGTCTCTTTACTAATAGCTCATGTGAAGACCATTTGAGGAACCATGCTCCTAAACATGGATGGTATAAGTTAGTTTGGATAAGATAGTTACTCCTATTAGTTTGGATAAGATATGTTACTCCTAATGTGTACTTCATTTTTTGATTGTTGGTTAGAAGCAGCCTAAGTAAACTAGACAAACTTAGAGGCCCTCACCCTCTTCTTAACCTTATGTGCAGACTTTTCTTACAAGTTCTTAAATCAATACAATCTTTTTTCTTCAACTATTACTTTTCAAGCTGCTTATGAAAAGATTTGCAATAAAATTCAATCTGACTTGCCTTTACATTGCCCAGATGATATTCTTCTTTGGGCTTCAAGCTAAGTCCAACTTCTTAAGGATGATTTTATATTGTTCACTGTTAGATTTGGTTGCACAATCTACTCTATTGGAGGGAAATAAATGCCAAGGTGTTAAGAAACTCTAACTCGATTGTCCAACTAATAACTTATACTAATGCTAGCAAAATCAATCAAACAATAATGATTAGAGCTCTAAGTCTGGTACTTATGCAAGGCATAGCTAGTAGTTGTTGTTTGTGACATGATATAAACTAGTTCTTTTGTAATGATCGGTTGGTTTTTTTTATTCTTATAGCTCCTTACTTTTAATCCTTCGCTGATAGCTATTCAAGTTTTGCTCTGGGTCTAATCTTATAATATCATTTTGTAAAGTTATAATCTAGTTCTAAGGCTTGGTCCTTTTATTAATACAATCCTTTAATTTCTGAAAAAAAAAGTGTTAGTTAATTTTACATTATTAAAAAAGAAATTGTAATCAACTAATGTAAAATTAACTGTTTGGTCTTATTTTATTTAATTGCATAAAAAGGATCTTTTATTCTGGATACTCATAAACCAAGCTCACTGCTTAGGAATAGTATAGTCACTCTATTGAAGTTAACAATGATTGATAGATCATAAGAAGAAATATTATAACACTGTTTGAAATAATAAAATCATATACTCGCGATTATTTAGAAAGGTTGCTTGATTTTTTTCTCCTTTACATATTGCAATGATGACTTTTATAGGTAAAATTGAATACAATTTTTTAAACAACGTGAGTTAAGACTTAAGAGAGGGTACTTAGATATCTATATCAATTTATTACTAATATGGTTTACTTATATTAAGCTTTTATTAAGATCAATGCCCACATTAGTCATATAATTGCATTTATGGGGTTTATAAACTCAAATATAAATTAGGTTATACAAATATAGGCTAGCACTAGTCTTGAACTATAAGATAATTAACAGAAGGTCATAAAGATAGAAATTATTCAAACATTCCCCCATTTGAATAAATATTAAGTATAATTACTATAAACTAAATAAAAAAATATGGCCTTGATAACTTTACAATTCAAGAAACACACTTCAAGTATGAATTCTGTCTAATAATACTACTAATATCAAACCAAGATGGTACTTATATCATTTATTTTATTGAGGTAACCTCGCCAAATCTTAATTAAAGTTATCAACATTAATTTAGATGTAATGGTGTAATAAACATTAGATCATACAAATTATCTCACACATACATTATTGTTTATTGGGTTATCATATCTAATTTCTTAATAACATATATGCTCCAACAATAAGCTATACTCAAAAAAATTAACAAATTAATTTTTCATATTCTCACATATTAGACAATTAGAGATTTTGTCTTTAATAACACAAATGAGACACTTTACACAATTATATCTTCCATTACACATAAAACATTTCATTTCCATTATAATGAAATTATAATCGCAAATTTCATACATCATAAATATCCACGTAAACACAATATACTAAACTCAACATATCTAATTTTATTCAAATGAGATAATGAACTAATAATTAAACACTGCCACTAACTCAAAACATCATAACACTCCAAAACATCTATAATATTTACATGTTTAATGAAACACCATAGATTTTAATTCCTTGATTGGTGGGTTAGCAAGTATAACCTTTGTGTTGATGTGCTCAAAACTAAAATAAGCTCTAAAATGAAAGTTCTCAAACATATAATGGATGATGTTGTGATAATATGCTTGCCACTTTTTTGAGAAATTATACCTCTAGCCAATAAGAAAATATAAAAATATATTTAGAATAACTTTAGATAATGTGAAGAATTGCTTAAATCGTAGTATGTATAACCAACTAACTCAAGGCTCTAAACTCTCATATAAACTAGCTTGTAAAGTTTCATTTTATACAAGTATTCTAACACCTTCTTAATTGCAACCTAGTGATCATATCCTAGATCATAATGAAAATTTGCCTAAAACATTCACAAGATAAGCAATGTCAAACTTATGCAAACTTGAGCATACATTAAACTTCATACAAGACTAATTTATAACACATCTCTTATGGATTCCCCAAATTTGCAATATTGAATATAAATCTTCTTAGGCAGTGCTTCTTATATAGCTATCCATTTTAAGATCTAGCAACCCACCAAATTTGCAATCTTGTATATTAAAGTTTTTAAGAATGTCCCAATATCCTATGAGCTCTATCATGACAAATCTTAAGCCTTGAGACAAAAGAAGCTTCTATAAGATCTTTCTTGTTTAACTATTTTGATAAAGTGATTTTAGTTTCATGCAATAACCCCAAATCACTATTAACCAATAAAATATCATCGACATATAATACAAGAAATATAAAATTGTTGTTAGTTATTTTAATATAAATGCATCGATTAAATTTATTCTCAATAAAATTGAAATCAACATTCAAAAATACGATTTACACATCCATTTAACACAACCATAAGTTGTAGTTAACAAACAAAGCCATGATAACTTTAAACGAATCTTAATTTGAAATAGATGAAAAAGTCTCATGATGGAATATATCTTCTCCTATGCAAATCCCTTAACCACCATAACTATCTATACAGTTATAATGTATAATTTAAGCATTTAGTCATTCAATGTTCTAATTGGATATAAAGTATAAAATAGTGTCTACTCTTTGAAATCCAATCATATGTGTTCTTACTAATTAGTAATTGATTTACAATTGATATTTGAAATTAACCTTTTCAAATGTCAATTTACTCTGGCCAAAGATTTTCTTAAATTATTACTAATCAAGAATAGTGAAACATTCTTCCTAATTAAATTAGAGTGATGAATCCTTATTGACATATTCAATTGTTTTCATACAGTTCATACTGTATCTAAGTGTTATCGACTGTGATACCCTAAATAGAATAAGTCATAAATAGCATCAAAATATGGTAATTTCCATATAAGATATTTTAATAATTTCAAGTCTAAAGATCAATTATAAAATCATCATAATAAGGAAATCTACAAACATATAAACAATATTCTATTTTATACCCTCATAATTAAGACAAGTCAATGAGCTTATTCTCTAATATGCACTCACATATTTGTTTAAATATTTCATGCTTTATTTTATAAGATCAATTACTTTATAAGGTGTGTTAATTTTATCATTATATCAATATCTCATTTTGATGAACCTACAACTAGAAACAATTTAAAAATAATAAATAAATGCAAATTAAATCTCATAATTATGATCTCATCATAATTTTAATTGCATAATAATTATTCCAAGGACTTCACTTTTTGTATTAAAACATAAAATATAGTTAAAAATATGTAAAATAAATAATACCTTTAGTTAATTATGTTACAAAATCTATAATCAGCTGGTTGACAAAAAGGTATAAATTAATAATCTCTCTTTTGCATTAAATCATACTTAAATATGTTATGTCATTTCTTCATATGATGATCATACTACTCTGGGATTGTGGTTTAGTGAGATAATTTTATAAGATTCTCTATAGTAAACACTTGCTTAAATGTTACAACTTTCATCTCAATTATCATCATAATTAAGAGAACGACCTTAATATATACTTAAATCTTTGATAAGAGCTTTGCTCCTTTCATGCACATAATGGCTCGTATGTTCTACTGTATATTATTGTTTCAATAATACAAGGAACTATATCAAGTTCATTAAAGAACTTATTGATCCAAATAATCATTTTTACTAAATTAAAAGTAATATAATTTTATTAGCTACGAATGCTACACTGGAATATTTTCAATCTTAAAATAATATTATTCTAACTAAAATATATCATAACTAAGACTAATTTCTAGAGTTAATACTATATGACCTTAAACTTAAATACCAACTTACATATAGAATAATGGATATCTGTGATATTTCATAAGAATCAGATACCTCAAATACTAAATATCGTTAGTACATTCTCTATATACTTAGACTAGATTTGGTAAACAACTTCTATATTAATCTCTATAGATCTAATTCCCAAAATTTATTTATTCTTTTTTCATATCCAATAAGAGTTGTTCTCACACTATCATATTTTTAACAATTGAAAATATACATTTGGCTCACTATGAGCAGTCTTTAGACAATCCTACTAAAAAGTATAAATATATTCCCACTAACCTTCTTAGACAAGATAAACCCATAATCATCCTTGAAATAACTATTTGAATTCACCATGGAAATCAATCTTTCAAAATCACATATCCTTTTAACTATACATCAAATGTATCAACAAAGGCACTAGTTCCAATTGGGCGTATTGTCATGAGATTTGAACATTTTCAAAATTCATCTTGGTCCCACTACTTAACTTGAAAATCATTCTCCTATAAGTATACATTAAAAATAAACATTTTTAATGAGATTTGTAAAATTATATCCAACCTTTTGAATATCTCATGACCTTTTATTATCAATTTTAGTTCAAATTTATTGGATAATTTATGCTTCAACTAAACATTATGTAACATCTCACCCCCTACAGGAAGGGTAGAATAGTAATTTGGCATAGGATGAGAGTGATTGGGCTTAATT
>JAOSBN010000178.1:13670542-13695979 GCA_027563595.1 Erythroxylum suave | reverse complement strand
CTCTTATCGTAGAATATGTACCGGAATGACCTATGGGTGTTCCGGTGGGTACTCTACGGTAAGGGGGCGCTACACATTACATCCTAAAATCATTACTTCGACTCTTTTAAAATCTTGCAATTCCATATCTGATATGAAATCTTAATGTTTGATTTAATTGGAATTCACGAAGGCAAGTTATAGTACTAGTTATAACTATAAAAGAAATAAAATTTGCATCATACCATATCTTATACTATATTTTCTTCTTAGACAAACTTAAATTATTATAGAATTTAGTTGTAAAGGTATTCGCTAATGAATTCCATATTTAAAAAACTAAGAAAATTTAAATATCACCACATCAATCTCATCAAGGTCCTTTAGTCATTCTCAATACTTAATTTTTACTCAAATTTAAACACTTTGAATTTTTCAAAATTTTAAATCAATATTTCATTTAATATATATGAAATTTATCATATAAAGTCATTAATACATATAATGAAATACAAGTATCTATTTGTTTATGAATTGTTATTACATCTAACACATCACATGCATAAAATTTAATAATTCACTACCATATTCATCCTTTCCCATGATTATTCTTTAACTTAACAAGCTCCATAAGTTTCATATCATTTATAATCAGAAGGATGTATATATACTTTTACATAACTTTATGATTTTCATTATGTTGATTTAACCAACATGGAATAAAAGGATAGTCTCGACTATCTAACTTTGTATGCTTGTCACTTATGTTAAGCTTAAGTCTCCCTTTGATTTAACATATACAAACTATTTTTGTAAACCTACAATCACTTTCACTCAACACTATATTTCTTATCATGGTTAAACATTGCAACTATGAAATTCGAATTTAATATTAAATACCTAAAATTCTGAATTAGAAATATATATAATCTATAGCATATCATGTATTGATGAAAAATTATGCAATAATATTCTTCAAATGACAGTTATTGTCATACTATAGCAAACATCATCGATTATAATCCATGTTTATACTTTTAGTAGGTTAACTTAAGTGACAATTTTATCAAGGTACAATATCATTCAACTATACTCTATGTAACTAGTTGTGTTGTACTATCATAGTGTTGACATCCATCTTACATGTCCCCATTAAAGTTTATAAGATATTAATCAACTTAAAATGTCATTATATTTCTTCATATACATGATATTAACTTATCTTTAAAACTTAGTCAACAAATCCTCGATAGGGATTAATAGTACAATCACATAATAGACGTACAACTTTTATAACTTTAAGAACTATTTTCAAACCTAACTTATGTCTATTAAAATTTTTCAATTAATTCTTAGTATCAATTATTCTAAACTAAGGTAATTTACACTTAGAACAAAATAAATTAGAAAAAGAAAATAATTGGTTATATGACATGACAACTAAACAAGATTAGGATTTTATTCAAAATAATTTGTTTTTATTCAAAATAATAACCTTTATTACTATTATAAAAAGGCTACAATTACAAAATTTTTGGTTATTTCACTATTAACATCAAAATAATAACCCTCACTACTATTATAGAAAGATTATTCTAATCTCTCTAGTAAGCTAGGATCTCATCCAAATTTAGTTGATTTTGATTTCGTTCAACAAACTACTTAAACATATCTTATATGTTATTCTTAACTCTATCTCTAAATTCATATTCATAAGTTTGCTCATCCAAATAGTACAAATTTAGTGAAGAAGGACCCATTGTTATAACACTAAACATATACAGGTGAAAGTGCCCTTAAGTTTACTCAGCAAGTTTAATAATAAATAAAACTCTAGTTCATCCTTATAATAATGAAAGACAACAATCATATTCACAATATTGACTTAATATTTAATGAAAATTTTAATTTTTGATGGTCTCGTCAAACACACTTTACATATAAATGTCATATACTTTAAACATGCAATTCCTCATATAAATAGAGTCAAATTATAAATATGAAATATTGTTTGAATCTAACTATCAATAGAATGTCAATAATCTAATATAATATTTCCAACTCTTTAGATGATTAAATTAAATTAAACCATTGATTCCTAAATAAAACAATTTTGAAATTCAATTGAAAACTATTTTTATTTATCTTGATTTCTTTAGCACATCTCATTATAAACATTTTTCAATAAATTACTCTTCTTATTATGATTTAGGAAAAACTTATTTTTTAAAATTTTATAAGTAACATATACTAATCCAATTAAATTTTTTAATTTAATTAGACATAACATTTCCATAATTAGAAAACTATTTTCTAATGTCAAAAGGAAACTACTTTCAAGGTTAAAATATAGTTTTAAATTTAATTAAGAAAGTCCATTATATTATTTTAGAGTAATTTCTCAATTAATTAGAAAATAATTCTTTAATAAATTAGTTAACTTTTTTTATAAAATATCAAAGAAGGCTCAATTTTCTTAATTAATAGAATAATTGCCATCTAAAAATAATATACTTATGTTACAAGCACATGGATACAAGTTATGCCTTGAAATGAAAGATAATTCCAAATCTACTTTATTTCAATCAAATTAAAATAAATAATTTTTAATTAAGAGACATCTTTTTTAATTACTTAAGACATTATTTTTTATGTTAAAGTATTATTAATTCTAATCTCATTGAAATTTAGTTAATTTAATTTCTAGAATTTTTTCTAAATTATTGAATTAGGAATCAATTTAATTATTAATCTTAATCTAACTAATAAAATAATTAATTAAATCTTAAGATTAAGATCTCATTTTAATTAATTTATCCCATTATATTTAATTATATCTAATATAATCTAATTATGAAAGATAATTGTGTAGAACTTTGTTTGATTCTATTATTAATTTGATAACTAATTTAATTTAATATTTCAATTGTTAAAAATTAAACTAAAGTCTACAAAATATTTTTAATAAAATAATCCTTTGGAAAAAATTAGAAAACAACTTTTTAGATTTATTAGGAATTTGTACTAGTCTAATCTTTAATCTTCAATTAACAAAAAGGGAACTACTTTAGGTTTTCTCCTCCTTGTTTTACTGCCTCTACTTGTGATCTTTATTGCCATCTATCGACTGTGTTTTTCTCCTCATCTATGGCGTTGCTTATGCTTCTCTATTGCATCAATTTTTTCATCTGTGCATCACTCCCATGCCAATAGCAAGCCACTAGCTCACACGGAAAGACCACCATTAGTGATGTTGCCACGCAGCACTAGTGATGGTGGAGATCGAGTGAGGCTTCTAAACCTCTCCCATAAACCAGAAATCAACACAATACATTAGAGCTTCAAAACATAATTTACATAACCTCAAGCTACTTGTCTATAAACCTTAGGTTTTGAAGTTCAATAACATTTCCATAAGCTTGAAATTAGGGGACATGCAAAGTTGTTTTTTTTAGAAAATCAACACAATGGGAGGCATGCATTCAAATATCAAGATGTATTATGTTTAGAAAATCAATAAAACCATAGGATATGCAGATTCAAGTTTTTTAACGTAGTGATTAATGTTATGAAGTGTTTAAGATATTCAATTTGGTTTATATTTGGTTTTGGAAGTACAAGAACTAAAATGAGCTTAAAAAAAACATCCTTAGAGCTATCCTCTTGATGTTCAACGTTATTTTCCTTTTTGGAACAAGAAGGAGATGAATTATGGTGAAGAGAAAACAAGAAAATGAAAGAAATGAAGTTATTGCAACTTACACAATTGTGTGTATTGTGTAACTCACTAATAACATGTAAAAGTGTAAAAATGCAATTTCAGTATAGCATGCAACCTTAAGTGAGATACAGGGCTATGTAAACTTTCTCCAAATTTTTTGTTTCTATACGGCCTTGGTGAGATACACGGCTGATTATATACACACCCATGTAATTAATCATCTATATCCCAAAACCATTTATGAATTGACCTTTGTTTTATTTCGAGCTTCCGCGTATTTTAGCCTAACCTTTTATGAATTGACCTAGGTATAAATAAGCTTATTAGGGTTAGAAACAGGAGGATTTTAGGATTACTATTATTGTAGTTATTGGCTTTAGTGAGGAACTATCCTCTTGTTTTCATTTCACTAAGAACCTAATTCCACTTATCAATTATTCAATTGTGGCGTGTTATTTGGTTCCTTTCTCTTAGTTGATTTTGATCATCGGGATTGCTTAGAACAAGTTTCCAAGAGGTGTCATAGAAAATGGCCTTGCGTATCCATTAGCTTAGGGTTTCGAAAAATTCTGTTCATCTTAATTCCTTCATAGTCGAATTCAATGCTCTAAGGAAAAAAAACCAACAAAACTTCATCCATCCGACTCAACCCTTCTGTGGTGTGCATTATTTTGGTATCAAAGCTTGCTTCAGGGGTGAATTCCTATTCAACTCCAACGGACATACAAGGCAGCTAGCATCATCGTCAAGTTCGTTGGATTCTTATCAAAACTTAGGTGTGATTTCAGCTAGGGTTTTTTATATTCTTCTTGATTTTTTGTTTTTTGAACATTCAACCTATATAAACAAAAGAAGAAGAAAGGAATGAAAAGAAAAAAAGAAAGAAACGAAAAGAAAAAGAAAGAGTGAAAGAAGAAGAAGAATAAGAAGAAGAAAGAAATGAAAAGAAAAAGAAAGAAATGAAAGGAAAAAGAAAGAGCGAAAGAAGAAGAAGAATAAAAAGAAAAAAGAAACGAAAAGAAAAAAGAAAGAAATGAAAAGAAAAAGAAAGAGCGAAAGAAGAAGAAGAATAAGAAGAAGAAAGAAACGAAAAGAAAAAAGAAAGAAACGAATAGAAAAAGAAACAAAAAGAAAAAGAAAGAACGAAAAGAAAAGAAAGAACTATTTGTGCAAATTGTTGTTCTTCCATTCTCGAATTGTATGTTCTTGGAAGTCCCTATTTTAGTTTGATTGTGGGTACATTGTGTCGAACTCATTATTGGGAATTAGTTGCTGGATTTCACGCCCTTTATTGAATCTCTTGATTCATTGGAGATTGATTCCAAAGTGTGACTTGAACCAAGGGGAGATTGAGTAGTAAAAGGCTAGAGAGTGTGAGAACAAAAGAGGTAAAAGTCAGGAATAGAGTGAAACATGAGGGGAGAGTTAAAAAAAATCATCCTCAAGTGAAACATGTGAGGGAGTGATTGTGAGGATGTTTTCTACTAACCTTTGATTTTTTGCAGGAAAGAACATTTGTAATATGTCACAGAAAGGTAGAAACCAAGATGAAGGACGAGTGGGGGAGATGAATGCTTTCACTTTGAGAGCTATTTAACAACAATTTGAGCGCTTCAACGTTCACTTCACGGAAATAAAGGAAACCATAGAAAGGCAAGTTTAACAAATTAAGGAGCTTAAGCATGGGGGATGTGAGGAACCTCAAGCTAGGCGTGCTGCATTTCGATAAGTACCACCTTTTCGTCGACCAACACCATTGCGGTATGAGCCTGAGGAGAAGGAGTTTGATGAGGAGGAGGAGGAGTACGAGGAGCGAATGCCTAGGAGAGTTCAAAGAGGAGAACCACTCAACAGGCAAGATGGAGACCTCTAATCCATCAAGATGCAAATTCCAACCTTCATGGGTAGGAATGATGCTAAGGCATATTTGGAGTAGGAAAGGAGGGTGATTTTATCTTCGACTGCCACAATTTATCAGAGCAGAAGAAGACAAAACTTGCTGCTATTGAATTTTCAGACCATGCACTAATATGGTAGGATCATCTTATAACTTCTAAGAGGAGGAATGGAAAGAGACCCTTCACTACTTGGGCAACAATGAAGGCATGTATAAGGAAGAGATTTGTCCTTTCATACCATTATCGGGAGATGCATCAAAAGCTCCAAAGACTCACCTAAGGGTTTAAATCAGTTGAGGACTACTGTAAAGAGATGAAGGTTGCTATGATTCATGCTAATATAGAGGAGGACCCCAAAGCCACCATGGTGAGTTTCTTGAGTGGATTGAACAAGAAGATAGCAAATGTGGTGGAGCTTCAACACTATGTGGAGATTGAGGATATGGTGAACATGGCCATGAAAGTGGAGAGGCAATTGTGATCAAAAGTGAAAGCAAGGAATGGGGTGAGTTCTAGCTACCCATGGTCATGGAGCTCAAAATGACCCAAGAAGGAGGAGAAGTCCAAGGACAAGGGAGTGAACTTCAAGGAGACCCTAAAGACGCTAGGTAATGGGGCTAATCAGAAAGGTAACTCTTCAACTCAAGCTACTTGTCATAAATATTCTACTATCAAATGTTTCAAATGTTTGGGTTTTGGTTATATTGCTTCTCAATGCTCTAATAGAAAAGTGATGTATATGAGGGATAATGGTGTTACTGATTCTGAGGATAGTGATGTTAATGAGTTACATTGTGATAATGCTTTTGATGATGATGATGAATGTGTGGAGAGAGTGGTCACAAGGGAAGCACTTGTAGTTAGGAGAGTACTGAGTGCTAGAGTAAGAGATGAGATTCTTGATAAGAAGGAGAACTTATTTCATTATATATGTTTGGTGGAAGTTAAGGTTTGTAATCTGATCATAGATAGGTGTAGTCGTATCAATGGGGCTAGTCTAACTATGGTGGAGAAATTGGGCTTGGCCTGTAGGAAACATCCAGAGCCATATAATTTGTAGTGGTTTAATGATAGTGTAGATGTGAAAGTGACTAAACAGGTGTTGGTGCCATTTTTAGGAGGGAGGTATAAGGATGAGGTGTTATATGATGTGATACCTATGGAGGCAGGACTTAATCACTGTAAAGTATCACCTTCACTTTGGTACCTTAGACTTAATGACATGTTGGATGAATTGCATGGAGCTTGTTTATTTACTAAAATTGATTTGAAAAGTGGATACCATCATATTCGCATGAAACTAGGAGATGAGTGAAAAACAACATTTAAAACTAAATATGAACGGTATGAATGGTTAGTTATGCCTTTTGGATTAACTAATGCACCTCGTACATTTATGAGGTTAATGAATCATGTTTTGCGTGAGTTTCTTGGTAAATTTGTGGTTGTATATTTTGATGACAATTTGGTTTATAGCTCTCATCTTGATGAGCATGTCATGCATGTGAGGTGTGTGTTGGATGTGTTGGGAAAGTAGAAACTGTACGCAAATCTTAAGAAGTACACATTTTGCATTGGTAGATTGATTTTCTTATGATTTGTAGTCAGTACTCAGGGACTAGAGGTTGATAATAAGAAGGTGAAGGCTATTCGAGAGTAGCCAATGCCTAAAAGTGTGGGTGAGGTTAGGAGTTTTCATGGACTTTCCAGTTTTTATAGGAGGTTTGTGAAAGATTTCTCTACTATTGCTACTCCTCTGACTGAAATAATTAAAAAGGAGAAAAGGATTCCATAAGATAAGGAACAAAAATATGCATTTTTTAAGCTGAAATATAAATTATGTTCTGCTCCTATTCTTTGTTTACCTAATTTTGATAAAGCTTTTGAAGTGGAATGTGATGCTTTTGGGATTGGTATAGGTGTTGTACTTTTGCAGGAAAACAAGCCAGTTGCATACTTCAATGAGAAGCTTAGTGGTGCACAACTCAATTATCCAACCTATGAAAAGGAATTATATGCTATTGTGAGAGTACTAGAGGTGTGGAGACAATACCTTCAGCCCAGGGAATTGTCATTAGGACGGATCATGAGTCCTTAAAGCACTTGTAAGGACAGGGCAGGTTGAGTAAGAGACCTGCCACTTAGATGGAGTTTTAGGAGACTTTTCCCGTACAAAATACAAGTAAAGGAAAGAGAATGTGGTAGCTTATGCATTATTTAGGAGGTATACTTTACTTTCTACTCTTAATTCTAAACTTTTGGGTTTTGAGCAGCTTAAGGATTTGCATGCCTCGGATGTTGACTATGCTACTGTATATTCTGCTTGTGAACGTGCTGCATTCCAAAAATTCTATAGGCATGATGGCTATCTATTTAGGGGTAGTCAATTATGTGTGCCTAATTGTTTTATACGTGCTTTATTTGATGGGTCATTTTAGTGCTAAGACTTTGGATATTTTACATGAACATTTTTATTGGCTTGGTATACGTAGGAATGTTGAATATATGTGTGTGAAATGCATTGCATGTAAACAAGCAAAATCTATTGTCAAACCTCATAAATTGTATACCCCTTTACCTGTTCCTACTAAACTGTGGGTTGATGTTTCTATGGACTTTGTTTTGGGCTTGCCTAAGATGAAGAGGGGTTTTGATAGCATCTTTGTTATCGTGGATAGGTTTAGAAAGATGGTGCACTTCAATGAATGCCATAAGACTGATGATGCTACGCATGTAGCTAATTTAGTTTTCAGAGATGTTAGATTGTATGGCATTCCTAGGTCTATTGTTTCTGACAGACATGCTAAGTTTTTGAACCACTTTTAGATTGTTTTATAGGGCAAGTTGGGTACAAAATTACTTTATTCTACTACTTGTCATCCACAGATAGATGGGCAGATCGAGATAGTTAATAGGACCTTGGGTACCTTTTTGCGTGCTGTAGTGGGTAAGAATTTGAAAACTTGGGGTGAGTGTTTACTATTTATTGAGTTTGCATATAACCGGAGTGTGCATTCTACCACAGTTTTTTCACCTTTTGAGCTTGTTTATTGTTTTAATCCTTTGACTGTTTTGAATTTGATGCTTTTACCTTTGCATGAGTTGTCTAGTATAGATGGAAAAAAGAAAGCTGAGATGGTCAAAAAGTTGTATGAGAAGGCGAGACATCACATTGAGCAAAGGAACAAGGTATATGCAAAGCAAGTCAACAAGGGGCGTAAGAAGTTGACCTTTGAACCTAGTGATTAGGTTTGGGTATATCTAAGGAAGGAGAGGTTTCTCATCTAGAGGAAATCCAAGTTGGATCCTCGGGGTGATGGTCCCTTCCAGGTATTAGAGCGGATCAATGACAACGCCTACAAGATTGATCTTCTAGGTGAATATAATGTGTCCACTACTTTTAATGTTGTTGATCTTTCTCCTTTTGATATGGATTCAGATTCGAGGACGAATCTTCTTGAGGAGGGAGGGGCTGATGTGAGCAGGACCAAGGTGACACAAAATGGACTAGGTGTGGATGTCAGAGACCCAGGGAGCGAGCTTGTCATGCCAAAGAGCCTGTGACCAAAGCTAGGGCCAAGAGACCTAAGGAGGCTCTTTATATGCATATGGGCTTCTATTTGGAGAGGATGGAGAGTTGCAAGCCTATTGGAGGAGAGTTTAGTGGGTTACAACCCAAATTAATTCACTTAACTCGAAACCTTAAACCGCGCACTTGGGTTTTGAAGACATAAAGACTTAGGTTATTTAATTCACTTAAGCCTAAGAACAATTCTTTATTATTTTTATTACTTTTTTACCTTTGTTTTATTTCGGGCTTCCATGTATTTTAGCCCAACCTTTTATGAATTGATCTAGGTATAAATTAGCTTATTAGGATTAAAACAGGAGGATTTTAGGATAGTGTTATTGTAGCTGTCGGCTTTGGTGAGGAACTATCATCTTGTTTTCGTTTCACCAAGAACCTAATTCCAGTTATCATTTATTCAATTATGACGTGTTATTTGGTTCCTTTCTCTTGGTTAATTTTGATCATCGAGATTTTTGGAACAATTTTTCAAGATGTGTTGTAGAGATTGGCCTTACGTATCCATTAGCTTAAGATTTTGAAAAATTCTTTTCATCTTAATTCCTTCATAGTCAAATATAATCCTCCAAGGAAAAAAAACCGCCAAACTTCATCCATCCGTCTCAACCCTTCCATTGGTGCATGTTTCCCACTGCCATAATCTAGATTACAATACATAATCGTTATAACTCTAATTCATTTGTGTCAACTAATGGTTGTAAATATAGGAATAACATAGCATAGGTTAAAGACCTTAGCTTATGTGGTTGTTTCCTAGATTAATATATTTTCCTAACTCATAATGTAGTTTTTACGCTAAATCTAGAGGGCTTATTCTAGGTTATTTAATAACTAGATTTAATCAAAAAGCTTATTTTCATTAGATATGACCTAAAGTAAAATTAGGATTAACAGAGCTTATTGTTAACCTATGGTTAACAGTTCTACAAGACTTATAAGAATAACATTACGATTAAGTATGCTCATTTATGTGTAAGTCAAAATTGAATCAAGAACTGAATTCTAAACTCATTGATCAATTTTATCATTTTTCCACTATTTGATTTAATTTAGTTTCAATATTTAACTTTACTTTATTTTGTTTTATCAATTCTAACCAACCCCCTATATCTAAACAGTAATTTATCATTACAAAGGCTACATATGCACTCTCTGTGGATATGGTCCCTACTCACCACTATCATAAACTTTAGTGTGTAAAGTTAGGCTTTATTAATTGATGTGTTTATTGAGAATCACAATGAATGTGACAAGATTCAACCAAAGTTCTCAAAAATTGCATAAAAAATGGAATACATATGTGTTTTCCACAAGCAATAAGTAAAGGCAGACATAAAAATAGAAACTCTAAATTAATAATATCATAATCTCTATAAGGCAATTCCTTCAATCAATTAAGTTTTTAAGTCTGAATTTTATCAAATCAATAACAATCAAGTAACCTTAATCAAGTTAAACAATTAAAGGAGGCTTTAATACCAATTAAGGGTTTTGAAGGGGCTTGGGTAGAAATTTGATCAAGTCTAAGTGAGCACATATACAATCGAAACATCATATTTTGGTCCACAACCTAAGACAATAGGTCATGAGTCATATCTTTGTATATAACTCACTTCATCTTTTTGTCTCTTTCTGATGTGAGATATCTCCACATGTGAATTTGCATCATCTCTCCCTTACAAGTAAACCCATGTATAGCAAACTAGCTCCCCCTCAACCTATCGCTACTGTCAAGTCATTTGAGTCACTCCATGGATTGCCATTTATCTTACCCAAATCTATAGATCTCTATTTATTGGACTTTGTCAACCTAGTTGTGATAGCAATATTAGAAAACTAATTCTGATAGAATCACAAGCATTAAAAAAATATAATTTATAATTTCTTGATCAGAACTATTTAATTAAATAACTTGAAAAACATAAATTATAAATAAAAAATTTAATCGTACCTAATTTGAATTCCTACAAAAATTTTCTTCTAACCTATTAACTTCAAGTTGTTTATATGTCCAACTTGTAATGGTACCCATAGAGTAAAGAAAAAGAACTCAAACAATTTGAGAGGAAAATATAGGTTTACTAACTCCTTGTGTCTTTTTCTCATTTATACAAAAAGATACTAGGATTTCTTTTTTATTAAAACTAAACTTCTAAGTATGATTAAATTCTAGCTTTAATTTAATTATAATTTAATTTTTAAAAAATCAAATATCTCATATATGGTTCTTTGAGTTTCTCAAACTTTATAAGTAATTTAAACTTAATTTAAATTACTTTTTTCTCTTTTTAAGTGCTCTTTATATACAACCCATTAGGTTTCTAATTTGTTGGTAATGAATATAAATTATATTTATAATTTGTAACTAAGATTAGATAAATTCATTTTTTAATTTATCTTTAATTCTCTAATTAATAATTTATAATTATATATCAAGATTAATGTGTAACAACATGTCATAACCACTTAAATATTAAGAATGTCAATATGGTTTGACTTAACATATCTATGCATATTTATGATATATAATTTAATCTTTTCAAAATCGAATATTCTAATTGGACATAAAATATAGAATTGGTGTTTACTCCTTTAAATTGAATCGTGTTTATTCTTGCTAATTAGCAATTGATTTATAATTGATGTTTGAAAATAATCTTTTCAAATGTCAATTCATTATGACCAAAGATTTTCTTAAATTACTACTAATCAATAACATGGAAACATTTTCATTAATTACTTTAGAGTGATGAATCCTCTATTGACGTACTAAACTATTTTCATATGGTTTACATTGTTAATCCCTAATGGCACCCAAAAGGGAGTGAATTGGATGTTGACAAAATTCAACAATTTTTCTAATCAATATGTTTAATTAAAAACAATCAATATAAATGAGTATGAGAAATTATACCATAAATTTAAAGAGGATAGACAGGAAAGAATGCAAACTAATTTATAGTGGTTCGATAAACAACTCTTGCCTACGTCCACTCCTAATACTATTTTTGAAATTACACTATAATTCTTCTTTTAAGGCGAAGAATAATCTTTGTACAATCTTTCTTAGTAAAGAGAAACCCTTCCTATAATCTTCTTCTAAGATGAGGAACATCAATACCACTTGAATCACCCACAAGTACAATATTCAACACCCCATTAAAGCATTATAACTCAAAAGTATCTCACTTATTTACTTGATAACTTCAAAATGGCTCACTCACACAAATATGAGACAATGATGCTTAAATGATTGAAAAACTCTTTGAAATATGTATATACAACATCCAAAACCTTCTTATTACTAAAACTAATGAGAAATACCCATTTATAGTGTTTTGGGATCCAAAATAGCCGTTAAAGCCAAGAACTAGTCATTATAACATTTATATTCAATGCACTGCCCAACTAATATGCATTTTCAAATTAAATTCACTAGTTGTTAGAACAATGGTCAACCAATAAGCTATATTGGTTGAATAATATGACAAACTGATCAATTAGCATCAATTAATAACTTATATTGGTATATTGATCGACCAATATTTATTTATAACACTATATTAATTAGCCATTAGAACAATGGTCGAGCAATAACCTATGTTAGTTAACCTATAAAACAAATTGGTCAACCAGCGCATCACACAAATTGGCCAACTAGTGCATCAAGCAATGTTGTAAAAAACTCTCAATACTTTAAATTTAACAACTTTAGCTTGTATTGGTCATCTATTAACTTATATTTGTTTATCAGTCAACCTAAAAACATGATTTTAATAGCTTCAGATGTTTAAAACCAATTTGTTTAATCTAAATATAATTATAACCATAATTTTCTTTAAAGATTATTTGAAAGATCAAACACTTTTATATTAAAACTAAAAGCTTTAGTGTCTCTTGATGAACGTAAAGACTCATGCAATAAAGTAAGATGAAATGATTACATATGGTCAACCTTTTAGATCATCAATTAACAAGTTAAGATTACAAATAATAATAAAAATGTGAAATGACCATGATGAGCCTTGATTTTCTTTTGTTTTTGTTTTGATATAAATTTCATCTGCTATAAACTTCATCATCTCTTTATCACTTCATACCCTATCTTCTTAATTTTATGGCTTCATTTTGTTCTAATATTGCTTTTCATTAGAATAATAAACACAATAGTAGTAATTATGTTTTGTTATCATTAAAACATCAATTGGAACCTCCTTTGGTTCAACAATATCTCCTTTTTTGATAATGAAAAAATACTAGTGATATTAAAAAATAACAATAATAACTTTAGACATACAAATAAATATTAAGATAGTGATTAGCTCCCCCTCAATTCATGTATAAAACATTATTTAATATGAGGAACATCTTTCAATATCAAGAACACAAGAGATATTCAAAATCAAAGAAATATCATTTACTCAAGCATATGCAAGAAATACATAAAGGACAAAACAATCACTCCCCCTAAATTTAGTATCACCAAATTTTCTCCCCCTTTTTGGAATCGTCAAAAAGAAAAGCAACCAAAAAACTACAAGCTTATTAGAATGTAAAAAGTGGTGAATTTTAAACATACAGGTCGACCACACTAAGATATCAGTCCACCAATTAACTAGTAAGTTTAAGGAATCATCTTTCGAACTTGAATTAAAACTTCAAATTTTAATAAAAAAATATTAAATTACATTTCAACTAGTTAAATATTAATCAAAAAATTTAATCATATAAAAGGCCTTTAAAAATTCATATTAGCCAAAACTAATTTTCCTCTAATTGAACAAGATTTATCATTATTAAAAATTTTATAGAAATAATTGCCCAATTTATGTAAATTCTAACTTAGTGACCTTATTTTGTATATAGCCTCTAATTCTAAGAATTAAGGTTCACATTTTGAAAAAAAAACTTATTCATAATTCAAATCCAAATGATGATCACTAAGGATTTATACTCAAATTGATACATAAACACAAGCAATTGTATATTTCTAAATTATCAACTGATAATTACCTCATGTTAAATATTACTTATGCAATATTTGAATGAATATTCTTCTTGAATTCTTAAAGTCATTAGTGGCATCTCATCCTTCTTATCCTTCTCACTTGGTTCGACTATTTGAGAAGTCTTGACGGTTAATTTTAGGGGTTAAGTTCACTATATCCTAAAACAACATCTTCAAGACTTTCTT
Organism: Erythroxylum suave; assembly: GCA_027563595.1. Lineage (NCBI taxonomy): Eukaryota > Viridiplantae > Streptophyta > Magnoliopsida > Malpighiales > Erythroxylaceae > Erythroxylum > Erythroxylum suave. The sequence continues at coordinate 13,681,598 of JAOSBN010000178.1, read as the reverse complement.
GGAGGCAAGAAAGTTAGATTCATCAAAATATAATGCATAAACTCCTTAGCAATACTATAGTACATATCATAGCCTTATAAATGAAGGTAATCAATGTGTTTTAGGAGCCCAAATAAGCTTGGTTCCTTGGTTATTAGGTTGCTTCTTCTTTTTAACCCATACTAGCAAGGGTTTCCTTGACATTATTTGTTTGATAAAGCAAAATATATTAAAATTTCCAAATTTACCACGAAAACAACATACTATGTTATATGAGTAATGATGATCCTTAAATGTATTACTTGGCATTTTATGTGTGTATGCAGAGTGAGGAAGTTTTCTTTGGATGTTAAATGTGTTGAATGGTCTCCTATGATGGTGAAAATTCCTACCATGTACACACACACACACATATATGCCTACAATGAATGAAGGCTTGATGCATGCCTCTATAGGGGTGTGATTATCATAAAAATTATGATTATTCTTTTCTAGAGAGTATTGAACTCTATGCCTAGGTTGTAAGTCATATATGAAAGCATGATATTTGCTCTTATGTTTGGTCTCAGTGAATGTGTCATGTGTATATGTATGTTTGGACGTGAATGCTCCATGCTCATTTATTATTCTAGGCAACAGTTAACCACTATGTAAATATTTTCCTTTGACAAAGGTTTTAATATTAGAAACACTTTCACATTTATATCCAATTTGATGCCTATTCTTATAATTCTTTTGAGCTCCAAATATATTCTCAATTTTCCCATTTCCCTTTGTAAATTTAGATCAGGCTTGAGAGCACCAATTTCTTTTTTTAATATTTCATTCTCACACTTTAATGCATCTAAATCATAATTGTCACTAATAATCACATTTTTGGATGTTTTAATGCTATGCAATTCACATTTTATCTTTTCGTTCTTACTCATGCATGCATCCAACACTTTTTGAATTTTCTCGAGTTTGGAAGACAATTTCTCCCTTTTCTTACTCATGATTTATAGAATCTTTGCTAATTCATCATATGTCAAATCAACATTATTATTATGAAAAAAATTAGTGTCATTATCCATAGTGGTAAAGCGTATATAAGCTATCTCTAAATGCCCACTTTTGGATTCACTTATGTCATCCCAAGTTCACATTCAAGTTCTTTTTTATCTAGGGAAAAAAAATTTAATGTTCGATTCCATTTAGCATCTTTGACTTGGTTCGCTTTCAGCAAGTGCACGTTTTCAAATGAATCCTCTCCTCTCAACTTGGTCAATGCATGTTCCTCCCTCCTTTAGCTAGACAATGAAATTTAGCCGAAATCAAGGAATAGTTATCATTGTGGTTCAAATTAAAATTATTTATAGAAATTAGAAGATACTAGATGAACTAGGGACAAAAACTATTACTTGCTATTTAGACCAAAAATCTAGCTTAGAGCATCTTATGGCTTAGGCCTTCTCCAACCAATGTATTTCTACGTGTTAAAATTACTCCAAACAACAAACCAAATTTACTAAAACCACCATTTTGGCTTAATGACTAGTAATACACCAAATTTGGTGTGTTACCATTTCATGCACCAAAAGTTGTAAAATGTCATCTTTAACTATTTTCATATTTCTTTTATACCTTATCACTTTTTGATATATTTACATAATTTGTTGAGTAATTAAATTTAAAATATATATTACTTTACACAAAATATATTATTACAAAGATCTTGTTGAGACTTTGAAAATGATACTAATATTGAATATAATATTAAAATTATTTTTAATATTTATTTCTAATTCTTATTTATAAGTGTTACAAATTCGTTAATAAAATATTTTAATAATAAAAATTAAATTTAAAATAAAAGGTACATAAACTTAAAAGTAAAATAAACCACATAATTGATTATAAAAAAATTAAAACCCAACGAAAATGCTTGAAATTATAACCTGACTAAAATAAATTACAACTACGACGAAACTCGAAAATGCAATCAAACTAAAATCACAACAATATTAATTTTATATGTTAAATAACGAATATATTAATTAATTACAAATAATATTTTATTTTAATTTTTATAAATAAAATAAATTCATAAAAATAAGTTATTGTATAATTATAATTAATATAGTTAATAACTAAATAATTGTAAAATATTGTTTTAAGATACTTTGACTACTAAATTTGGTATGGAATGGTTGGAGTGTTAAAAAATTCTTTTTTTACATTAAATTTGGCGTAAAATTTTAATGTAATCATTGGAGATGCCTTACATGGATGAATTGCTGACTCTTGCAACATGCAAGAAGAGATAAGAGTTAGGAAGTTTAATTCTTCAGGAGCAAGCAAAACAGTAAGTGACACAATCAGGTGACACTTGTTCAGGTGATTGACGACACAAAATATTAACAATATAAGCTGCAATGCCAAAAGTCCATGACGAATGCTGAAAACCACCCGAAGAGATTAAGCCTTAGCAACGATAGCGTCAAGTTTACAAGCAGGAAATAGCTTGTCTCTTATTATTTATATTAGTGTTCACGTTTGTCAGAACGCATTCCAGGCCGTTCATCAAGCTGCAATCTTGCTGTCCAACACTTAGTTTTGAGAGGTCTAAGCTTCATCAAAGGCTGTTGTTGTTGCTGTCGTCCTCTAACTTATCAGTCCACATAGATTCTTAAAGTGGAAGATTGACCAGTCAGTTGGGATTATGAAGCAACTGAAGAGAGAGATGTAACAGAACATGTCCATGATCCTGATGTACGGACGAATACCCGGATTCCTTTACCAACTCTCTCGCTAATAACCAAAACCCATTGAAGACACAGCCTTTCTCTATTGGTTTTTCTTTTCCATTAATGTTTCTGGTTCATTGAATGATTTCTTTGTTTTCTCTTTTGGTCACCCATGTATTCGGCTGATGCTTGCTCGCCTCTATCTTCCCCTTGACTTTATTATTCTTACCCTCCTCTATATTCAATTCAGTTCTCTGGGAGAGTTTGTTTCTTTTTCAACGTATGCATATATATCCGTGCTATGATATTGTTCATGAATGATGGAGTCTTTCTTTGTGTTCTTGGGTATTGTATATCCGCACTCTGATTTGTGTTTGCTGCCTGAAATAGTTTCTCTGTTCATCAATTTTAACTGTTGAAGCTCTCTTTTAAGTCGACCCCATTATTTCTCTGATTTCTGCTTCTCTTTGAAGCTTTGATGGATAATAGAACTGGTTTATATGATTCAAACGAGATCAGCAATGGAAGCAGCACGTGCACAGAGCCAGCCTCCGTTATAAACCTTCCAGCCCCAGAAACCTCAGCTCTTCAACATCTTTCCGAGAATCTCGAGTCAATCTTCGAATCCTCGAATTTTGACTTCTTTGCCGATGCCAAAATCACAATTTCCGGTTGCAACCGCGAGGTGGCAGTTCACCGGTGTATTTTGTCAGCGAGAAGCCCCTTTTTCAAGAATGTATTCTCATCTGCGGCCAAGGAGAGAGATGCCAAGGTGGAGTTGAAGGAATTAGCTAAGGACCGCCACATTGGCTTCGATTCGCTTGTGGCTGTTTTGAGTTTTTTGTACAGTGGAAAAGTGAGGGCGTTGCCTAAGGATGTGTGTGTTTGTGTGGATGATGATTGCTCCCATGAGGCTTGCAGACCCGCCGTGGATTTCATGGTTGAGGTGCTCTATGCGTCTTTCAAGTTTCAGGTGTCTGAACTAGTGGCCCTTTATCAAGTAAGAATGTATCTGATTTTGATTTCTGTCAGCGGTCAATGCAGCATTTTGTGGTTCTTTGTTATTATTTTTTGAATTATTCTAGTATTTTATACAGAGTATGGATTTTTAGATAGGCAATTAATCTCGCTAGGGATTTGTATCATATCTCAAATTTCATTCTACTTGCTGTTGTTGAAAAATGGATCAGTCCTTGTGTAGCAGTTTGCCAGTTAACGTTGATGCTCCAACACAATCTTCAGATAGTAAGCAGACTTTTCGGACTGGGATTATTCATTTTAAGCTAGAGTGAGGTAGTTCCCTCTCTAGTCAGAGTTGTCTTTGAAAAAATAACTGTTTGTCTTACTTTTAAGTTGTATTGAGTTGAATATGATTCTTGTCCTTGTTGGGATCTTGAGGATCGGGATCATTGTGGTAGAGCATAATGAGTCAGCAATTCATTACACTGCTGTTTTTGTTATCTGGATATAGAAGCAGAAACAATTCATATTCACCCTGAATTTCCTATGCAGAGGCATCTTCTAGACATTCTTCACAAGGTTGCGGTTGATGACATCCTGGTGGTTCTTTCTGTTGCAAATATTTGCGATAAAGCCTGTGAAACACTGCAAACAAGATGTATAGAGATTCTTGTGAAATCTGATGTAGATATGGTGACTCTTGACAAAGCCCTGCCCCAACACATTGTAAATCAAATTACATACTCTCGTTCAGATCTTGGCTTGGTGAACCCTGAAGGCAGTTTCCCTGATAAGCATGTAAAGAGAATACATAGGGCTCTGGACTCGGATGATGTTGAATTAGTTAGAATGCTGTTGAAGGACGGGCATACTAATCTAGATGATGCACGTGCACTCCATTATGCTGTTGCACACTGTGGTGCAAAGACCACAACAGAGCTTCTTGATCTTGGACTTGCTGATGTTAATTGTAGAAATCCACGGGGCTATACTGTGCTGCATGTTGCGGCAACTCGGAAGGACCCTAAGATTATTGTATCTCTCTTGACAAAAGGGGCTCGGCCATCAGATCTGACTTCAGTTGGTAGAAAAGCCCTTCAGATCTCAAAACGGCTCACCCGGGCTACAGATTACTTCAAGTCCACAGAGGAAGGAAAAGCCTCACATAAGGATCGTTTGTGTATAGAGATTTTAGAGCAAGCTGAACGAAGAGATCCATTGCTTGGGGAGGCTTCTCTTTCTCTTGCTGTGGCTGGTGATGACGTGCGAATGAAACTTTTGTACCTTGAAAATAGAGGTAACCTTTTGCAGCTTTCTTTCCTTTCTATATGTAACTATTTCCCCCTCCGTTTACAATCATTAATGTCTACATACCTTAAGCAGGTACTTGGATCTTAATAGCCTCAAGAAATCTGAAATAAACGTTCATCATTTTTCTTAGTTGATGAGCTTGTATACATTTCCATCATAATTACTTCATGACGGTGAAACTATTGCTTTGTTGGTTAAGTATGATGTGAGAAAGAACTCTAATAATTTTGTGCGGAAGACATAGAGATGATTGTTTCAGTTCTTACCATATGAATATACATTATTAATTTCTTCCCTTTGAAATTGTTCTAGAGGAAACTGATTTTCTAACTACTGATACCTTGTCGCACATTTCCTTCCTTCATATATCAGCAAAACTTAAATCTACAAATCCTAGCCTATTCTAGTAGCCGCATAACAATCAATCCGTCTTAATATCCCTGTTTTTGAAGTTTTCATTTTCCAAGGCAGTTAAGTCTATTGGATGGCTTTGTTAGTTGGATGTATCAACTAATGGTATACGTTCTTTTTGTTCCGATTATAACAGTTGGGCTGGCAAAACTCCTGTTTCCCATGGAAGCAAAAGTTTTAATGGATATTGCTCATGTAGATGGAACTTCCGAGTTTCCATTAGATGGCATAAGGCCCGTGAATTTGGCTGGTGTCAGGAGAAAAACTGTTGACTTGAATGAGGCGCCTTTCAGAATTCAAGAGGAGCATCTGAATAGGATGAGGGCACTGTCTAAAACAGGTAAGCTAAAGATTCAAGTATCAGACGTTCTTAGTTATGAAAATTTAAGCTCAGAAAAATCCGTCTCATGGAAGAAGATAGCTGCTTTATGAAGCTGACCTCAGATTATTGACAATGGCTTTGAACATGATGACAGTTGAACTTGGGAAGCGGTTCTTCCCCCGTTGCTCAGAAGTACTCAACAGGATCATGGACGCTGATGACATGTCGCAGCTAGCATACCTAGGAAATGACACTCCTGAAGAACGACTCCTTAAAAGACGAAGATACGCAGAACTCCAGGAGGTTTTAAGTAAGGCCTTCAATGAGGATAAAGAAGAGTTTGATCGGTCTGCCGTATCCTCCTCATCATCAACCAAATCAACTGGGATGGCCAGGTCTAATGGCAAGCTCATTAACAGGGGTGGCTAGCCGCTTTATCACCCACTTTTTCTATTGTATGGTATGGCTTGCATTTTTTTGATAAATAAGCTAGCTTTTCCTATTCTTTCTTCCTTGTAATGTAATAATATGTCGTCGACGATTATACAAGAGGAAAGGACATAAACTTTAGACATCTGTTGATATCTGATATCGACTCTAGTAGGTGGTGATACAGAAGGCCACTGCAGTTTTGTAAAAATCAAAGAGTTCAATGATCCTTGTTCTCGTTCTGCCGCATCAGGAAATGGCCCAAAAAAAAACTATTTTGCTTGCTTTCTTGTCTCAAAATGGTTGAAAGTGATAACCCACATCTTCAAATGCAAATATAATCTTTATCACCTCCCAATTTCATCCAAAACGTGGAAGTTGAAAGACAAGGAGTGTTCTGGCTAAACGAAGAGGCACAAAACTAACCATCAATCAAAACGGGCTTTGGTCGGATGTTTAGGGTACGTGGCCTTAATGTTGAGTGTCAGTCATCACTCACAATTATGCCCTGTCCAGCCCACAATGCACCATCAAATTGACTCTAAGTAGAAAAGACGTCTGAGACATCTTTCATTATTGAACTAATGACCGTATTAGCAGATAAATTAAGATTTGACATGAGCCACAAGTGTTTAAAGAGCCTAAACCTTTTCCTCGCTTTTGAGAAGAATTTATCAGTATAATTAATCACGGTTTCAGCTTGTGAATTAAATATATGTGTTACAGGTGATATGTACATGCTTACATTAACCCAATAATTTACCGAAAATAAGAAAAATAATTGAAGAATTTACAATTAGAAGTGAACCCGGTAAATATCATAAGTCATAACTCAAGGTTTCATAGGAAACTGTGAAGAAGTCGTGATGAGGAGAAACATGTCCAAATTACCGCCAATAAAACCCCAACGGCTAGCACTGGCAGTATTTTAGAAAGTTATTCAGATACATCTTGACTCTAGCAAAAGTTGCACTACAGATCAAATATGTGCGTGTATGGGGAATTTTTACTAGTCAGATGCTCAGAATTTGAGAATAAACAAATCAGATAGACTAGTGGATCCTATCTGCGAAGGAAGGACTGTTGATTTCAAAGAATTTGAGAATAAACAAATCAGATAGACTAGTGGATCCTATCTGCGAAGGAAGGACTGTTGATTTCAATTTAGCTCCCCAAACTTAACAGTAGATTGCAGTGCCATGTCTATCAACTCCTGAATCATTCATTCCTTCAAGCCGTATGAGATTTTATATCAAGAATCTGCAAATTCGCGCCAAAAGAATACCACCGAATTTATCCAACACAACTTGCATGCTCCACCAGCTCAGTTACGTAGCCACCCTAAGCTCCTGGCCTCCCTATCAAATCCTCTAATTCAAGGTAAAACTTGGAATCATTCACATCTAGGTCCTCTTCAACAGGATTCTCCCCTACTGAACTGTCATCCATTAGCTTCTCTGACATGATATCATAAACAAAAGACGCGTCTTCAGTGTCTGTTGCACACATCAAATTGCCCACAGGGTCCTGGATATGGCTGCAAAACTCATCATTCAAGGGAGCAGGACAGAGTTTTGACACGGGGTTGGTTGCGATAGTCTTTGGTAATATCTCAGCAAGTTCAGTTTGCATTGGGGCCAATTGCTCCTGAGCTTGGTTTCTGCAATTCACAGTTTGGCCGGTATGCGCAGAATCAGTCAGGCTTTGAGGGAATTGGGTGTGAAGCAGCCTTCTCTTCTTGCACAATTCATCTCCATCTAACCATCCTTGTTGCTTCCTCTTATGTATAAGTCGTTGAATAAAGCCAGGATTTTTGGTTAATTTTGCAAAGAAAATTAACACCTGTAGTTGCTTGCATTCAGCTGCTCGAATACGTTCGCGGACAACACTCAGTTGATTATTCGAGTCCGCTTGTTGCTGCCTGAGATTCAGGAGTTCCATCTTCAAGACTTTTTGATCATTCTTCAGACTCTCAAATTCCGCTTCCAAACCAACTTTTGTTGAATCAACACTGCTTGTAGCCACATTCTGATGTTTGTTATACCTACTCCGTCTCTTGATGTTTTTGAGCAAATTTTTCTTCCCTCTTTGAAAACCTTCATTTGCAAATTCCCATCTATCTGGATCAATCTTCCTAAAACTCTGAAATCAAATTGCAAAACAATAATCAATTAACCATGTCAATGCCACATATCAATTAAGACTTTGGTACGATGCTTATATGCAAGATCAAACTCATCGCTACATTAGAACAAACGGTTGAACAAACAAGAAATGCATATTAATGATATGGATTGATTATGGACATACATAAGTGTTAAGCTGGCGAATGAAGCTGGAGAAATTGCTGTGCTTAAAGTACTTAGGAAGCATATTTTTGGAGAATTCATGTGAGTCCCAAACAATAAAACTATCACGACCCTTGCTCCACGACACTGTAGAGTCAGTCTCAGGATTGTCCACCATCTCGAAAGTCTTCTTCAAAAATGGTGGCGGACCTGACTCGTGTAAGTCCTCTAGGGGTTTTGGCAACACCACAGACACAGAAGACGAATAAGAATGCGATCCGTCTCCGTTGATTTTGCAAAGGCCTTTGTCTTCCCCGTCCTCTTCCTCCTGTTCCTTGATCGTCACCACTTTCTTCACCTCAGTATCCACTTTCTCCGGCTTCGCAGAAGTCAACGAAGGTGACGACGCGCCACCGCAAATAGCCGGAGTAGTTACGTCCTCAGTATCCGACATTTTTGCTACCACCAGTCTCTCTTCTCTACCTGGATTTGAAGCAGTTGTACCCCCGCTGTCGTCGCCGACGACAGCAAAATCTGAGAGTGCCGTAGTAATCGTCGTTAAGACTGAGGCTGCTTGGAGAGAGAAAACAAAGAACGAGGACTATGACACGGCGTGGGTACCCATTTATAGCGAAACGAAAATGGAAAAGAAGGGGCGACACGTGTCCACCGCTTTATGACACTTTATTTCCATTTGTAGCTTCCGTCTTGTCCCCACCTCATCTCAGTCCCTCAACTTTCCACAAACTTCTTTTTGGCCCCTCTCTCTTTTGAATTCAAAATTTTTTGACTAATGCCGTGCACCATATCCACCATACACCTGTCAGCCTTGTGGGCCCCACAATTGAACCGTCCCCACCCTTGGATTTGATGGTATCTCAGCGAAACACAGCAACTACAGTGGGGTTGGGTTGGTTTGGTCCGACCAGTGAGTAGCAGGTAAAGCGAAAAGTACTGTCGTTTTATATCTTGGGCGAGGAGTGTCCTATTTCAATTGCATATGGTTATGCGTTAGCTACTGGCAAGAGTTTGTTCCTATCGACAAATTTTAGTGGTTGTGTCATTCCCAGCAGTTGAATGTCTTGGTTCATGGTTTCATCGGAGGAGATCAGGCGGCCATTCGGTCTACACGTGCATGCGCTCCACGTCTTCGGCTAAGTGTTGCGGCAAATATTAGCCATTCCTTATTTCTCTAAAATAAAGTTGCAAAACATACACCTAAAGATATATTATGGTCAGTCTGATTTGTCAATACGACAGAGAACCTATGTCGCTGGAGTGAGGGCAGCAAGTAAGGTTGTGGAGTGAGTGTGAGTGTTGCCCTGGTTTGAGTTTGACCATTTGTTTTTTGGGCTTTCAAACGAGGAAGCTGGCCCAGGATTCGGGTAAACTAAAGTTCCAATAGCTGATTATGCACTGAAACGACAGCGGGCCTGCTGGAATAACAGACCACATCTTATTCATCTTAAGAGAGAAATAACGAACCTTTTGATTAATTTTTTATGATTTCACAAAAGTGATCATCAAATGAAGAATCATGGCTGCGCTGCAATAAATACATGAATGGCGCAAGTGTATGAAGCAGATGATAAGCCCGTAGTAATTATATAAAAATAGGGGTGTATTTAAGAAACAAAATGGGAATATATGGTGAATAGAATTAAGTATTGTTTCAAGCTACACAAGCTTTTAAGTGAGGGAGATATGAAGAGAGATTTGAATAGATTGTAATCACTAATAACTATTAGAAATTCGTTAGAACACATTGGAAGATCATTGATAGAAGAGTAGAGCAAAAATGGTCAAGTAGTCTCTCTGTGCCTTAATGATGACTCTTTTACGCATGAAGAAAAATGTTACAACTTCAAGATATTGATTTCAAACGCATGGTATTCATTTCAGAAAAGGAATACACCGTGAAAAGCGGGAACATAATGTAACTTGTGTCCGTGTCACATTGGTGTCCGACGTTAGTCTTCCACTAGCTTTAGACATTGGAGAAACGTAAGTAAACTAGCACTAGAGCGGTTAATGTGGTCGACACCAGATTTGTCTGTATGGAACTCCCCTAAACTTTTAAGAACTAACCAGTTACCACTGTCAATGTGAAAATTGATAAACATAGTATTTTTCTTGTAGGACTCTAGGTGTGAGGTTTTATACCAATAGAAGCTTATCTTATTGGTGTAATAGATAAATGGTATTATTAATTAATCTAAACACTAATAGAGATTTTTCTTCTTGATTACATAAACTCTTATTTTAGGCTTTCTAATAACTTTGCGATCAACCTCACAATCTTATCACTCATATCTCATCTTTTCGATCATTATGATGATTCATTTCCTTATTCTATATTTTTTAGTCCATTTAGTAAATCAAACTTATCATAGTGGAACGATTCTTAATCCAATGGTCCTTGGTCCTTGGTCCTTGTTTATACTAGTATTGAATCTCATTAATCATATCAGTAAGAATCGTATCAGAATTTGGTATTAGAACATTCTTCTACATTTAAGTTTGTTCTTGAATTCTTTTGTTCACATTTCCATCTGGTGATGCTGTCGCCTGCAACCAAATATAAAAGAAATCACTTCCGTTAAACAAATTAATGTAGTAGCGGTAAGCGG
>JAOSBN010000178.1:13609707-13658905 GCA_027563595.1 Erythroxylum suave | reverse complement strand
TAGTCTTAAGGTTTCCAACGCGATCGTTTTTCTCTGTTCTTTGTTTTCGGATGTCGGATCCACTTTGTTAAGTTTTCAATTTGCTTCCGCTATCGTTTTGCATTTCGATTCGAACCTCATCTTTGTTTCGGAAATTTTCGTTTCGTTTTCTGCTTCGTTTTCTGCATTTTTTGGTTGGGGTCCGGTTCCCGGATCGGGTCCCAACAAGCTGTCTCCAAAAAATTTGAACCTTGTGACAATCGCAAAGAGCATGCAATGTTGTCACTTCTTGGCCATAGTCCTGGCAACTGCTATCCGTTGCTATGTGTCGAATGACTCGCTGTTGGTTAGTCAGTAACTTCCTGTTGGCTAAGAGCCACATAAAAGAGCAAATATGCTGAGGTCCTGACAATTTCCAGGTCACATTCCAGATTAGATTTTGAGCCCCCGCATTGAGATCTATGATTAACTCATACCTCGAAGCTTGAGGGGGGCGGTGGGGCTTGATCATATCCCATTTCCAGTTTCCATCCTGCTCCACATACTCGGTCACATATGTGGACAACAATATGTCAAGAAGGGGAATCATTGTCTCATATACTAGGGGACCCCAATTGTCCACCCATTGGTCAAGCCAAAAATATATCCAGTTACCCTTTCCTAGTTTCCATTTGGTACCTCAAAGTACATACTCCCATGTCGCTGTAATCCCCTGCCAAATTATCGAAACCCCTTATTTATGTAGTGATGGAGAGATATGATGAACGCGGAGTCGATATTTGGTTCTAAGGCACTATACCTGTAGCGCTGTAGGTTTTGTGAGCAACTCCCATCCCAATTTGGTAAGGAGTGCATCATTGGTTGCTATAATGCGTTTGAGCCCCAGTCCTTCGACTTTTTATAGTTTACAAACTGTTTCCTAGTTGACTAAATGGGATTTCCGTTGCTCATCTTGGGACCCCCATATGAATGTTCTCATGATTTTTTCCAGTTTATCGGCCAGTTGTCGGGGTAACCATACAGTTTGCATTGTATATAGAAGTGATGAAATTACGGATTGTGTTAATGTGACTCATCCCGCCAGAGATAACTCCCTAGAACACCACCCTGCTAACTTGTGCTGGACCTTATCTAGCAGATACTGATAAGTATTTCTCATTATACGCTCATATATTAAAGGGACCCCTAAATATTTCCCCATATTAGTTGTACATTGAATCTTTAACTCTTGACTGAGTCTGTGCGCTTGGTCCGGCGAAACATTCTTTGAAAAGAAAATGAGTGTTTTATTATGATTCACCTTTTGTCTTGACACGTCACAAAAAATCGCCAATATTGTCAAAACCCCCTTCACCTGAACTGTTATAGCTTCACTAAACAGTACAAGATCGTCAGCGAAAAATAGATGGGAAATGAAAGGCCCTGTTTCGCGCCACCTAAACAGTTTTCACAGCCCTTGCCCCACTGCTTGAGATACAAGATGACCTAAATTTTCCATGCATAGTACAAAGATGTATGGCGAAAGCAGGTCGCCCTGCCGGATACCTCTTATAGGTACAAATGGGTCTGATAGTTGGCTATTTCACACAACTTGTATTGACATCGTAATAATGCACTTCATAATGATATTGAGTAAATTATAAGGAATCCCAATTTCCTTGAGAGTATCATGTATGAAATCCCAGTTCAATCGATCATATGCTTTTTCCAAATCTACTTTAAGGGCAAAATACCCAGTCTTACCCTTCTTCTTTCGCATTGAATGAATGATTTCCTAGGCAATGATTATATTATCGATTATTTGCCTCCCTGGGATAAAACTACATTGGGTATTCGCCACTAAGTGATCAAGGTGTGGCTTCAGTCTGTTGACTATTACTTTTGAGATGGTCTTGTACAGCATTGAACAGAGACTAATAGGTCTAAAATGAGTAATATACTTCAGGGACGATACTATGGGGATCAGTACTAGAATGGTTTGATTCAATTCCTATTCCCAACTTTCAACCCTGAATATTTTCTGGATAAAGGATAACACATCAGAGCCCACTTTATCTCATTGAGACTGGAAAAATAACGTTGTAAAACCATCAAATCCCAGCACTTTATTTGGATTTATCTTAAAAAGCGCTAATTTGATTTCGTTCTCGTGGACTGGTTTGGGTAATTCTTGCAGATGCTCCTCTGCAAGACGAGGGAATGCTCTTAAGCGTTGAAATCCCTGTGCATGGATGTCTTCAGGTGTGTACAGTTGCGCAAAAAAATTACGAGCCAAAATTCTCAATTGACCGGCATTAATGATTTTAATGTCATTATGATCGAATAATCTTTCTATCAATAACTTCTTCCATTTGGTTTTCGTGACCATATGATAATATCTAGTATTGTGATCACCCTGTGAGATCCATTCACACCGGGCCTACTGATACCAATAGAGCTCCTCATCACATAGCACTTGAACTAACTCGTTGCTAAGTTTGGCCTCCAGTTCTAATATCGAAGTGGAATCATCATGATTCATTGTTCTCTGGATGCCTTCCAATCGAGCCAACAGTCTTTTTTTTATAGAATATATTTCGAAATACAGTTTTATTCCACTTAGTAAACAACCCTTCTTGGGGACTCCAACGCTTTGCAACTAGGTTAGGAAAGTCTTCATAGGTGAGCCACGTTGATTGAAACTGAAAAGGGGTGTGACCTATGTCTAGCCGATTTGGACTTACAAATTGAACTAACATAGGCCTATGGTCGGACCCTAGAAATGGTAGATGGTGATTAACCATATGCGGGATGACTTCTAACCAATCTGTCAAGCCCAGGACTTAATCTAATCGAGCTTGTACATTTCCCCGTCTCCATGTAAACCTGAATCCCACGTAGCCCAAGTCATGTAGTCCACACTCGTGAACCCATTCACTGAATGCCTTGTTTACCATTGAAGTATCTCGGGGATCCTCCCTTTTTATCGCCAATGTTGAATTTCGCGTTGAAATGCCCCCCAACAATCCAAGGACGTTTAATAGATCGTCCTATCCCCCGCAAAATATGTTGGAGGAATTTTTGGGTTTGCTTTTGGGTACTGGCATGAATAGCAGAGAATTCAAAAGAATATGACCCATATTGGATTGTAGCATGAATCAGTTGTTTATAAGCCATCGATATCGTGACAGTAAACTCCCTTTTCTACAATAGCCAAATCCTGCCTGTAAAGCCTTCAGCTTTGATACGGAAGGAAAAATCAAACACAAGGTGTTTAACAATTACTGACGCTCGTCTACTGCTAATCTGAGTTTCAACTAGCACCAATAACCCTACATTATAATGGCGGATGTAATTGCGTAAAATCGTTTGGAGATGTTCAACCCCTGCCCCTTGGCAATTTCAGATGAGTATCAACATAACAGATTAATAAAAAAGTCAAATCCCCTCAATCCAGGGGGTATCCAGATTGTCGTCCGGTACTATACACGTGTTGTTGTCCGGTGTCTGCAACGCAATCTTATCGACCAGTCCCGGCACATTCAAAGCGTCAACCATTCTGGAGTCACTTGCCTCTCGATCTAGGGGCTCGGATGGGGGTAGGTTGTAATCGGTCCCATTAGGTGGTCCGTGGGCCCTAAGCCCCTCAATGCCTTCCATAGGTTGCCCTTATATTTCCCCAGCCCATGCCTTTCCCTCTTCAAGCTTGTCGCAAAGAACTTCATGGTGAGAGCTAATTGTCACTGCTTTATGTTGGTCGTCTGAGGTGGGTTGAAGCCTATTAGTGAATCCTGGGCTCATCATCGTCACTTTGGGCTGGGCTATGCTTGGGCAGCCTTTTTCCTGCTGGGCCACAGCCTTACCTTTCTTCTGCTTCGGCCAACTGCTGGATACGTGCATCCGTGGCCTGTTTTAAATGCTAGTTCTGAACATAATATATCTACGTGAAACCTAGAGCTAAATGCAGGCGTTGCTGGGAGAGTAGTTGAGGCAGATGATGCGTGTGTGGCATTTTCTCCTGTTTTGTCTGACAGTGCCTCAAATCTGGAGCCGCTCCTACGCGTATGATGACTGAGTTGGCGGGGAGGGATCGTAGTTGGCCGTTGCTTGATGTTATGCGGAATGGACCATTAGACCTATATCCAAGGTTCGAAGACATTATCCATCCCATCTCTCTACTCTGCGTTTGGTACGCCACCGGGAATATTGCTCGTCAATGCTGGTAGCTCGCCGCCCAGTAGAGCCACCCCAACCTTCTCGGTGGCGACACTGGGATTCAGATGGGTCGGGAGGTTTGTGCAGGTGTGAGTCGTAGTTGGACAGACTCCGATTTCATGGGCAACCATACCGCAACTGAAGTAGATTTGGGTAAGGCCTTCATAGGCAACTCGAATTGTTTCTCCATCAAGCTCAACTGAAGGTCGAAGAGGTAAGCTTAGATCTATATCTATTGCGAGCCGTGCGAATTTTCCCCTTTGCGTATTCAGTGTTGCTTCATCTATTTTAATGGTTTATCCAATCAGGTTACCTAGGGCTGCAAGGATGTCGGGGTGGTAGAGCATAATGGGTAGATCCGGGAATCGCACCCAGACCACGACTCGTGTTACCATGCCTTGTGCCGGTCGGAATGCTGGCGTCCATCTCTGTACTGAGAGCGCATGGCCCAAGATGAGCCAGGGGCCATGGGTTAAGGATTTAAGATAGTCAGCCTCTTCGATGAAATTAACCAGGTAAAAATCATAATCTAAGTCGACTATCTTAATTGGTCCCTGTGGATGCCAATAGTTTTTAGTCGTTGGCATATTATCCAGCACCCTATCCTCCGGCCCAATAGCTTCACGACTACTGCTTGTGTCTTTTTTTTGTCTAGCTTTTCTTTAAGGTTTTGGGAGAGTGCAATCCCCGCTCCTTTATCGTCGGACTGAATTCTAATATCACCTTCTTCTATTTCAACAGGGATTTCCTCTATCTAGGTGAGTTCCTCTAAGTCAGACCCTCCCTGGTGACCCTTTAACACCGCCGCACTGTAAGATAGTTTTGAGTTTGGCGACGAATCCTCTTCTCTTCGCTCGATGGGAACTTTCTTGGTATGATGTCCATCTAGATCAAGCAATTCACTGTTTGAATGCAGGTGCATTCTTGGTAGTAACGTTGTAGTTAGATTTATGGGTAAAACGTAGTGTGCTTTCAAGAGTTTATAGAGCTTTCTTCAGCAATGATCTGTATTCTTTATCTATGGAGGATTCTATTAACTCTTTTACAATCTTTAAAAACCTATCTTAAAAACATACGAAAACGTGATTTTTTGGTTTTTGCAAAGTTGTTGCGGTTTTCTTGTTTCTGGAAACAAAAACAGGCAATATCACCCTACCAAACAAGTTTTAACAGACTGTTTCTTTTTTCTTTTTAAACAACAACGAAAAACTAAAGATAAAAATGAAACCAAACGGCTTTTTCAATACCAAAATCAATAAGAATACACAAATAAACAAGCAAAATGCATTAAATATGAGACTAAAAATAAGACCAATTCACTATTTATTGGTAAACATTTCAATGTGATAATAAATTAAGTCCTTTTATTAATTTTTATTTTATTATTTAATAATATTGATAAATAAGGTGATCAAATTTTAATTTTTATCTATAATTTATTTTCTTATAATTAATAACAATTCATTTTGTTTTTATTGTTGTTAAAAAATGATGAAATGTTATTGATTTATCATAATTACATATAGTTATTTATATTAAATAGTATAATAATATTTAAATATTAATTCATTTTATTAACAATTGATGAATATTATTTATCATATTTTATTAATATTTCATAATATGTTAAGTAAATTTTTTGTGACATTATAACTTCATATTTGGTTAAAATTTTATTTAATATCTAATAATAATAACAATCACTTCAATATTGATTTTTTTTATATGTTATATTAGTTTGTAAAAGTCAATACTGATTAATTTTTCATTTTTATAAGTCATTTAAACTTAGTACTAGCGGTAATTAATTTTCTTGTCATATTGATTACTATTATTATAGAAAATAATAAGTAAATTTTGCTCTTATCAATCCGTTGGACTTAATGTTGGTGTTGAATAATAATATCATATTTTTTACAGTTTTATAGAACAACGAGTTTAAATGATAAATAAAATAAGTATTGTTACATAATTATAAATTGTAGCAAATTAATAACCGTATTTATTATCATTATTATGTAATAAATAAAATTAAGAAAATGCTTAATTTATTATCATTTTAAATTGATTATTATTATATTCTTGATTATTAATTAATATATGAAAATATATTGATAACAAAAATAATATTACATATTAAATATTTATTTATAATTTTAATATAAGTAATGATATATAAATGTCATGCATTAATAAAATAACATTTTTATTATTTTATTAAGTAACAACAAAATTATAATTAATTGATTATTAATTATTCACAGAACATAGATTATGAGTAAAAATGAGGAAATTAATCATATTATTTATTTGTGTCATTACATAGTAAATAAAATTTTGTTAAAATAATTAATTTATAATCATATTAAATTTATAAATATATTTATATTAAATAATATATAAACAGTATATTCATTTTCAAACATTCCTATAAAGTAGATGTCCATATTGAGAAAGTTGGTAATGGGTGTATATTTTTAAGGTTGAAAGTTAATTGAGATTTTTGAAATAGAAGAGCTTTTTGCTCAAATTTGTAAAACACATAAATCTTTTGCCGATCTTACGATGCGTTGCATGAAGAAGTATATAAATATGCATAATACGTTTGAAATTACTGTACTCGAGGCGAAAACCATAGTAGCTGTCACTGCCTCCAAAAACCGCTATAAAAGGACGATCTCGAGTGATAGGTTTTAGGGGATTTAAGGAAGAGGCCACGTTTTAGACGCCACTCTCTCTAGAGTCTACACACGCCTTTTTCGTTGCCTATTCATTCATCGTCTTTCAAACCCCAATCTAGGGTTTTTTTTTTCTTACTTAAGTCTCTTTATTTGATTATCTGAGAAGCTAGTTTCAGCATGGGCAGTGAAGACAATAACTTCAATATGGCTGGTCTCACCGCTGGTAATCCTTTATCCTGCTAGTCTAAACCCTAATCCCTTTTTTTGGTTCTTGGCTTTTGCGCATTTTCAAGGTATGATTTCAACTTCTTTTTCTGTATTTTCTGTGTATTTGGCAGCTCTCAACGAGGGGGATCGAGCTGGGCTTGTTAACGCCCTCAAGGTCAGTGTGACCTGCCTGTTCTGTTCTTTTGCTTGGTATTTGCGAAAATTTAGCGGAATTTTGGTGGCCAAAATGAGTGTTTTGTTTTGAATTCGTGTTTATTTTGCGGGTTGTTTTACCTTGCATTGCCTCTACCTTTTAGCGAGTGGAGGGTAAGAAGGAAGTGCTGTATTGAATAGTTTTTGCAGTCACACTGTGTACTGGTTTGGTAATTAAAGCTTGATAATTATGATTGATTTTGGGATGTTGCTACTTTGGGTAGAATAAATTGCAAAATCTGGCTGGACAACATCCTGATGTGCTCGAGAATCTGTCACCCGAAGTGAGGAAACGTGTTGAGTTTCTCAGAGAGATCCAGGCATGTTCTTTTCCATAGACAACATTTTGAATTTCGTTTTGAATAGTCTTCTTTGTTGAGTTATATAGAACAATTTATCAGTTTGTTCATGTCCCTACTTACTCTTGGTTGGATATTGAGTTGTACATACTTCATAATTTACAGAGCAAACATGATGAATTAGAGGCAAAGTTCTTTGAAGAAAGAGCGGCACTTGAAGCTAAGTATCAAAAGTTGTACCAACCATTATACACCAAGGTATTAGTGTGTCTGCTTGTATGCATGTGGATATGTACCTTTTTCTGTTTTCATATCTGGAATGACAATTTTAATTGGTCATATGCGCAGAGATATGAGATTGTCAATGGTGTTGTTGAAGCTGATGGAGCTAAAGATGAAGCAGAAATGGACCAAGAGGGCAAGAAAGACGATGAAGGTAACCTTTGAAAACTACAAGAAATTGTTGCCTTGCCCTTGATGTTTTGTGTGGTTTATATCTTGATTCATTAAATACAGAGAAAGGTGTTCCTAATTTTTGGCTCACTGCAATGAAGAACAATGAAGTGTTAGCTGATGAGGTTGGTTGATTATGGTTTTGATGCTTTACTTTATCTGGATACTCTATACCTGTTTGTTGATTCTGGACTTCATTTTTATCTGGTTTATTTGTTTATTTGTATCAGATTACAGAGCGTGATGAGGCAGCTCTTAAGCACCTTAAAGATATTAAGTGGTGTAGGATAGAGGAGCCCAAGGGTTTCAAGCTGGAGTTTTTTTTTGAGACAAATCCTTTCTTCACGAACAGTGTTTTGACAAAGACTTATCACATGATTGATGAAGACGAACCTATTCTTGAGAAAGCAATAGGGTAACTTCTCCTGCGACTGTGTTAATCTACATGCTGTTGCTAGACTTTCTTGTGCTGCTGAAACATTGTTGTCTTTGGTCCATTGTAGGACGGAGATTGAATGGCATCCAGGGAAATGCTTAACGCAGAAGCTCCTCAAAAAGAAGCCAAAGAAAGGATCCAAAAATGCGAAGCCCATGACTAAAATTGAGGAGTGTGAGAGCTTTTTCAACTTCTTTAGCCCCCCTGAAGTTCCTGAGGATGATGAAGATATTGATGAAGACACTGTATGTCAAACTTCAGAAAATTATTGATGATAATTTTCTGGTTGACTGTTCTAATTATATTTTCATCCATGTACTTGATTTAACTTTTTATTCTATGTACAGGCTGAGGAGCTTCAAAATCAAATGGAGCAGGATTATGACATTGGGTGAGTTATTTTTATTTAAACCATTAGCATGTTTCTATTCTAATATATCAAACTGACACTTTGGTTGAGCAACAGCAGTGTAATGTGATTTTAGACTAAGCTAAGTCCTTAGTGGGTTGTTACCTTTTCCCCTTCTCTAGGTTAACAAGCTCAAATTCTTTAGTTTTATTTCTCTTCTCAAGCATATTTTTTGTTTTTGAAATCTTGGTTTAGGTCAACTATCCGAGACAAGATTATCCCTCATGCTGTATCATGGTACACTGGGGAGGCTATTCCTGGGGATGAGCTTGGTTTAGATGATGAAGATGAGGATGACGACATTGATGAGGATGACGAGGATGAAGAGGAAGAGGATGAGGACGAAGAGGATGAGGATGAGGAGGATGACAAACCAAAGAAGGTATACTATCTTGACATTTCCCCTCCCTTTATCTTTCTCTTTGCCAATTATTGCTTCTTAATTTGTTTCAAATCTTATTGCAGGCGTCTGCTGGAAACAAGGTACTATATTCTCTAGCTGCATTGTTCGTTCTTTCACCTTCTAAGTTTTTTGTATAGCTACTTCATCCATATTTTTTTGTTTCCTTGTAAATAAAATTGGACCTCAATCATGCGGTGTTGTTTATACTTTAGAAAAGCAGCAGAGCACAAGCAGGTGATGGTCAGCAGGGTGAGCGACCCCCAGAATGCAAGCAACAATGATGCTAAGATTGATACACAAGTATTTTTTGTCAAATGGTTGATGAAATGTTATTTAGCCGAGGAGAATTGAGAGGGCTTTGAAGTCAGGGTGGCTCCTTTTTTACATTTTTTACCCCTCCCCCAGTGCCTTATCATGGACTATCGATATGAAAATTTTTATTTTCCCCCTTTACCCTTTGGTCAGAAGAGAATGTGCTGTCTTATAGTTAAAAAGATATGATTTTGATAATGTAATGTTTGGATCCCTACAGTGAATGTTTTGTGAACTCTTCCAAATGTTTGCTTCAGTAGTCCTAGTTTTGCTATTGTTTTGTCACGTCACTGTTAATTTTTTTTTCCACCCTGGCTTATGGTTAATGTTCGAGGAATACCTTTCGTGTTCGTGGCAATTTATGTTCTCATCAAGCGTTCGCTCTCATTCGCCATTTTTGTGTGGGTATGTGAAGCAGCGGATATTGCTATCAACTGCAGAAGAGGCACATTAATTTCTCGATTAATGTTTTCAGCCAATCTAAAGATGCTTATGACCTTGCTTGATTAAAAGGTAAGGGAGGGGTAGCGGTAATGATGAAGTCAGCCTGCTGTTGGAAATGAAGTTGCTTTTATTTGCCCGCCTCTAGCCAAATGTAGTGGACTTGATCCTATTGGTTTATTTGCCTGCTTCTAGCCAGGTGTCGTAGATTCGATCCTATTCCTATGTCTCTCTGCGTTTGGTTTGTCGTTTTGCAGATTAAAGGAAATGCAAATTCATTGAATAGCTGTTCAATTCATGTTTTTCACGTTTTTAATTATTATTTATTGGACTTTATTTAATTTAATATTGTATAGTTTTTTTTCTTTTGTAAACGCATTTTAATTAGACAAATATGGACTATCTTAGATTTGTCTCACTTATCGTGATTTAGATTAATTATTAACATGATTCATAAATTTGGTGATCGTACTCGTCCCTAAATACATTATATAACAAGGGATATATCATTTTACTAGGTTAGTTACCATTTAATCTCTCGATATTTCAATATCGAGCTAAACATTGTTAAATTGTATAGTTACAATTGAAGGATCAATCAAGCAAATATGGATGAAATCTGAAGCAAAAAATAATTTACCTGGGCAGAAAAAGAAAGTGAAGATGAACGGTACGTGAGCTGTGACGATGTGTTGTTACGAATAACATGACAAGTATCGTTAACCCAAAACTTGCAAAAACCATTATAAAATGAGGGACAGTCTCAAGTGATAGGCTTCGTAGAGGATTTTAGGAAAGAGGCAACATTTGTTTGAGACTCTAACCTCTCTACACACGTCACCTTTTTGTTGCCTTGCGTGCCTCTTCATCCTTTTTCAAACCCCAACCCCAATCTAGGGTTTTGCATTTCCCCAGTTTATCTGTTTCTTTACTCATTTGAGAAGCCAATTTTAAGATGGGCAGTGAAGACAATAACTTCACTATGGCTGATCTCGCCACCGGTTTTCACTTCTAAACCCTAATCCCCCTTCTCTGTTTTATTCTTCTCGGGTTTGGGTGTGATTTGAACTTCTTTTTGGTTCTTATTGTCTATTTGGCAGCTCTCAATGAGGGGGATCGAGCTGGCCTTGTGAGTGCCCTCAAGGTCAGTAACTTGCGTGTTCTGTTCTTTTTCTTGGTGTCTGGGGAAACGACGTAAAATGAATTTATTGGGAATGTTTGCATGTTTGGTTCCAAAGCGAATGTTCTTGTATAAAATTCGTTTTTTTAAGCTTCGCTTCGCTTCTATTATTTGGTGGATGTATAGTAAGCAAGAAGTAAACCTTGTTATGCTGTATTGAATTGTAGTTTTTAGTGGCATGTTTATATTGGTTATTAGTTCAATTTTAATAAGCACAATCAATGTCGTGGTGTTACTAATCTTGTTTTGCAGAATAAGTTGCAAAATCTGGCTGGACAGCATCCTGATGTGCTCGAGAATCTGTCACCTCAAGTGAGGAAACGTGTTGAAGTTCTCAGAGAGATCCAGGCATGTCCGTTCTTATATGGAACATTTTGAATATCGTATTAATCGCTGCCATGTTGAATTCTATTAAAAAATGATAAGTCACTTCTGTGACTTGTTCATGTCCCCTACTTATTCTTGGTTGGATACTGAGCTGTATATACTTTCTTAATTTCCAGAGCCAACATGATGAATTAGAGGCAAAGTTCTTTGAAGAAAGGGCAGTACTTGAGGCTAAGTATCAAAAATTGTACCAACCATTGTATACCAAGGTATTTATTTGTCTGTATGCTTTTGGATTCGTTATTTTTCCTGTTGGCTTGTCCAGAATGAAAATTTGAACAATCATGTTTGCAGCGCTACGAGATTGTGAATGGTGTCATCGAACCTGATGGAGTAAAAGTTGAATCAGAAATGGACCAGGAGGGCGAGAAAGATGAAGAAGGTAACCTTGGGAGGATACTAAAAATTAGTCCTTTTCTCGTGACATTTTGTGAGGCTGCTATCTTAATATATTAAATACAGCGAAAGGAGTTCCTGATTTTTGGCTCACTGCAATGAAGAACAATGAAGTATTAGCTGAGGAGGTTGGGTAATTATGACTGATGTTTTGTTTTATTTGATTTTGGTCACTTGCTTGCTTAATGAATCCTGAGTTTGCTATTTTTCCCTGGTTTATTTGTGTATCAGATTACAGAGCGTGATGAAGCAGCTCTCAAGCACCTTAAAGATATTAAGTGGTGTAGGATAGAGTCGCCCAAGGGTTTCAAGCTGGAGTTTTTCTTTGAGACAAATCCTTTCTTCACAAACACTGTCTTGACTAAGACTTATCACATGGTTGATGAAGATGAACCTATTCTTGAGAAAGCAATAGGGTAACTTCTGTGCTGACTTTGTTAATCCATTCTTTGCTGTTATCGACATTTTTGGTGTTGCTGAAATATTTGTCTCTGATCCATTGAAGGACGGAAATTGAATGGCATCCAGGGAAATGCCTAACTCAGAAGATCCTCAAGAAGAAGCCAAAGAAAGGATCCAAAAATGCGAAGCCCATGACTAAAATTGAGGAGTGTGAGAGCTTTTTCAACTTCTTTAGCCCCCCTGAAGTCCCAGATGATGATGAAGATATTGATGAAGATACTGTATGATCAACACTGTCAAATTTAAGAAAAATATTGACTAGAATTTATTGGTTCACTGTTCTAATTATCTTTTATTCATGTACCTGATTTTTACTTATCATTCTGTGTACAGGCTGAGGAGCTTCAGAATCAAATGGAGCAGGATTATGACATCGGGTGAGTTATTGTTTAAATAAAACATTAGCATGTACCGATTCTAATCTGCAATTATCATACTGATACTTTTGGCAATACCAATACTATGTGATCTTAGATTAAAAAATGTCTTTCTTTTTATCTTCTTTTTGTCTAAGTTGTTTAAATTATTATGTGTTGTTTCTACTTCCATGGAGTTAGTGTTTTTTGAAATTTCGGTTTAGGTCAACTATCCGAGACAAGATTATCCCTCATGCTGTATCATGGTATACTGGTGAGGCCATTCCAGGGGATGAGCTTGGGTTGGGCGATGATGAAGATGAGGATGAAGACATTGATGAGGATGATGCGGAAGAGGAAGAGGAAGAGGATGAGGGTGAGGAGGAGGAGGAAGACGAAGACAAGCCAAAAAAGAAGGTATAGCATCTTAAAATTGAAATTATTCATCCCAGCCTATCTCTGTCTTTCTCTTTGCTGATAATTTTTTTCTTAATCTTGTTGAAATCTTGATGCAGACATCTACTGGAAACAAGGTCCTATTTTCTCTAGCTCCATTAATGGGTCTTTTTCACTTCCAAGTTTTGGATATAGCTGCTTTTGGCTAATTCTTTTGTTTTCTATTCGATAAAATTAAATATTAAATTTTTTTGGGGTTAAATTAAATATTAATTTTGTTGGTTGTGTACTCTAGAAAAGTGGTAGAAGTCAAGCTGGTGATGGTCAGCAGAGTGAGCGGCCTCCAGAATGCAAGCAACAGTGATGCTAAGATTGTTGGTTGATGGAATGTTGTTTAGCTGAGAAGAGTTAGAAGGCTTTGAAGTCAGGGTGGTTATTTATTCTTTTTCCTTTACCCCCTTGTGCCATATTACGGACTGTCGATATTGAATTTTCAAAATTTCCCCCTTTCACCTTTGGTGCTATAGTTTGAGATTTTATTTGTTCGTGTAATGTTTGGAATCGTTCAATGAATGTTTGGTGAACTCTCTTAGAATGAATGCTTCGGCAGTCCTAGTTTTGCTGTTATCTTCTGTTCATTTTCTGGTCCATGTTTGGCGGAAATACTTTCGTGGGAGAACAAGGAAGCAAAAGAATTATCTCTCAGGAATACATACACGTGCAGCTACAGGGCTTATTTTGGGCTTAATTAGTGTTTAGTACGTTTAGACGAAAAGATGGGTATAAATCCTAACAAAATTAATGCGAGCTGCTCCTACATCTATTGAAAATACCCAACAAAAATAAAAACAATATAAAAGTTTTTGATCGGTCTGCCATTACGAAATCTGGAGCCCCTGCCAAAGCCAGGCAGACATAGTCGTGGAGATGACGCGAGTCTTAACCTACCATAACTTTTGTTTTTGACCACTAACACGTTTGTGTACTGTTGTTCTCGTAATGTTTAAATGCCATAAGTCTGACTTGCTCCTATTCTAATTCTCCGACTCAACTGGAAAAAATTGGAGGGAAACTAAAACCCTAAAACCCCCAACTAAGGTGCAGCATAGAGACACTCAATCAGTCGCTCGCTATTTCTCTCTCTCAGTTGTGGGTTCTCGTTGGTGTGCATTGAGCAGTTTATATATGTACTTTTAACCCTTAAACAATTTCATTTCGCCTTTTCCCATTTCTACCCAAACAGGAGCTTTGCTAAGGGTTTCCATGGCGAGGCTTCTTCGAAATGGTTCTTCTCTGAAACGCGCTCTTTTCTCGCCCGAGGTAGCCTTTTTCATTTTCTTTTTGTGTCTTCAGTTTCTTTCTTATTCCCACCTTTGCATCTTGAAGAAATTCTTGTATTCTCTTTTAGTTGAATGGTTTAGACTCGTAGGAACGGAATTCTTTGCTTAGCCCTCAGACTAGCGATACTGTTTAGTACCTCTTATACGCGATTTTGTGCGCGAAATAGGAAAAGTTTCTATCTTTTGCGCCTTTCGTGGTGTTTGATATTGCTCATTTGCTTATGTGGTTTTGCAGGGTTTAAGGAGAGAGATCACGGGGACGTCTTTTCACATTTGTAACTTTTCTACTAAAGGTGCTTCAAGGTTTATTGAAGTTGTTTCACTTGAACACTCAGCTTCTTTAAAAGGGCCTGAACTTGTTACTCATTCTGTAAATATTAACTTTGACTTTATTACGCCCTGGTTATTGTTTACGTGGTGATGATCCTTTCCAGGGTTGAAATGGTTAGTCCTGGGAAACAGCAGATGTGTCTTCTTCCAGTGTGTGTTAGTGGCTCCTAAATAAACAACGAACGTTTAACTTTTTTTTTTTTTTAATGGAACTTTTGAAGTACAAGGAATCAGTGGTTATATTAGTTCTGAAATTTTATACCACATTTATGGATTGTTCCATTTCCTTGGTATTGCACATTTTCTCGCCAATTAGTCGGCATTTTCTATTTTTCTTTATTAATTCGTAATTGAAGTAACCTGATTATGTGGATAATCTCAATTTCCTATTTTTTGTAAGGTAAAAGAAAATCCAAGTCAAATGGCAGCGACTCTTCTGAAGATGGTATGTCCGCAAAGGAGGTTGCTTTACAACAAGCCCTGGATCAGATTACTAGCCAATATGGGAAGGGATCTATTATGTGGTATGGCCGTTCAGTTTCTCCTAGAGATGTTCCAGTGGTCTCCACAGGTTCTTTTGCACTTGATTTAGCACTTGGGACTGGTGGGCTTCCCAAAGTAAGATAAACATTTTACTTTTCTTCTCTTTTGTTGAAGTTGTTTCTTGTTTCTTCGCAGAGGCAAGCTTTGTACTTGATTATCTGGGTATGGTACAAAATATGAACCATATTTATATGTAACATCACCATTGTTTCTTTTATCACTTTGCTGTTCCCTTCCTATTGCTTTCTGCATTCTCTTTTGTTGCTATAGACTTGGATTCTTTGTGTTCTCGAGTCTAGAGGAATCATATTGTGTACTTCTACCATGCTTTGACTTGAATGAATCTTTAATATTCCTAGCTCTACGCTTCCCAAGTGACTAGGAATAGATATCTTGCTTTAAATGCTATTGAATGCTCATGAGATGTGTGTTTCACTTTCCACAGGGGCGTGTTGTGGAGATTTATGGTCCAGAGGCTTCTGGAAAAACTACTCTTGCATTGCATGTGATTGCTGAAGCACAGAAACTAGGAGGTTGCTTTGTTGAACCCTATAATCTCTCCTTTCTGCTGTGTGTATTTTATATTAGATTAACCATTCTTATTGTCTATTATGTGTTTCCTTCTACTAAACTATTAGTTAACAAGAAAAGTTAAAGCTGCAATGAAATATGTCAGTGTCATAAACATCTATATGTTTAATCTGCATCCTCCTTTGGGCATAATCCTGGCCTGAAAATTCTATCTGCTGATTTTCACTTCTTTTTCTGCAGGTTACTGTGTTTTTGTTGATGCTGAGCATGCTCTTGACTCATCACTTGCTCAGGCTATTGGAGTAAACACTCAGAATTTGCTCCTTTCACAGCCTGATTGTGGTGAACAAGCTCTCAGTCTTGTGGACACTTTAATCCGGAGTGGTTCTGTTGATGTAGTTGTTGTTGATAGTGTAAGTAAGGTGCACTTTCACTTTATGATTTCACCTGTTAAATTCAGCTGTGATTTCTTATTCCTTCGACAATGGTCCTGTTTCTTGTTTGGAGGAATGGATTTCTTCCTCTCTTTTCATCCTCACTTCGAGACAGGAGCTTTAAATTTGTACTGTATACAAAATTTTGATAATATGAGTTCATTTTTCTTTTTTACTCTGCTTAATTACAGGTTGCTGCGCTTGTTCCTAAAAGTGAACTTGATGGTGAGATGGGTGATGCTCACATGGCAATGCAAGCTAGATTGATGAGCCAAGCACTTCGCAAATTGAGCCACTCTTTATCATTGTCTCAGACAATTCTGATCTTTATAAATCAGGTGCAAATCCATGGATATTATTTGTTACGGATAATAAAATTTTTAGTCTTCCTACTTTTATATTTTTGACAAGTTGGCACCTCTATTTGTTTTATTTTTTTGTCATTTGAATCTTACTTTTGAATTTTTTCAATTGGGTCCTTTCTGTTAGCAGAAGGCTTATTTTGAATTCCAACTCACAAAAATTATGAGTTGGAATTCATGTCAGAGTTTCAAATGGACTTGTCCTTTCCCAATAAGTCCTATTATTTTGATTAAACCAAAACCATTTATCTCTATCTCTCAATCATGGCTTTCTTTCAGATTGCTTCATCAATATTCTTCAACTTCAGCTATGTTGTTCAATGGTTGATTGTCAAAGATTTTTTATGTTTGAGTTTCTAAATTTGTACATATTATTAAGGACATTGACAATCAGTTGAAGATGAATCTGTCGGAAAAAAGAAAATACAATATGGATAAGGGAATGTTGGTGTTTTCTTGTTATGTGACATATTGGGCATCCATTGAAGATGCTTTTGTTAGATTTTATGTTTCTAATTTACAAATGGAAAATCTTGATTTATTATGTTTTGTTGCCTTGAGAATCTAGTTGGACTTGCTTCTTGAAATTGTGGATTTTGGCAAATTGAAGTTTCATTTTTAACATAATGGATCTGAGATAAGTGATAATAAAAAACCTAGAAGTTTCTGTCACTTTCTTAGGAAAGTGAAAAAAAGAAAGTCACAGAAACTGCAGTTTTGTTTCCTATATATTTTCTTGATTCAATTTAAAGAATATTTGGTATAACAAGAATTTGGAATGTTGTGTTTTCGTGGGTCTTGATTGTCAATGGAAGAGAAAGAATTAGGAGGAAGAAAGAATGTTAAAGGGTTGAGAAGGAATTGCAGAAATTTAGTAGGAAGAAAGAGAAGTTAAAGAGATAAAAAGTCGGACTCTTTGGAAAGGGATAAACCCTGAAAGAATTACATGTGTCTCTAAATTGTCACGTCATTCAAGTTCAGTCCAATTTGGATGTCTGATGTTGCTCCAACTCATAAGTCAGTTGAGTTGGAATTCCATATAAGCTTTTCCGTTAATGGAGTTAATGGAAAGGACTGAATTGAAAATTTTAAAAAAATTGAGGGCTCAATTGGCAAAAAAAGAAGTTACAAGTACTAACTTGAGAAAAATACAAAGGAAGGACAAAATTTATTTATCCCTGTTTGTTATGATTAAAATGGAAAAGATCTATTCCCAACTGAAATATTACAGTTCTGCAATCGGAAGAATAAACATGGAAAAAGAATTCCTCCCACTTTGTTACCAACTGGTTTCACCTTTGATGTTATATCTGCAACTATTTCATCAAATCTTGCAACATTCTTTTAGGTCTGCCCAAATTGGTGATCTATGTTAAAAAGCATAGTGAATTGACTTTGTTGCCATTAGTTGTCCAATTCTACTCAGTTTAATATTTAAACATTGAAACACTGAACTTGGTCAATTTTTTTTTTTTTGAAGTGTGGATAGCCTATTGAGGCCTGAATAGAATTGGCTGTAGATGAGGTCGAACTGATAACAATTGGGTGAACTTTCCCTTTCACACATTGTGGATTTCTTTTAATTGGAAATCCTCCTCCGGTTCTATTAGTTGAGAGTAAAAAGTATAATCTTCCAATCATAAGTCAATGTTGAAGTGATATTGTCAAAACTGAAGTCAAAATAAAAGCTTGGCATAAAATCATCTGCTCATAAGCTAAGGAACTTTCTTTGTTTCCTTGGGCATTAAAACTTACTCTCTTTCTTCTGACATATCATAGTGCATTATTAATTTCTTCGTTTATCCTCTCTGATAAAACAATTATTATTGTTCTCTGCATATATAAGTGCCTTCAAATTCTTGAGGTCCACGGCCTTGAAAGGAAGTCAACATATAGGGAATGTAGCCAACTAGTTGCTGAATTCATGCCTTTTGTTTTGTGATTTTTTTTTGTCTCCATTAATTTTTATTGACTGTTTGGATGTGATGCAAACTTTCCCTTTGAAGTAGTCCTTCTGCTTATGAAATACAGGTGAGAGCAAAGCTTTCTACATTTGGGTTTGGTGGACCCACTGAAGTGACGTGTGGTGGCAATGCCTTAAAATTTTATGCTTCAGTGCGACTAAATATAAGAAGGATTGCGTATGTCAAGAAGGGAGAAGAGGTAAAAGATCCATATCTGTTAATTTGTATTTTTAACTGAAGGTAATGATTTTCAGGATATTGTTATTCATCACTATGGGACACTTCTGCTGACAATTCATGAGCTGTTGGACCACTTTTTATTGATATCTTTGCAACTCCTTGAAATTTTTTTTTCTCGTGTTGAAACTTCTTTACTTGCATTCCCTGAGAAGAAGTCCAGATTCATGTCAAGTGGGCACTTTGAGAATGTAATTAGCAATACATCCTGGACTTACGTTTTCCTAAGCAGGCTGTATGACATGAAAAGGTGCTTCCCGGTGTACGAATGGCTTAAAGTCATTAAAGATAAGGCATCTTAAGTTGCTACAAGTTCTACTCAGAGTTTACTAGTAGTGACAGCCAGATCCCTGTACTTGTCTCAAATGAACTGTTTTATGATATTGCCTTATGTGCATGGTTAAGCTTTTCTGTTAAAGAGGAACTGGCGATAACAATTTAATTTTGTGCCACTTGAGATAATCTGTCTTTAGATTCATCTATCATGAAGCCATGATGTCTGGTAATTGACCGAAGTTGAGCGTAATGTTGGTTTTGATTTTCTTTTGTGAGCGACAACATACAGATTATGACGGAGTTGATTGGAGCAGGATGCTGATTGTACACAATATGTATACATAATGTTAAGTGAAATTACGTTTGCAGTATTTCTATACTATTTTCAGATAATTTGGCATTTTGCAGATTGTTGGAAGTCAAGTTCAAGTGAAGGTTGTGAAGAATAAGCTTGCTCCTCCATTTAAAATTGCTGAGTTCGAGCTTGAATTTGGCAAGGGAATATCTAGGGAATCGGAACTTATAGACTTGGGTGCAAAGCACAAATTTGTGACCAAGGCTGGTTCATTTTATTACTTTAAGGGCGAGAATTTCCGTGGGAAAGAAGCGTTGAAAATGTTTCTGGCTGAGAATGATGATGCAAGAGAAGAACTTACGGTGATGCTTAGGGAGAAGCTTCTTAAGTTGGACAAGGAATTGGAAACTGAAGCTACGGATGCAGAAACAGCTGCAGAGGTCCTATCACCTGATTTCACAGATGAAGAAGCAGGGACAGCAGTTCAAGCATAATGCGCCAAATAACCTCAATTACAATATGGGTGTCAACCTGCAAGTGTCCATATATAGCAATATCGAAATTGGGTGGGATCCTGCCAATGCAATGGTGAATTTTCGCCCCTGCTTAATTCGGTGTACGATTTTGTAAACAGCAACTGTGTAGCTGTAGACGCGGCATATTTGGAAGGCCAGAAGTTGTGTTGGCTCGAAGGGAACAGGTCCAGAATTATGAAGGGCAGTAGTACGCCACTATTCCTCAAGTTTCCAACTTGATTTTGTATTATATAGATGTCGTGTCATCATTGTTTTTCTTTTTTATAAAGCACATATTTGTTTTCTTGTTATTACCATCCTTTCTCGTCTTTGCCAGTAATTTTTCCTTACTTTGAGGGGGCGTGTAATTCTTGTTTGAGACTATTATTTTGATGATGGTTTCTTCGCGGTTCTCCAATTCCCTACTGAGGAGAGATATATTTTTTAATCTGAATAGAATAATACGATAAAAGTCAATGTTTGATCCGAAACTGTTGTGAAATTCTTATGAAATATGAGATTTAAGTACTATCATGAACCTTAGGAACTCAACTATGCCTTCTGAGAATGATTTGGTTGAATATATAAGCCACCCGATCTTCAACATCACAATGAAACGGTTGCACTTCATTTTCTTTCTTTGCTTATCTAATGGTATTGTATTTAATTTTGGTGCGTTCTGTTTTCCCATGAAAATAGTTACTTGATTTGTTTTAACACAAAATCTCTCTGGCTTTATACTACGTGAGCTACAAATCCTCCAAAAAATTGCATGATTGATGGTGGTTGAAGTAGCCATATAAGTAGCTGTTGATTATGCAGTTTTTGCTTTCATAAACTTTGAAACAGTCGTGAAACAATGGCTGGAAGGTCTTTTCGTATCATCTTGTGAACCAGCCCAATCGCTCTCGTTAAATCCTAAGAACTTAATGATGTTGAATTTTCTGTAAAATACTCAATCCATTGGTGCGTTGGTGCTTCCTTCACTATAAAATGCAGCATAGAACAGTAGAAGGAGAAGATAGGGGAGAGTTGTCTAGGAACAGAACTCTGGTCTTTGGCGTTTTACAGCTTACTAATTACAGCTTATATTTCTAGTATCTTCCCTATACATTATATTTGCTTATTAGATACTGAATTTACACAAAATCCATGAGTTTTGCTAGTTTGTGGCTCTTCCTACTGCTCCTCCTAACTTCATGACTTGCTGTACTGTTCCTGAGAGTGCATCATGCGTCAGGACTCTCTTGGTTGCTTTAAAATGTAACTCTCTTGATGAAGGCATGAATCTTGATAATATACTGGTAGGATACATGATATTACGTCTGGTTGCACCTACAAACAAAGAGACATCGAATTAAAATCGTGCAAGTACAAGCAACTATTAAGCATGAACCGTCCACTTTCCTCAAATTTTTTCAAGAGCAGCTGGTGTGCTCATTGCTTACGGCCTTGCAATTGTTGAGACAAAACTTTTTCTATAGTTCACCAACATATTTCTTTTTTGAATTGAGTTTGATTAATATCCATATCTAGGAACTAAATCGTTGTCCTCATTTCAAAAAACATTCTCCATTCTAGTGACGAACTCTTCTCACAACTTCAACATTGCTTCCAATCACCATCATATCATCACATATAGAGATCTTTAAAAGAAACTCCTAATTTGATACTTAGATAGTTTGACATATAGAGTTGCTTCATTGCAAATTGATGTGTTAGAATTGCTAGAAGTAGCCTTACGATATCAAACCTTGCCACTAGTGGAAAGGCTTGATTGAAATTAAAACCGAAGTTTTGCCCTAGTCTTTTAATGTTGTTTATAAAATAGAGACATATGCATTATATTTAAGTTTAAACACCCATTTGACAATTTTTGTTGTTGTTAGGTCCTTACCCAAGATCCAAGTTTCTTTTTTGTCTATCATTTTGAGCTCTTCTGTTATTATCCTCCATTCAAGGGAGCTCATTACATCTTTGATGTTCACATGCTCTATCTACATTTTATAGCTAATTAGTTGGTTGTAGTTTAGTGACACAATTATTATTGACATTTTTATCTTATATTCATTTAGATGTATATGATAAAGTTCATTGGATAAATGTACATTCCAAATGAAATTATGATGAGATCATAATTATAAGATTTATATTGCATTTATATATTATCCTTAAATTGTTCGTTAAGATTGCATATTAATAGAAGATAAAAAGATTAATATATATAAATGCAATATAAATCTTATAATTAATAGAACATAAAAAGATTGCATATTAATAGAACATAAAAGGACTACCACACTTTATAGTTTTCTTTGTAAAAGACATAGTCGATTTCATAGACTAAAGTATACAGATCTTAAACAAACGTTTGAGTGCTTGTTAGAGCACAAGTTTACTAAACGGAGCCTATACGAGAATTTCATTTGAAACATTACTTATATATCTATGAAATTTCTTATTGTGATGATTGTATAAGCAATATTTTAACTTGAAATTAACAAAGTATCTTATATAGGGATTCTTATATTTTGAAATTACATATAACATATTCTAGTCAAGGGTAGTTCAGTCCGTAGTTATTTGATGTAGCATGAACTATGGAGATAATTGAGTGGTCAATATAAGATTCATTATCTTAAAGTGGTTAGGATGAATGTTCCATTGTTCTTAATTAGTATTGATCTAGAAAATCATTGGCCGAATGACACTTTGTAAAATAGTTTATAAATGTCATTTATAGAATCAGTTACTAATGGTGGAGAACTCACATGATTAGACTTAAATATAGTAAACATTAATTTCATGCTCTATATGTAATTGGAATATTATATGATGAGATAATCAAATTATACTAAAAAATCATGCACAAAAAGGTTAGTCAAAACCACTTTGATATTGCTAAATATTTAGGTGGCCATGATACACTATTAGATGCCAATCTTGATCTATAGATATAAATTATTTAATTATATAACTAAAGATAAATTAAAAGAGTTTAATTTGTATCTGAGTATGATTTAAGATCATAATTTATGTACATTACCCTCATATTTAGGAACAATGGATCAAATATAAAAAATAAGCTAAAGAGAGAAAAAGTGTTTTAATCAAGTTGGATTTCATTGTAAAATTTGAGAAATTTTATGATAAATATATGATATTTAATAGATAAGGACTAATATAAGGTAATGGGTCTTACTTAGGCTTAATTAGTAGTTAATTAAAATTAATTGTAATTCTAATTAAAGTTTAATTGAAATTAGAATTTTATTTCAATTAAATTATTAAAGGGTCCATAACCTATTATAAATAGACTTAGACTCTAATGGAACTGACGTTTCTTGCCTAACCTTATCTATAGTAGTTGAAGAGTTCTCTTAACACGTTATATAGATATTGTTGGATGTTAGATGCTAGTACAACTTGAGATGAACCAATTTCAGTAATGGTTTGAGAGAAACTAAAAGAAATGATAAAGCTTCAGAATAAGGTACAAATTATGATTTATGATTTATTATTTTTATGTATTAATTATTTTATAGAATTTTAAGTGATCTTAACTTTAGAGAGATCAAACAAAAAGGTTTTGTTATTGTTTTGCTACACACGAAAACTCCCACCCTAAATTTCTAATAGTGACTTCAGAGCCATCTTTAATTCTATAACTTGATTAAAAATATTTGATTGTTATTGATCTTGAACTTTGGAATTGAAATAAAAAATTAAATTTCTAAAATCAGTTTATACTTGATTATATCTAAAAATTTGGTTTAAAAGTTTTAAAACTTTACATATGATTCAATTTGGAATTAAATTGTCAACATGATTGAAAATTTGTTTAAGAGTTAAATAGTATATGAAATCAATTTCAGTAACAATAAGATGTGATTTGATTATATTAATTAGACTTATCTCTTTTATTTTGGATTCATTTTAGTTCTTTAATGGTGAAGTTAATATTTATTTTATTTTAGGAGATTATAAGTGGAGATTTGATCAAATTGGAGCATTATCATAAATTTGAAAAAAGTTGATAGATTGTTACAGTGGATGAGGCGAGATCACGCCTAATGCCAGATTTACCTTAAGAATTTCAATTTAATTATAAGAGTCATTCACATCCCTATTATGTAAGGATTTATATTTGTTTAGAAGGCAATCTCTACAAAATAGAAAGAAGTCAGTTTTTAAGTAGGAAAGGGGGTGGGGGAACGTGACATTCACTTCTCTATATTACTCTCTTTTATTTTTTTTTGATATTCCTCTTAATATTTTGTCTTTTCTTCTATTTTTGGTGTTGAAACAATAGCCATGTGTGGTTAAACATGAATATTCTGATTCAAGGGGATTCAAAACTCTAGTTGTAACCTTATGAGATTTTGTTCTAAACCTAAAGTTTTGTTTTAATTCAAGAATTTCTTGTTTTGTGTTCTTTTATTTTATGAGTAATCAATATTAATTAATCTAACAAATTAATTTGATATCGATTATTCTATAGCTACCTATGAATTGAACTATCTGTAATTGTCATAAATGATTGGTACAAGTAGCAAATATGTTATTTATGAATTTGCATAGTTAACTTACGAGAAACAAGAAAATTAAATTGAACAGTTATAGCAATCTCAATTATTTAATTTAGGATTTAGTATTTTTCACTAAGCTTATTGCTATCATTCAATTCATATGGAATGCTATCATAACCAATTTGTTTATGGTAAGTTTTTATCTGAATGTTGGGTTTGAACCAATTAATTTAGAAAAAATTAAGACCTATTATGACTATCCTAATATGTTTCAGAATAACTACTTAAATTATGAAAATTATTCTCTTTAGACTAATGATCAATATTACAATTAGATTAGATATTTCATTTAAATTAGAGTTCATAAAATTGAAAATTTCACTCTTTATATTTAATTGAATTGTTTTGATTTCTTGTTAAATTTGCTTTATTGGTTAATTAATCATAAACCCCATCTTGTTTTATTAGTTGAAATCAAGAAACTAGTTTTCAATTTTTAGTTTTCTTAGGATTTGACTTGGTTCCACGACTACTACAAGAAATTAGAGAATAGAAATTAACTTTGAAGGCTTCGATAATTTGTTCAAAATTTTGATATCATTGATGAGGAACTATTTTTGTTTCTTATTTTCTTGGCTTTATGTTATAGTTTTTTGCTAATCTCTTATATTGTATGACTCGTTTCTTCTTAGACATATGATTGCAATATAATCCTAGTTATTCACCTTCAGAGGTTAAACTGAGATAGGCATAACAATTTGTGGAGATTCTAATTCCCTGAGAGAACATACCTTTTTATAATTTTAGGGAAGTAATAAAGGTTACTTTTTACTGTATCTCATATGTATTTATTAATGTCTATGATTATTTAATACTTTCGTAGTATTCTTTGTCGAATGTGAGAGTTAAACACTTCGAGGGTCTTGAGGCATTCAAAAATAAGGTTTTGTTTGTCAACAATCATACGGCAAGGTTGAGCCTCCCTTAAATGGAACGAAGTGAGATTTTCATGCAAAGGAGTAAATAAAACTTCGGTATAAGTTTTTTGTCTAAAAAAATCTTTGTAACATTCAGCATGGTGGTGGTGCATTTTTGAATCATTTTAAAGAGAGAACATAGCAAGAAATAATATTAACGCGCACTAGTCAAAGGCAGTCAAATTAACATCTCAGATGCTAGTCTGGGTGATAAGTTTAACAACAAAGATGGTGATGAATTAAATGATATAGACACCAAGCTTAAAATTTGCTTTTATTGAAAATTTGATTACAGTTGTGAAGAGATTGTGGATGAATTGAAAAAATTAGAATATATTTTATCATTTTTTGAAATTTAATTAATTAAATTATAATTAATTAATTATGATTTGATTAATTATAATTAAATTTTTTAGATTAGTATTCTTTAAAAATTTTAAAAATATATAAGGATAACTAATAAAAATTTCAAGGATGGCCTTTCTCCAACTTCCCTCTATGTTTCTCTCTCCCTCGAATCATGGAATCTGTGTTCTATAATTGTTTCCCTGATTTTACTCACTTGATTTCCTCTCTACTCCTTATTCTCCAGCCTTTCGCCTTGTCCCTCTTGGATTTCTCTTTATAGCTTAACCTCACTCGTTTGAACTAGGTTATTTACCATTTTTGGTAACCTACCTATTCTCCTTAAAGTCAGGTCTTGACAGTTTACCCTTAATGGTAAAATGTCAACTCGAAGCTTCATCCTCGCCCCCTACACTCCCAGAGGTGGCTGGAGAGTTTTTTTCTCTCTCACTACCACTCTTATGCCCCCTCAACCTCACACTTCACCACAAAAGGTGGAAAAGCCAACTTGGAGTAGGGTTGTAAGGGGTCCATAATCCTTTGGTAGATTGTGCTTTGTAGATGGTGTTAATGAGGGACCTGTATCCCCTCCTGGAGCAGTGCTGCAATAAGGTGCTACTAAATGTGAATCGTCCTTTATGGGATATTTTTTGGACAAAAGAATGGCTTCCCCGAGTGTCCAACATTGGGCTGAAGTTAACTGGGAAAAAATGGGGACTCCAGACCACTTTAATAACTAAGGTTGAGCTCTTCATCTTTAGGTTTTCTTTTGCAGAAATGGCAACCAAAGTGATGGACATGTGACCTTAAAATATACAAAGTAAGCCATTTTTTTTGTTGAGAAAATGGGAAATGAGTTTTAAGCTTGATAAATATGAGATTAAAACTATCCTGACATGGGTTAATATACACAAGGTTCCTTTTGAATACTAGTCTTCAGAAGGGTTGAGTTATTTGGCCAATACTCCTTTTTCCATGGATCAGAAGACTACTAATATCAAGAGAGTTGGTTATGCTAAAGTCTGCATCAAAGTAGAACATATGAATATGATGTCTGAAAAATTCCTATTATAAGGTATAATTCTAGTGGAAGATTGGTTGAAGATAAAGTTTCATTGGCTTACCTGTGGAAGCCATAAATGAAGGACAAAATCAAGGTCTAGCCACCCAAGGAAAATAATAATGAGGAAGAAGGTTGAGGCAAACTCAATCAAGAAATTCCCAAGAAAATAGATAATTTACATGTAAACAATGTAGCTTAAGATCTGCAAGAACCAATCAAATAAGCTGATGAGGATGGTATAAACACAAACACAAATACCAACAAAAGGTTGCACCAGATGCAAATAGTGAGGCTTAGGGTTAGTAGGAAACTGCCAAAATAGTTGATGAGGTAGTTATAATGGCAAATGCAAATGTAAATAGTCAGCAAGAAGGTCCACTTGATCAAAGCATTGCAATTCCTTAAAATGAACCACCAAAAATGGGTGAGAAAGAAGGAACATAGAGCAGTCAATATTCCACTAAGCTACTAGATCTAACAGATGGAGAAGAAAACACTTCACCTGCTGATAATGAAGATCTAAATCGAACCAACAATAAGATTGATGGAAATAAACAGAGATTGAGCAATGGTATGAAATTGGATTAAGTAACAAAAGATCCAAGAGAAGAACAAAAACAAAACACCCAACATGAATTGTACAATATGAAATGTCAAAGGACTTAACTGTCCCAACAAACAGTTGGCTCTAAAGGACTACCTAGGAGCTAAACACTCATTTTTTTTGGTTTGGTGGAAACCAAAATAAATGAAGAGGTATATCAGGAATGATTGCAATTTATTCCAGCTGGGTGGCATACCTTAAGCAATCATTCTAAACAGCCAAATGGTAGGATCATAGTTGTCTTGGATCTAGCTCACCTACCATTATCCAATTAGTTTTACGCTAAACAGTTGACTCAGTATAAA
Source organism: Erythroxylum suave (assembly GCA_027563595.1). Taxonomy (NCBI): domain Eukaryota; kingdom Viridiplantae; phylum Streptophyta; class Magnoliopsida; order Malpighiales; family Erythroxylaceae; genus Erythroxylum; species Erythroxylum suave. Next base: position 13,631,051 of record JAOSBN010000178.1, on the reverse strand, counting down.
CTCATTATGAGATAAAGCTTTATTAACAATTACTTTTATATTTACAACTAATTGGGAATTTCAAAAGACTAGCTTATGGAAGGACTTATATACAATTGATTCAAACACCTCAATTCCTTGGATGCTTTCAGGACACTTCTTCTATCTTTTATCTTCAGCTGAATCCATAGGAAGAAGAAGTATAACACATGCAAATACCAAGGAGTTAAAAAAACTCACTTCTCTACTAGAACTGGAGGATCTCAAGTTTTAGGGACCCATTTTCACCTGGAGTAATCATCAACAAGGAACTGCATTAGTGCAGAGTAAGTTAGACATGTTCTTAGTCAATAATCATTGGATCACTAGATTGACAGAGAGTTATGTAGTTTTTGAAGCACCATTATTTTCAGACCACACTTCAATCAATGTTATTATAAACAAAAGTTCCACGACAAGGAGAGCTCCATTTAGGTTTTCAATTCATTGTTAAAACAATCCTAACTAAATTCTATTATTACATATGCTCTTAAAAAACAACTTAAGGGTTCTAAAGCATTTCAATGTATGCAGATTATAAATCTATCAAAGCTGATTGTATCAAACTGATTAAGGATGCAATTGATCCTATAAAGATAGATAAAGAAATTAATGAGCTCTCTTTCAATAAAAAACAATTGGTAGCTAACCCAACAGATGCAACACTGATTAAGAAAGAGAAAGTAGATCTAAAGAAGTATCTTCAAGCACTTGAAGCTTACATCTCCCAGCTAAAGTGAAATTCAAGAGTGTAGTGGGTGCAGTAAGGAGACTGAAACACCAAGTATTTCTTCAATGTGATTCAAGGTAGAATAAATAGAAAAAAATTGTGTCTTTTGAAGATAAAAATGGTATATTGGTGTTTGATCAAAGAAGGAATGAAAGAGGTAGCTAGAAACTAATTCAAAGATATTAACAATGAGTCTACTCATACTATGTGCTTATAGAAAAATTGCTTATTAGAATGTCTCATTCCATAAATTAGTATTAGCAGTCAGAGCTACTCAAAGAACTCACCAATGAAGAGATAAGAAGGGTTTTATTCTCCTTTCATCCTAATAAGTCACTGAGCCCAAATGGCTTAAATGCAAGGTTTTTTCAAGGGAAATATAATGTCTTACAAGCACCAGTAATCAGTGCAATGTAGGAAATTTTCAGGAGTGATAAGTTGCTCACAGAGATGAACAAGACTTATTTACTCTTGGTTCCTAAAATCTCTAATCCTAAGGGATTGAATGACTTTAGACCTATAGCATGATCCTAAGGGATTAAATGACTTCAGGCCTATAACATGTTATAATATGGTGTACATGATTATTGAAAAAATCCTCACAACAAGTTGAAAGCTACTTACCTGGCTTAATTAATCCAAGTAAAGGTGCTTATATTCTTGGTAGAAGCATGAATGAAAACATCTTATTAGTTTAAGAATTATTCAAAGATTACAAATCTAAGAAGCATATTAGGAGTTATGCCCTCAAGATTGACTTTAGTAAGGCATATGACACTATTAAATGGAGCTTCATAATCAACTCTCTTTATGCTTTTGAATGCCCCACTGAGTTTATCATATGGATTCATTCTTGCATAACAATTGTATCTTTCTCTATAATGATGAATGGAGAACCTACCCAGCTTTATAAGACTGCTAGAGGAATTCGACAATGTGATCCTCTGTCCCCATACTTGTATGTTATTGCTATGGAAATGCTCAAAAGAATCACAAAACTTTGCGTAGAGGACAATATGGACTTCATATTTCATTATTAATGTAGTGGTATTTGTATCACTCAACTCTTTTTTGCTAATCACTTGCTCATGCTTTGTATAAATGATCCTACATCTATTAGAGTACTCTTAATGATGTTGGGAAATTTCAAGAAATAGCAGGTCCTCTATTTAATCTGAGTAAGAGTGCTGCTTATTTAGCTAGACAAAGTAGTAAAGATTTAGTGAGAGTGATAGAGGATACTAGACTTACTATTCTTCAATGACATTTTACATAGTTAGGGGTCCTAATTTTTACTAAGAAACTCAAGGACATTGAATGCAGGTCTCTCATTGACAAAGTGTAGAGAAGAATATCTAAATGGAGTAACAAATTCTTATCTTATGGGGGTAGAGTCCAGCTAACTATCTCCATTCTCAACAATTTGCACATTTATTGGTTATCATATCCATCTATTCCTAAGGGAGTTTTGAAGAAAATTGATAAGAGCATTTGAGACTTCATTTGGCACAAGAAGAATTCTATGTGGAGGAAGAAGAGCTAAGGTGAAATGGAGTGTTACTTGTCTTCCTAGGTAGAATGGTAGGTTGGGAATTAACTCAGCTAGTAGAATGAACAAGATTATATAGATTGTGGAGAATCTGCCAGGATAAAGAAAACTTGTGGGTGAGATGGGTTCATATGTATCATATCAAATAGAAAAAATCTGATCATTTACTTATAAATCTTCTCAATTCTACACTTTTTAACAGATTCTGCATACTAAGTCCTTCATGCACCCTCTTATCAAACATTACCTACGAGATGAAAAAATCCCTACATTTTGGTTTGATCATTGGTATAATCTAGGACCTCTTTCTAACATTAAACTCTTTTTAGCTTTAAGAGGTTCCATCCCTGAAGATACTAAAGTGCAAGCACTGACTTGAAACAAAAATTGGCATTAGCCATTTCACATGAGTAGGAGAATTGGATTTAATGTAGAACACTGGCCAACATACTCTCTAAATCAGGTGTAGGAAGATGAAATTAGATGGGAGCTTCACAAGTCTCATGGATTTACAACATAATCTTGCAAACAATTTCTACTTGGTCTTATAGTCAAGTTTTCTCTTTATAAACTGATATGGGGATCAGGTATAATTCCAGCTCATTCTTTGATCTTATGGTTAGTAGCTTTATAGAAATTGGGAACTAGGGATAGAATTAAGTTTCAAATTCTTGATGCAAGTTACTTTTTGTGTTCTTAAGAAAATGGAACAATAGAACACATATTTTTCAAATGCTTTCATACTAGACTGATTTGGTGTGCATTTCTTAACATCTTTGGAATGCAAACTACAAATCTTATTTGGATGAACTGTTTAACTTAGGCTAATGAATTGAGATGGACTAGTAGGGAGGATCTTAGGGAATTCAATATTGATTTTTCTATGTTAGTGCATTATATATAAAGGATGAGAAATACCCAAATCTTTGACAAAATATAAGATTTCAAGGAACATGATTGGTTGCAATAATACCTCAAACTAAGGATGACAATCATATGTTATACTAATCAACTAATCATTTTCAATCATATTAAGATGCAACCAAATTTATAGAAATTATTGTTGTTTGGTCTATTCAACATTATAGTTAGATGAATTTTGTATAAGCTCCACCCTATGGAGATGTAACACCAATCATTTTGTAATTTCCACCTTTTGAATGAATTTATTACTTAATTCAAAAAAATAACCTAGTAAAAACTTTGCTAATATGTAGGGTAGGAGGTCCAGTAGTACATAGCCTTACCCCTAACTAGGAGAGAGGCTATTTTTGAATAAAAAATATAAATATAAAATGTAAAAAATATATACCATGTCAGTATTAATGTGACACATAACGAACAAAGATTTTAATTCTATCAAAATTTTTATTTACTTAGAGTTTATTTTGAATGTTTTATGGATGTTAGAGTTTATTATGTATGTTTTAAAAGTTAAGGTTCAATTTGTATTTTAATGAAAAGGTTATAATCCAATTTACATTGGTAAAAGTCTAAATTATGTTTTAGCTGAAGGAGTGAAGATGGTGAAGGGAAAATGTAATGTAGAGATGGTGATAGTTAAAGATAAATAAAACCCTCTCATATAAATAATGAACTGTATTAGGAGTTGCGTATGTCAATTTGTCATTGATTGGCTTTTTGTGCATAACAGGTATCAGAGCACTGTTAAACTTTGTTAATAACATACTTTCGACTCAACTTTGTCTCTAACTTCTCTTATGGTAAACTTTACCAGAATTTCCTTTTCCTAAAATTCTTATTCTCAATTAAGGGAAACCTCAAGTACATTCGTACTCGTATGAAGAAGAGAACGGATTAGCAATTATCCATTTTTGGTGATCACATTTAATCAAGAGGGATAAATATTGTAGCCAAAGGCAAGGAGTTACAGCTCCCCAAATAAAATATGCTTAGACCTGTCACCAAAGAAAATGTGCTCCATTATGTTAAGAGCTTTAGATATTGTTTATCAACAAAACAAAGATTAAAAGCAAGGACAAGGCAATATGATCATAAAGCCAAAATAAACAAGCATGGATGGCTACTTTTAGATTAGTTAAGAATGGTGCAGATGAATAAGGTCTAGATTGATGTTTAAAAATGCTTAAGGCATTTACGTAATTTAATTTCATTATACGTACCATCCAAAGAAAAGCTTTTACATTGAGACAATATTTTCACAAATTAGATCAACCTTTGATTAAATTTTTTAAAGTAACCAACCAACAACAAAAGACTAAGAATGATATATGATCTAAATAAAACATCATTGATTAACTTTGTACCTACTTAAGACTAATATATGATCCAAATAAAACATAATCAATTAACTTTGTATCTGCCTCTTCCATTGATGTCTAACTATTCTATCTCTATACTTACTTTGGAAGAATATTTTCTATTTTGTATCCTTGAAGGCATACTAATACTATCAACGAGTTTCACATTTTCAACGACTTGAGGTGGTTATGGTTAAAGATGTTGCCAGTTTGAGTTATTGGGACGACTTTATTCATGTGACTAAGTTGTTTGCATGACTTACATTGAACTATTGGTCTCATTTTTGGACATTTTTATATTTTTATCTGATAGCTTCTTGCAAATTTTCTTCTCTTTTTATTAATTTTGACTTGAAATCTTCTTTTTATTAACTTCAAATTGTGAAATAGGCTTATGAGATGTAAGAATATATCTTTTCTCTGGTTTCTCTTCTTCTCTAAATGACTTTCTCTACTCTATAGCTTTGGGAGCATTACAAAGCCCAGTGAGTGTGAACTACGACATGTTGTATGAGTATTACAGAGAGATCTTTACTCAAATCACTCTAGAAGAGTCACTATAATCTTCTTCCTAATTATATTTTCCGGCTATCCTAATTTACTCCTTCAAATTTTCAATCTCTTTCATCTTAAGAAGTTTAAAATCCTTTATGAAATTGAAAAATCTATATTTGCTTTATCTTAGCATAGCCTTATAACTCAATCTTTAGGTTATCCTAAGCTTATTTAAATGTTTCTGGTTGAATTGGATGACTTTGAACAAAATGAAGGGATAATTGTTATTGTTGTAACTGTCTTTCCTAAATCAATGGACATTGCATTGGTTAGCCTAGCAGATTTGACCATCATGTAGTCTTCCTTACCTAGATGTTGAAGGAAAGAAGATTATGAATCATAAAAATGATTATGTTAAAGGAAATTTCACTTACTATGGAGCTTGCACCTTAATATTGCAAACTTTTTTCTTAATATGTCATTATGAGCTTAATTTTATATAAGAGAATTTCATTTAAGGATAAAGTGACATAATTAAAACATGATTGTTGCATCAATCATTGTCTCATTCTCATTATATAAATATTTTTTATTTATACTACCTTTTATATAGAAGGTGGGCTCATATGAATAGATTTTGATGTAAACTTGGAATTGTAATGATCTTCCTCATTTCTCAATCCTTTGAATTAAATTAACTCACTTTTCTATAATGCCCCATTATATTCATCTTTCTAGTAATGTTCTAAGATAGAAGACATTAATCTAATTATCTAGAATTAGAACCCAGGTAAAAATGGTACTTAAATTTTAATTTTCATATAGCCCCAAAAGATCCTATCACAATATAAGTTAAGAACATGACTTATATTACCTTTATTGGTCGAAAATCCATATATATATAATTTACATTATTGACTCTCTTTTATTAGAGCGTATGGCATATTTTAAATATTGTACAGATGATAGTTCAGGCATATTTAATGCCTGACTTGAGTTCACTTGTTTATTTATTTAATCCACCTATTAGAACTCAATTCTGACATATTAAAAGATAGATTCGGCAAAAATATCATTATTTAGGTTATGTCATTAACAATAAACTTTTACACCCTTTATTGTACTTCACATCAGCACTATTGTTTTAAGCCTTAAGCTCTCATTTATTACCAAGATAAATCACTTAAAACTTATCTCATCTTTATTTCTACAAAATAATGAAGGCTATCACTTACATGGAAAGACATCTCGTATCTTGACATACTTCTTATATTTAGAAATGAATATTCATCACTCCTTAACATTTATTTTAGAACTAAAAACTTAATTTAAAACAAACATTCTCATATTTTCTAGCATTGAAAATTCATTCTAGCAAATGTTGTTTAATTCTCAACTAAAGATATATTTGATCAAATATCCAATGAACAAAAACATTATCATCATATAATATGTATTATAAATAGTCACTAGACATATTCATTTTTGTTTGTGCTTTTATGTCCTTGATTTAGTTATACTTGATATCTGTGAGTTTGATTTGATATTGATATTTGAGTTATCTAGTATTTCCTTTCAATGTACTTGTTCATACCCAATATAATGCGCATGATACTAACAATTTCTTCGAAATAAAAAGCTATATTAATCTCTTATTTTTACTATCGAATTTGTAGATACTACATATTACTTAGGTGCTTAACTTTAGCAATTGGTTTCACAAAATGGTTTTCTATATTACAAATGAAATTGTTTAAGTGCTCTATTGGTATATATATATATATATATATATATATAGGTTATAATAGTAAGCTCTATTTAAACAATACTTAGTGATCTAAACCACAAAGGTATACGCAAACTTAACCATTTTCTTTATTTTGATCATGGTTGATAACCAATTTTTTTGTTTGCTTAACAAACTACTTATTGTCACTATCTATCAACAAATATGAACCACATGAAACAATAAAATCACAAATTTGTCATCGTATCTTTTAATATGCACTAAATGATTTTTTTCCAATTATACTAAAATCATACTACACGAATTATAGTACTAATGTAATATGCAACTTATTTCAAGACTATATTAGACCATTTATTGGCTTTAATAATATAATCATCTACTAATCTCAACCCTTCTGAATGAAACCTAGTACTTGTATCGTATAGATTACTTCATCAAGTTCTTTGTTTAAGAACATAATCTTCATATCCATTTGATGTATGTCAAGATCCATTCTAATTACTAAGACTAGAATCAGCCGAATTGGCATAAAGAATTTCTTTTCGTAATTGATCTCTTTAATTGTGTATAACTTTTTGCTACTAGACATGCTTTGTATCTTTTAAAGTTTCCATAAGTCTTTACTTAACATTTGAAGAACACATTTATTCTTGACGGCTACACATCTTTTGGAAAGACTATCAAAGTTTTATAATTAGATCAAACTTATTAAGGTTCATTCTTCTTCCATTACTATAGTTCATTCATTCTTAACATGACTATGTGAAGCCTTTTCATATTCCTCGACTTATTTATTTCTTTTGGAAATATCAAAAAGGTTATTCCTTTCAACCTTAAAATTGTATAAGGAATAATTTGCTCACAATATGGGAATAATGAAAATCAAGAAACGAATCTCTCTAAACTCATATTGATCCGACTTAAATTAGATAGTGGTAAGCTCTAACTTAGTTGCAATTTTCATTGATCAGAAACTACTTCATTATCTCCTAAATTCCTCCCATATAGATCAATAGCATTCAATTGGTTTTTTATTACAAGTTCATTCTAATTTAGTCTCTCATATAAAGATGCGTTTTGAACTATCTTTTCTTGCTTTGAAAAATCATTATCTAAGAATGAGATACCTTGTGACACAAATTCATTTACTTGTTTATTACCATGTTCACCTTTGCATATATATCCTTCGATTAAAAAATATCTGTTAGAGATACTCTTCTTCCCTTTGTAACCTAAATTCTTATACTTATAAGAGGGATCATGAATATAGGTAACAAATACATTCTCAAGAAATCAAATATGGTTAATCATCACTCTTAACTATCTATCTCATATTGTTTTGAAATGATTCATAAGCACCCTTTTAAGTACATATTTGATCATCAATGACATATCACTCTAATAGGTGATAGGAAAACGTTCTTGTGCTGTTATAGATCTAACAATAAAAAGAGTGTTATTTCTCATCTCTTCACCACCAGCTTGTTGGTGGATTTATATGATAGTCATCCGTTATCTATTCATTTTTCATCATATGAACTCTTGAATTGATCAAAGAACTATACTTATAATTAATCAGTTCTTGATGTCTTTATTGTCTTTATTTTATTATTCTCAACTAAATTCATATACTTCTTGAAATAATAAAATGTTTTAAAGTTTTAGAAATTAAATAAATATACTTATACTGAGTAGAATTAATGATAAATATGACAAAATAAGTACTTTTATGTCTTGCTTTCATATCAGTTTAGCCACATATAACTCAATATGTTATTTGCAATAACTTAGTAGCTCTTTATCCCATGTTTAATAGTTTTGCACTATTTTGTTAGCTAGAAATTGTTCATAAGTAGATTATTCTGCTTTATATAGGTCTTTTAAACAAAATATGCTTGACCAATCGATTTTATCCAATATGATCAAGTCTAGCTTGCCACAAATTGGCATAGATATCATAAGAATTAGATTATGTTAGTAAACAAGAAAAATTTTATTTTTTAATAAATAACATCTTATATCGCAAAATCATCTAATATAAAACCATGACTACTATAATTCCAAGAACATTTGTCTTTTCCACTGTTATGGAAATTGATATGGCATCCTAAACATGAAATATGCAAGATTTTTTCTTTGTAGGAGTTTCTTTTTCTTTCCTAATTTAGTTGGCCTTAGTCCTTCTTAGAATCCTAAGAATTTTGGCAGGCTTTCTATGCACTTTTCACTTAGACTCTTTATAGTGCTTCCTATTCTTAAAGTCATTGCAAGTATAACTTAGCTATATATGTCTTAGTATATGGCTTTAAAGCCTCAGAATTTTTAATGATAGTGATAGGTATTAGTCTATGTTTTTCTATGCAAATGGCATGTGTTTCTTCCATAATTGTTGATTATTGTTGCAGTTTAGGATTCATTTTGTACGATTTCATTTATTTTGATTTTAATTATAGTTCTTTTATGTTTCGTGTTAATTTAGGGTAAGAATTGATTATTTTTGTGTAGGGAGGAAGATGGAACAACTTGGAGATTGAGCTAGAGATGAAAGAGGAGAAAAGAAGAGGAGTCATTCTATGGAAAATTCCTATGAGACATAATTCGATTAATAAAATAAGAGGAAGATACAATAGAGAGAAAGTAATTTCTAGTCGTCAGATTTTTGAATTCCGAATTTTCTGCATTTGTGATATTGTTTATTGTTCGTTATTAATCTTTAATTTTAATTTTCAAATTATTTTCATTAAAAACAATTTCGTTTCTTAAACAAAGTTTGATCTAGATTAAGTGGTGTCTGCGCATCAATCTCTGTGGGATCGATATCCGCTTTTAAGCTACAAGTCACGACTCATACACTTGCGATTTTTGAGTGTAAAATGAGTAGATTGCTTTTATCATCAACAAGTTTTTGGCGCCATTGTTGGGGATTGATTGTTTTAGCATCTTGTTTAATTTAGATTATTTTTATTTAAGAGTGTTTGATACTTTTCCCTATGTATTTGTAGGTGCATGAACACAAGGAGTATGCAAAGATCGAAAGAAGTTATAGAAGACAAATTTCCTAACATTAAGGGGCACGAAAGAGAATTAAGAAGGGCAAAGCATCTACAGTTTTCACAACAAGATATGGCTGAAGAAGGAGAACAGGGAGGACCAGAAAGAACATTGATGAATTTCATGAAACCAAGATTTAGTCCTAAAGAAGTGGTGAGACCGGTGGTTCAGGCAAATAATTTTGAAATAAAGCCGACACTCCTCAACATTTTGCAGAACAATGTGCAGTTCTATGGGCTATCTAATGATGATCTGAACACCCACATTGTAAACTTTTTAGAGATCTGTGACATTTTCAATTCAACAGAATGTCTGACAATGCGGTGATCCTGAGCTTATTTTCTTTCAAGCTGAAAGATAGAGCGAAGATGTGAGATAACTCGTTGAATCTAGGACAGATTACAACTTAGGAGTAGCTTGCCCAAGCCTTCCTCACCAAGTATTTTCCGTTGATAAAGATTACGAGGATAATCAAGGAGATCACGAATTTCCCATAGAACAATGGAGAATCTCTCTAGGAAGCTTGGGAGAGATTTAAAGAACTACAAAAAATTGTCCACGTTACAACCTTCTGAGGGAGTTCCTGCTTTAGCCATTCTACAATGGAGTGAATCCAAGCATAAGAGGAGCCATCAATGCAGTAGTCGGAGGTTCACTGATAAGTAAAACTATGGAAGCAACTCATGATTTATTGGAGGAGTTGGCAAGCAATAGCTGCAAGTGGTCGAGCGAGAGGAGCAAACAAGGATAGAAGGAACATAAAGGTATGATACTTATTAACTCAGATGCTGCCTTGTAGGCTCAAATCACGGATCTTACAAACCAGCTAAATAACATGCAAGGACCATCTATCTTAGCAGTTAAGGTGATACAAGCATAATATGAGTTGTGTGGGCAGAACGACCATAACTCAGCGGAGTGTTTTCTATTAGCGGTTATGGTACCAAATAGGTAAGTTACCTAGGCCAGCCGCAACGAGGTAATAATCCTTATTCCAGTACTTATAATCTGGTATGGAAAAACCACTCAAATTTCTCTTTGAGAAATAACAATGTAGGTGGCCAATCGAGATCATAAGGACCACCAAAATTTCAACAAGATCGAATCGGAGGATTGAAAAGAAAAATGGACAAGATGATGGAGGTCATAGGGTCCAAACTGGCAGCTCAAGAGGAGAATCAGAAAAGGATGCATGCAGGCCGGAGGAAAGTCAGAAGACGATGGAAGTGAAATTCGACTAGATTTTGAAAAATCATGCATCATCCATCCATAATCTAGAGGTTCAGGTAGCTCAACTAGCTAACGTTTTATCTTCTCGAAATGTTGGTAGTCTACTGAGCGACATTGAGGTCAACCCAAAGGAAAGAATCATGACCATCATTTGAACAGAGGAAAAAGAAAGTGGACATGAGGAGAAAAATGGAGATAAGAGAAAAGGACAACTAGTTTTAGAAGTCTTGCCAATGGAGCCTGTAAGCGCACTGATCAAGAAACCTCATTTTGGTCTTCTACATCAGATTTTTGCTCAGTGGAAGTCATCTTCAAGTGGAGTAGCGAGGCATTCTTAGGAAGAGGAGTTAAGCAAGATGAAGAACATAACAAATCAACTCCAAACAAAGCTCACACTAGAAGAACCGATGAAGAAAAAGGTTAAGGAGCACATATCAGAAGGAAATCTACACATAAAACAAAAGAAAGAAGATCCAGGGGAATTCTTCATTCTGTGTAGTATAAACAGAGTTATGATAGATCGAGCGTTTGTAGATTTGGAAGCTGGTATCGACATGATGCCTTACTTATTCAGTCAAAAGTTGAGTCTAGAGGAGCCAGAGCCTACTAAGACATTAGTGAAAATGGTTGATAGAATGGTGTATTTGCCAAAGGGGATCATCAAGAATGTGCAGATACAAATTGATAAATTCATCTTCCCTGTGGACTTTTACATATTGGACATTGGAGAAGGCACAGAAACTCTAATGGTACAGGGACGACCGTCTCTGGCTACTTCTCGTTCAATTATTGTTGTCGATGGGGAAGAATTAACATTGAGAATCGGAAAGGAGCACCTAACATTCAAGGTATCAAAGAAAGATTATTGTGCTCCTTTACCCCCGATGGATATCAAGGAACCTGAACCTCAAGGAGTATGGGAAGATATTGAGGACCATAGGAATGTGTTCATGAAGAAACGATCGCATAGGAGAAGGTTGATAGTTGTGTTTTGCATGATGTTTAGGGGCGTAATTTGTTATGTAATTAGGGTGAATTTGAGTGTTGAGTGTGCATTTAGAGTTTAATTAGGTTAGTTTGTGCATTTAAGTGTTTTTATGGGTAGTTTGAATCTTTGAGTTTAATTGTTATATTTTTGAGGTACCTTGATATGCGTGCTAGTGTTGCAGGGTAAACGGGAAAAACGGTGAAGATTTGAAGAGTTTCAGGCCAAGATACATAGGCCACGATAGTGACAGAGAAGGAAGAGTCAGCAGCAGCCAGGCCACGATCATGCACATTAGGCTATGATCGTGATAGAGAGCATCTAGTCAGGCCATGATCGTGCACATTGGGTTATGATCATGACAAAAATGTTAAAGCATGGGCCACGATCACAACATGTAGGGCCATTATCGTGTCCTACATCAGGTTGACATAAAAACTCAAGTTTTGAGTGAATTTTTGGACTGTTTTGACCCCAAAATTGACCTAGGGCTTTAACAGAATAAATAGAACATGATGTGATAGCCACCAGTAGTCTTTGGAGAGCCTAGAGAGTCATACAAAAGAGTGTTATTATGCAAAAATCTGAAAGACACCTAGAGAGAGATAAAGCGATTGAGGAAGGCGATGAAGGAAGAGAGACACAGAGATAAGTTTGATGCGAAGTATGTCCTGGAACAGGTGGTTTCCCACATTTGTTGCCACCAAGATCCATTCTGACAGTATTTCTTATTTTTATTTCGATTTTGTTGATGTATGAAATTAGGGTATTTATTGGAAATATTATTGTTGAGTGTTGATTTTCTGTCTATACTCACTTTTAGATTTTTAGTTCTTGAGATTAATAAAGTTTATTTAATTGTGTTTTCTTTTGATTTAATTGTGATTCAATTTCAGTTCTTCATAACTTGGCAACAAACTGGGAGGGTGTGCTGGGTAAAGATCATCGATTTGGGCTAATGAGAGTTAGGTGAATCGATAGGTAGAGAATTGAATCAAATCGGTAGAGTCGTGCAATGAGAGATCGAGCATAGATTCCCGGTAGGTTAATAGACAAATTAGAACTAATTTAGGTTTTAGGTTTTAGGTTTTAGGTCAATCACGAATCAAGAGATCATGACTCCATAATTTAAATTAGGGATTATCAATTAGGGTTAAGAAGTATAATTCGAGAGAGAGTAATTCACCCTCAGATCATCTAGACTTGTTAAGTTGAAAATTACATAATTGGATAGATTTTCTTTAGTTTCGAATTAAGTCCTCCTTTCTTTCACTTGGTTATCTAGGTTGATTTTTGGATTGTTTGTGTGAGTTTGCTATTTTGTAACTTTTTGCACTTTAAATTCTCACATTTGATTTTTGATTGATTTAATTTCTACATTAGTTATTTGTTTAGGATTATTGTAGTTTAAGGCAACTTTAAATTTTAGGACTAGTTTCTCTTCCTCGTGGGATTGACACCTTAAGTACTACATGAACTACTCGTGCGCTTGCGGCAATTACCAAGGTTATAAATAGTAAAACTTAGCGCATGTAACCTTGAGCGAACAAAGGTGAAGAAAGGAAAAGAACAATAAAGGTGGAGTCCAAAATAAGGTAACTCATTTACAAAGTCTAAGATCAATTTATGCACTGTTATTGTGTCGGTCATTTGAGCCACCATGAGCAAAAAGGAGAGTCGAGCTACAGACGTTAACAAAAGCGCTGTATGGGAAGCAACCTATGGGATTCAACTATCCTTTGATTGTTTTTGTCTACTTATTTGTTTGCTTGAATTCTTCAATTATGATCATGTTTGAATTAAGTTTGATTAATATCAATTTGTTTATTGTTTGAATTTCAACTTGTTTTCTTTTCAAATTTCTTGCTGATGATATTATTTTGATGTGTTTGTAGGTTTTGGGATTATAGATAATATCTGCTAAGTTTGGAAGAAAGTTTAGAAATGGAAGAATTCCCACAATTGTGAGAAATCTCTCTAGAGAGTTTCTAGAGAGAAAACCCACGATCTTGGGAATTATGGTGATTCCCACGATCATGGGAAATCTCTTCAGAAACTTTCTGGAGAGGAAACCCACAATTGTGGGAATTGTAGGAATTTCTACGATTGTGGGAATCCCATCCGGAGGCAAATTTAAATTTCCCTCCCCCTTTTCTTCTTTCATCTACTCTTCAAATTTTTACTCTCTCTCTTTAACCCACAAAATTCTCCTCCCACTCTTTAAAACTCTTCATTTTTCCTCTAGATTAGATTTTTGGTATTTTGTTTATCTCTTTTCATTAATCTTTCAAATCCTTTACACTTTTCATGCATTAATCATTCAAAATACAAGGATTTAGTAAGATTTTGCTCTCTCTCTCTCTCTAAAATATGAATTTCACTCTCTTTCTTTCATTTTTGCAGCTTTTCTTCTTATAATGGCACCAAGGAAGATGATGGCTAGGAAATTGGTTAACGAACTCCCCATCAAGTTTCTTAAGAATTTAAATCCGATTTAGCGACAACTTATATGGCCCCATTTCCAATTTACTCGGAAGAAGAAGGTGTGCGTTTCTAAGACCTTAGGGCTAGAGAATTGGTCACTCCTAGGTGTTTTGATTTTGAAGTGTTAGAGAACTTAAGACTGAGGCAGAAAATTGAGTGACTAGCTACAAACATAGGTTGGAATAGGTTCATCCAGTGTGACATGCCTATCTATCCTATGATGAACATTGAGTTTTTCACTATTGTCCAATATAATCCTAAAATAGATGTTTTTTAGTTTAAGTTACTCAATATTGTTTACAAATTGGATTATAATGTCATGCATAGCCTTTTCGATTAGCCAAATATGAAAATTTTAGAAGATCATACTAATTTTGATGTTGATTCTTATTGGAAAACTCTAACAGGGGGAATAAAATTTTGACTCTAGGAATCCTCTGAATTCTTTAATCTGTAGTGTCGAGCATTTACTCTTGCATAAATTTATATGTTTGATTGTGTTTAATAAAACTGAATGTAGCAAATGCTCGGCCAAAGAACTTTTATTTTTATGGTGCATAGATCGAAAAGTTAAAATCAACATGCTGTTTAGATTTTTTTAGATCAATGGTAAGTGTTGTCAATAAGAAGAGTTCATATTTTGGAATATCGCATGTTGTTACTGCTTTAGCTTATTTTTATAACTTTAATGTGGACGAGGTCCATACAATGCCGCATGATATGCTTGACATATCGTATTTGAGGCACTATGAGATTGCGGAGGTCCATTCTATAGAACTGTGAAATCTTCAAATGTGTAATGCAGTGAGGAATAGGAGGGGTCAAAATATAGTCATTTTCTGACCTTCCACCTCCTAAACAGTCCCGGAGCTAGAGGAAGAAGCAGTAAAGGCAGAACTAAGTGCACCAACATAGTTTAACTGATTTCAACAAATCCTCGACTAGATGCCTCCATCCAACAACAAATGACTTCCCAACTCCATGAACTCAGCACCCGAATACGGCAAGTCCACAAGGAGCAAAGGAGCTTGAAGAAAAGGTTCCTCAACTTCTGTCAAAAGAACAACTTTGAAGCTCCTTTGTCTACACCGTCGCCACCACCATCTTCATAAGCCATTTCTTACCTTAAACTTTTCTTTTTAATATTTATTTTGTTTGGTTTAATATCATTTTTTGTGTGCTATGTCTTTTATTTGGTTTGATTTCTTTTGTTTAGTTTTATGTCATTTGTCTAGTTTTAATTTCTTTTGTTTGGTTTGATTTTACTTTCTTTTGTTTGGTTTAATGTCATTTGTTTGTTCTACTTTCTTTTGTTTGGTTTAATTCCATTTGTTTTTTCTACTTTCTTTTGTTTGGTTTGATGTCATCTTCCCTTATTTGGTGGTTGACTTGTCACATTAAGGACAGTATGATCTTTAAGTATGGGGAGGTGACATCAACTTTCTTAATTGCATTGTGTGCATTGTGTTGAATATGATGAATGTTTAGGCATATCTTGTACTTTGTGTCAGCAATGGAACTACACTTGAATCATTATGATGAATATTGCCATGAAGTTTTGTCATGCTAGCTGGAATTAGATTGAATGCATGCTTGAACTCATATTAGGCTACTTAAGTAGAAAGTGAACCGTATTGAGTGATGAAAAGTAGCTGGTTACTTATGTTTATTCATAAATTGTCAGTTGAGCAATGAGATAATGTAGAGATACATAATGAGTTTTCACTTGAGCCAATGTGAGGATTGAGCCATATGATTCTATCATAGTCATTCTATTTCTTTATTGAGTGATATTTCCTGAACTTGCTTTGAATTGGTTTGAGTCTACTGGATGCATGCTTAATAGAGATGATTAAGCCCTTTTTGTGTTAACCCTTGGCATAAGTGACCCATCTTTGATTATCCCTTACTACCCTTGTTAAGCTTAACCTGTTGTTTCTTGAAAATACCTAAGATTTTTCAAAACTTAAATCCCATTAACTTACCTTTTCACAAGCTTAGTAAAGTATTAAGTAATATGTTTATTGGGATTGTGAGAAAATTTTTATCGAGATAAGTTGAGTATATTTTTGCTTGTGAATTATAGTGTATATAACTGCTTTTGTATTTGTAATTCTTCCATGTATGAAGAAAAAGAAAGAAAAAAGAAAAAAAGAAAAAGGAGGAACAAGTGAGTAGCATAAATAAGTGCAGAGTATTAATTATATTTATATCTCAGAGTTATGTTTTGTTATCCTGCTTTATCTACTTTTTACTTTACGAATGCTTGTGTTTAACCTTTTTCCTTATTTACCCACCTTAACCCCTTCCACATTACAACCCTAAACAAGTCCTTTTGATCTATTTATTCATGCAGTCATTGTAGAGGAGAAATGGTTTATTAGCAAGCCTATGGTAGTGTAGTTTCCTATAAGAAGTTTGAGTGAAACGTTAACCATTAAATAGTTGAGAGAAATGAGTGAAAACTGTGAGGAAGATTCATTCTTGCATCTATACTTATCTTTGAGTGATGGTGCCAATTGTTGAGTTTGCTTATTTACACTAATGAAAAAAGTAGTCATGATATGTATATTAACTTAAAATTTGAGTTGGATGAAATTTGAGGGATTGTATGCTTTGATCTTTGTGAAAATGAAGTGATAGAATTGATTGGTTGTATTTACTTTGCTTAAGTACGAGCAAGGATTTAAGTGTGGGGATGTTGATAGGTGTGCATTAGTCTAGGTTTTTCTATGTAATTGGCATGTGTTTCTCGCATAATTGTTGATTATTGTTATAGTTTATGATTCATTTTGTATGATTTCATTTAATTTAATTTTCATTGTTTTTCTTCTATGATTGATGTTAATTTAAGGTAAGAATTGATTATTTTTGTGTAGGAAGGAAGATGGAACAACGTGGAGATTGAGTTAGAGATGAAAGAGGAGAAAAGAAGAGGAGTCATTTTGTGGCAAATTCCCACAATCGTGGGAATTGCCATGATTCAAAATTCTTGATCTCTCTTAATTCGAAAATCCAGGAGTTGAATTGATGTCCTTTCATTGATTCTTCTAAAATTTGATTGATTTATCCTAAAGATTTCATTTCAATTGGAATTTGGTTATTGTATGAGGATCCCCACTAAGCATCCATGTAAGATAGGACAACATAACACATATATATAACAAGCTTTGACATTTGACATATATAACAAACTTTTGGCAAGACATTGAGAACTTTTTGAAGCAAGTAATTATAATCCAAAACTTTATGCGGGGCTTCATTAAACTTAGGTTTTTAGACTATAAAAACTTAATTAGGCCTCCAAGGTGAAGGAGGATGATACCCTTTTGTGGAAAAGAGCTTTCTTGAGTGAAGAACACATGTTTGGAGCCTTGAGGAAGAATTGAAGTAAAAGATTATCATCAAGATTGGGAAAAATAGCTCATTAACATCAAGAATTTCATATTTTGGCAAAGAAGAGGAGTCTTTTTATTCAAATTTCTGTCACTTTGATCATTTCTATTCTTTGTAAAATGGTTTATTTGAATGTTGATGATGTTATGGAGACCATGTTAGGTTGATTTAGTTTTGGGGATTGCTTTTGAACTATTGTGTTAAACTCCTGTTTTGTTGAATTAAATGAAAGTGTCTTTGATGATTGTTGATTTTATTTCTATCTTGCAATAAATTGAGAGAGTGGGTAAGATAAATTTGTGTAGGATTATACAACGAGAGTTGGCAATCTATAGACTTACAATCTTCACATTAAATGGCCAGTTAGAAGAGAGATCTGGACTAGGTTAATTGATCACCTATAGGATAGCTTAATACATAGGGAAGTTAAGAGATCATTCAATTGATCCCACTAAGTTCGATTAGGGAAAATTAATTAATCCTTGAGAGAGGGTGATTGATACATTTAGAAATCTTAGGTAAGACATAATTTGATTAATAAAATAAGAGGGAGACACAATAGGGAGAAAGTAATCTCTAGTCTTTAGATTCTTGAATTCTGACTTTTTTGCATTTGTGGTATTGTTTATTGTTTGTTATTAATCTTTTAATTTTAATTTAATTTTCCAAATTATTTTCATTAAAGATAATTTCATTTCTTAAACAAAGTTTGATCTTAGATTAAGTGATGTCTGGGCATCAATCCCTGTGGGATCAATATCCGCTTTGAAGCTACAAGTCATGACTCGTACACTTGTAGTTTTTGAACGTAAAATGAGTAAATTGGTTAAACTCTCAACAAATAGGTGCCTCATAGAATCCTATATCATTTTAATATTCACATTATGGGTTAAGAACATTTCCATATGCTGCTAATGTGAAGGCAAGAATGTGTAACAACTTAGACTAGCTCAATATAAGATAAGATACGAGTAACGTGTCTCAATTCACTATATTTGACATTATCTTCATATATTTCAATATTGAATTATCTTATCTCTTATCTCATATTCTCATTTATGAGTTATTTAGTTATCACTAGGGTAACACTATAACATGTTACCACTGTGAACCTTATTTTTTTTGGCATAGTCATTATAACATGTTACCACTGTGAACCATATGTTTTTGGCATAATTGTACCTCTAAATCTTTAGCTTAACATCATTATATATGTTGTATAAGCCAAAGATTTCTTCTTTTACATAAACCACATGCTTCATAATTTTCATATGTTTAGGTCATAGTATCCTTTTAAAAGACTATCATGGTTTCATGTAATGAGACAAGATCCTTTTGTTTTTCCAATACATAATAGATTTTCATGCTCCCAAATTTCTAAATTGTCATTATTAAAGTTTTCCACTCTAGTGAATTCTATGACAATATTTTAGATACAGTAGTCTTTTTTCTCACACCCTAGACCCCCCGTTCCAGTAGGATTTATACTGGATGTTGTTTTTGTAGTCTTTTTTTTTTCTCACACGTATGTCCATAATGACATTAATATGTGATTGTTATCAATTTCAGTGAATTTGATGTAATCTTTGTTAAGTCAAGAAGACTTTACTTCTTCTATTTGATTTTGATGAAATTCAAATCATACTAATAATAATAGAAGTGTGTGAACTGTTTCGATAAATTTGTTAAGTGCGCAGATAAGTGTAAGTAGTACAAATCATCAAATCTAGACGATACTTAATTAAAAGCTAAAAAAGATGAAGTGTATAAGATGGGTCAGACAAAGTGATTAAATCAAAACATACAAATCGAAGCATACAGACGAAGCATACAAATCGAAGCATACAAGACGATGTAAATTGAAGAATGTATAAGAACGTTAGTTAGTTGGAGTTAGTTACATGACTCAACTAATAACAGACTTTAAAAGAATATACAAACATATCTCTCAGGAAGACAGTTGGAGATTTAGATTATAAATATTAGCTTTAGTTGTAAAAAACAAGACAACAATACACACAACAAAAAGAGAGCAAAAACATCTGTAACATGATTGTGAAAGCTCAAAACAATATCTTTTCGAGTGAAAGGAAGACTAGAGCTTGAAGAAGCTAAGAAAGCAGATAAATAATACTTTGTGAAAGAGACCTGAAGAGGCTCAGCAAGTGTCGAAATAATACTTGTAACGTTGAAGGAGATAGTGAAATAGTGAAATCTCAGAAAAACTTTGAGGATTGGACGTAGCCCAAAGCTAAGGGTGAACTAGTATAAATCGCGGTGTCATATTCTCTAACCCTTATCTCTTTAATTTTCGTGTTGTTAGAAGAATAGATATTAATTTTTGCTGTTTCATTACTCATCAAATTAAGTAAGTTGTTTTGTAATCGTTAGAATTTATCAAGAAAATCAAGAAGATTTTAAAGATTAATATCTTAGATGATTTAACAATTCAACCTCCCTTCTTGTGTATTTTATATATTATACGTGATTTCTATATTAACAAGTGATTTACTTCAGGTAGTATCAAAGCTAGTTTCTAAGAAACACTGTTACAAATTGAGGAAAAGATCCATGGCTGAATCACATGTTTTTATAGCAGAAGGTAGCTCACTCACAAGACCCCCTGCATTCATTGGTGAAGATTATCATTATTTAAAGGACAGGATGCGGCTTTTCATAGAATCTACACACATTGATCTTTAGGATATCATTGAAAATGGCCCATATATCCCAACAAACAAAGAAGGGAAAAGCATCTCTCGTGACCAGTGGTCAGTTGATCAGAAAACTCGCTTTCAATTAAACTCAAAGGCTAAGTTCTTCTTAAGTTGTGCTCTAAGCAGAAGGGAATATGATAAGGTTTATGGATGCGAATCTGCAAAGGAAATGTGGGACACATTAGTCATTGCACATGAAGGCACAAACCAGGTGAAAGAATCTAAGATTGGTATTTTTGTTCATCATTACGAGCTGTTCAAGATGAAAGATGATGAGACTATTGATCAGATGTTTAGATGATTCCAAACAATTATTAATGGATTTAAAGCTCTGGGGAAATGATGCGAATACCATACCGGACTCGATACCGGATTAGGTTCTAGAACGGTATTGTACCAGTACCGGTCAATACCGGATACCGTTTTGGGTAATTTTTTAAATTTATGAAATAGTCCCTAAATTTTTTTAAAAATTATAAAATAGTCCATTGTCATATTATACAGACTACAGTTGTACTCTGTCTCCAAAAATCATAATAATAAATAATAATCACAATTTTAATTTAATTTATAAAATTAATTAATAATTATTAATAAATATAATTAAATTTAAAATATTTTTTAAAATATATAAATTTCAAATAAATTTTGATTTAA
>JAOSBN010000178.1:13571172-13595418 GCA_027563595.1 Erythroxylum suave | reverse complement strand
AGGATAAGCTAGACACATACAAAGGACAAGGATTGAATGGTGAACTTAGAATGATCATGTACAAATGAAGTGTAAACTAAGTTTAATTAGACATATATGAATTATGAAATGAGAATGAACATAATATGTGTATGTTGATAATATAGCCGGGATTGTCATTGAGCATGCATTATACACAACATATATACATGTGTATGTGATTGAGTATTCATAAAATTGTGTAATTAATAATGTGTGTGCAATATGTGTAATGCATAATGATGATACAGGATAGAATGTCCGCATCCACACGTTTCCAAATCAAAGAAGCTAATGCTAATCTGGAGCGTACTATGAGTCTACTTAGATGGTTTTACTTATTGATTACTCTGTTCATATTATGTTTTGAATATCTTATGAATGTGGCTTTAATTGTGCTGATTCTGGACACTGAAGGTCTGATGATTTTGATGCATGAATGTGATATTAAAATGCTCCTTGTAAGTGAATTTGATGAAATATTTGATATCTAACTTGATTGTTAAATACTAAAGAAACATGCGAATATGCATATGATTGAAACAATGTTTCTCAGCATTTATGTTGAATATTGGACCATAGTCTCATGATAAATGTCTGCTGAATCTGAATATGAAATGTGAAAGTGACTGATTGATTATATAAAAATGTGAAGCATTCCAATACATGAATGTATGAAAGGTAAAGACTGTTGTGACCGGAGTAGCCACCAAAAAAGAGCTTAAAGTGCAGAATGTTAAAATGAGCTTAAAGCTCAGAATGTGATTAAGAGCCAAAGCCCGATATCCCCAACAGATACGGGACAGTTATCAATGAGTCCAGTATCTACAATAGATACGGGACAATTGCAAGCACTCGGTCACATCAAAGTAATAAATGAAAGTGAGTCACATGTGTGTTGCTTATTCATTTAATATGTATGTTCGAATGATTGCAATATCCTATTAACATGTAATTGAGTGAGAATGTGAATGTTGTGAACAAAGTGATATGTGATTATATGAATTGTACGTGTATGTGATTGAGTGAGCCATCGAGGATGGTCACTCACTGAGTTTGCAAAACTCACCCAAAATTTGCAATACTTTTTAGGCTCAGAAAAGTTACCTCGTTAGGCTAACGGGAGTATAACTATTGCATTGAAGTAAGAGATAGAGGTCGGGATCAATTCGCGTCTGCATTTGTTTTCTTATTTTTGTATCAAATTTTATATTCCGCAATTTCTGTACAATATATATTTGAATATTTCTGTATATAATAACTTTTCAAAGTGGAAAGGTTTGTAAGTGAGAATAATAATAAATGTGATTTTAATGTTGCAAAAGAAAAGAATGGGACCAATTTGATTATTGATTTCTGCATATGAGTGCATTGATTTAAAAAAATTTGTAATGAGTTCGATTGTTGACTGTTCTAGCCTGCCACCCTCACGGGTTACATACTCATATATCACTCAGGATGCCGGGTACGTATTTTGTGAGAGTGGGATGCTACAGAGGAAGTGGTGATGGACATCGATGGTGAAGTCAGACATCACTGTGGAGACCCAGGCCCTGTAGTTCTTCATTGGCTAAGAAAGCACTTATGACGCCGATAAACGCTTATGGAGAGATGGTAGCAAGGAGGCAACTAAAAGTGTCGGTTTGAAAATGAGGAGTGGCGGTTGAGAGGTGGGACTTTTTTGGACACACACCCATCATTTTGAAGTCATGTTCTCAGAGTCCTAACACACACTAGACAGACTCCTCGTCTGTTTAATTTTTTAATGGTTTTAAAATCTTAATTTCAATTAAATTAATTTAATGGAGATTAAATAAGTTTATATTTCTAGTAAATTTGCAAATTTGTTTACCTACTTTTGAAATTTGTTTTCAAGGTTTAATTTTATTAGGAATGCTTTGGAATTTAGTTTAATTTTTCAAGGAGTTGGATTATTAAATTAAATTAAATTATCCATTAAATTCCAAAATTAAGATAATTATTTTTCTTAATTTCATTAAGATTTAATAATTATATTCATTCCTAATTATTTTTAGAAAAATGGTGTCTAAAATTAGAATCAATTATTTTCAATTACATTGAAATTAATTAACTAGAAAAGAAATTTCTAAAATAAGGATAAATTATTTTAAATTAGATTGAAATTAATTAATTAGACTCCATAAAATTTAAGAAAATTTTTTTCTTATGTAATTGATAAAAATGTTTCTTAATTAAATTTATTTATTTCAATTTGATTGAGATAAATTAAACTCTTAATTTTATTTGTTTAAAAATTATTATTTTATTTATTTAGAAATTGTTCCTTAATGAATAATAACTTTCTTGATTTTTAGAAAAAATATTTTCTTGATTAAATTTTGAAAAGTATTTTCATTTATTAATAAAAAAAGTGTGATTTATTTAATATTTTTGAAATAGTTTTCTAATTTATTGAAGAAAGATTTTCTTTTTAATTAAGAAATCGATATCTAAATAAATAATATATCATAAATTTGTTAATTAAATTTAAAAGTGTTTCCTTTAATTTTTAAAGTAGTTGTTTAATATTAGGAAATAGTTTTCTAATGAAGAGAAAATAATTTCTTATGAGATAGTTATGGCATATAATCAATTACTTGCTTTCTTACATATATTTTGTTATAAGTGAAACTACGTTGTTTAGTATAGTTGATGCTAAGTTAGTGAACCCAAGTTCTTGGACATAGGATACGTTTGAGAAGTGTTCTCAAAAGGTTAGAAAAGAAAATTGTATGCCCATTATGCAAATTTGTTATAATCCTTATTGAAGATTTGATGTTAAAGTTTTAGAGATATGTAAAAATCTTATAGATGACAAAATTTATTAACATTTTTAGTTGACTAATGTCTCATAAACTTTGATGACAACATGTAAGATGTATGTCAACACCATGATAGCAAAATGCAAAGTTCTACTTTAAGTAGATTTAAAAGCTATAGTACTTTGATGAAATTGTTTAACTTAATTTAGTCTACTAAAAGCATAACTATGGACTACAATTAAAGGCTTTGCTATAGTATGATAATAATTTTCATTAAAAGAAAATGATTGCATGACTTTTCTTGCCTATATGTTATATGATAGAGATTATATGCATTCGTAATTCATGCTTATGAGTATTTAATACTGAATTTAGGTCTAATATTATTTTAATGTTCAAAACATGATAAGAAGTAGATTGTTAAGTAAAAGAACTTGATCCAAGTTTATACAAATAGCTTGTATATGTATTGGATCAAAGGAGACTTATGCTTAACATAAGTGGCAGAAATTAAAGGTTGGATAACCGAGACAATCCTTTTATGCCACGTTAGTTAAATCAATAAAACGAGAATCATAAAGTTACATACAAAGATTCGTGTATGCTTTTGATTATGAATCATATAAAACTTGTAAAACTTGTCAAGTTGAAGAATAACCTATTCAACCTTTGGTAAAAGGATGATGATGGTATTAAATAGTTAAATATTATACATCTGATGTATTAGATAGAATGGCAATTCATAAAAAGGATAGTACTTATATTCCATTAGATTACTAATGACTTTATGTGATAAAGTCATACATATTAAATGAAATAATGATTTAAAACTTTTAAAAATTCAAATTATTTGAATTTGAGCAGAAATAAAGAATTGAGAATACTGAAGCACATCGATGAGATACTTATGGTAAGTTTTATATTTTCAGTTATCTATAGGGAATGAGATTCTCTAGTAAAAACCTTCATAACTAAATTCATAAAAATATGGATTTATGTGAGCAGGAAAATAAATATGAGATATTGTAGGATGCAATATTATTTCTTCTATAGTGATGCCTAGTACAATAACTTACCCTCAGTAGTTCCAAGTGAATCAATTAACAAGATTTCATACTAGATATGAAATGCTAGGTCTTTGGAAGAGTCAAACTTAATGATTCAAAGAATGTGATGCTTGGTTGAAACATACATTATCCATTAAGTTTATAACTAAATTGGATAATAAATAGTTATAAGATATCCAAAAGATTGGATATAATCTTACAGATTTACTGAACAAATTTTTTGATTCAATGTATACTTATAAGAGAATGGTTCTCAAGATAAGAAGTGGGAGTAAGAAGGAATTTGAAAGGTTCAAATCTCATAACATTACATTTAATTGGAACTAATGCTTTAATGATACATTTGATGTATAGTGGAAAGGTCGTGATACATTGAAAATTTCACTTTCATGATGAATTCAAAGAGTTTGTTTTAGAGATGATTGTGAATTTATCACGTTTATAAGAAGGTTAGTGGGAGTATAGTTGTCCTCTTCAGTGGGTGTATGTGGAGACATATTGCTCATAGAGAACAACATTTCTAACTTTCAATTATTGAACACATAATTGTCCACGAATAACTCTTGTTGGATATGAAAAGGTTAACAACTTAATTATGGGAATTAGATATGTAGAGATAGATCGGATGTTGTTGACCTATTCTAATTTAAGTACATAGATAAT
This sequence comes from Erythroxylum suave, assembly GCA_027563595.1. NCBI lineage: Eukaryota > Viridiplantae > Streptophyta > Magnoliopsida > Malpighiales > Erythroxylaceae > Erythroxylum > Erythroxylum suave. Next base: position 13,590,887 of record JAOSBN010000178.1, on the reverse strand, counting down.
GTACTAATGATGTTTAATATTTGAGATATCAGATACTTGTGAAATATTAAATATATCTATGATCCTATGAATGAGTTGATATTTGAGTTCAAGATGATAAGGATATAAATTTAGAAGCAAATCCTAATTAAGTTTTATTTACTTAGAACCATATCATTTAGGATTTGAAAGGTTCCAATGTAGCAATTGGTTGCTAATTAAGCCATAATACATTTTTTGTTTAGTAGAAATGATTAATTAGATCAATAAATTCTTTACTAAACTTCATATAGTTCCTTTGCATTGTTCAAGATAGTAATATACTGTAGAACATTAGGGCCATTGGGCATGCATAAGGAGCTAATGTCTCGTCAAAGATCCAAGAATGTGTTTAGGAAAATTTTCTTAATTATGATGATAATTAAGATGGGAGTTGTAAGACTTAAGAAAGTGCTCACTATAGAGAATCTTGTGAAATTCTCTCATTAAGCCAATAGTAGAATAATCGTCGTATGGTGATATGCTTAAATGATTGGCTTAGTGTAAGTGGAAGATTGTTGGTTAATACCCTATAGCTATTCGTTTTGGTTGTAGTTGTGAGAATCCCACATCGGTTGGAGAGGAGAACAAAGTATGCCTTATAAGGGTATGGATACCTCTCCCCCGAAGATGTGTTTTCCCAGCTGGGCTAGGAAGAGCAAAACTGTGATAGTTTAGGCTGGGCCCAAAGCTCAAAGCTGACAATATCTTTGGGCGGGTGATATGGGTTATTACAAATGGTAACAGAGCTAGTCCCAACCTATTGTGCCAGTAAGGATGCTGGGCCCAAAGGGGGTTAGCCAACGAGGACGTTGGGCCCAAAGGGGGGTAGATTGTGAGAATCCCACATCAATTGGAGAGGAGAATGAAGTATGCCTTATAAGGGTATGGATACCTCTCCCCCAAAGATGTGTTTTCTCAACTTGGCTGGGAAGAGTAAAACTGTGAGGGTTTGGGTTGGGTCCAAAGCCCAAAGCGGACAATATCTGTGGGCGGGTGGTTTAGACTGTTACAGTAGTTTAGTGAAAAATTATTTAAAGGAATTCTTTATCTTTTACATATTTAGATGTATACAATAAAATCCAAATATTTATAAATTGCAAATGAAATTATAATGAGATTATAATTATGAGATTCATATTGCAATTATGTATTATTCCTAAATGTTCCTAGTCCTTGTTCGATTAAGATTGGACATTAATAGAACGTAAAAATACTAGCACAAGTATTGTTTTTTCCTTATGAAAGAAGTAGTCGATCTCATAGGCTAACGTATAGAGATACTTAAACAAATGTGGCGGTGCTAGCTATAGAACAAGTTCACTGAACAGACTCGATATGAGGAATCAATTTAGAACATTACTTATATATCTATGGAATTCTCATTGTGATGATTGTATAAGTAATCCTTTAACTTGAGGTCATCAAAGTTATCTTGTATGGGGATTGTTATGTTTTGATATTACATAGGATCTATTTAATCATGGATCATTTAATCGGTAGTCATTAGATGTAGCATGAACTATATGGAGGTAGTTGAGTGATCAAAATAAGATTCATCATCCTAAAGTAATTAGGCAGAAAGTTCTATTGTTCTCGATTAATAAAGATTCGGGAAATCTTTGGCCAAGGTGGAATGACATTTTGTAAATAGTTTACAAATAATATTAATTGAATCAATAACTAATGATGAAAAACTAATATGATTGGACTAAAAAAAAAAGTAGACATTAATTTCATGCTCTATGTCTAATCAGAGCATTGTATAATAAAAGGATTGAAATATACAAAAAAATTATGCACGTAAAGGTTAGTCAAAGCCACTTTGACTGCCCTAAATATTTAGGTGGTCATGATGCATTGCTATATGCTAATCTTGATCTACGATTATAAATTGTTTAATTAGAGAATTAAAGATAAATTAAAAAGAGTTCTAATTTATCTAATTCTAATTATGAATTAGAATTAGAATTTATAATCGTTGCCAACATATTTGGGAACCAAATAGGTCTCACATATAGAATGGATTGAAGAGAGCAAAGTTAATTTAATCAAGTTAGACTTGCTTGTAAAGTTTGAGAAACTTTGTGGTTAAATATGAGATATTTAATAAAAAAGGATCAATATAAGGTATTGAATCTTATATAGGCGTAATTGTAATTAAAGTTTAATTGAAATTAGAATATAATTTTATTTACATTAAAACATCCAAAGCTTATTATAAATAAGCTTAAGCTCTATGGAGCCAGCACTTCTTGCTTAACCTTCTCTGTAAGAGTTACAGATTTCTCTGAACTCATTCTATGGATATCGTTAGAGGTTGGACATTTGTACAACTACAGTGGTTGAAACAGATCAATTTTGGGAACAGTTCGAGGGATAGGACAAGATAAAGATCAAGCTTCAAAATAAGCTATGAATTAAGTTTCTACTTTATCACAATTTGTATTAATCATTTAATAGAATTAAAACGATCTTGCTTTTCGGGAAATCAAAGGTTACAAAAAAGTTTTATAATTATTACGCTGCAGTTGGGATTGGATCCTAACCTGGTTTCCTATCACATAATTGTTGAAGAATAATTGCAGCCACTCCCTTCAAACACATTTCTTCCAAGTTATTGCCTATAGGAAATAAATTCAGCATCGTGTTTCAGCTAGAAACCATGGACATCTTCATCAACGCCATTTGTGTGCAGAAAAAGAATGGACAATGCACTACCATCTGATTTTAGATATGATAAACCACTCTTGTCCATCCTCTTTAGCTGGTCACATCAATGTTTAAGCTGGAAACATGAATTTCTTTATGAATTGCATGAATGTTTGAGCATGATTTAAAGAAAATGGTAAGTTCCTGACTATGTTTATTGAAATTCTAGATTTGGATTCTCAGTTCCTTGAATAGTCCTAGTTTTTTGGTCATAACTTAGTCTACAAAACTCCAAATTAGGTGATTCCAACTATAAATGAAACCTAAGACATAGTACTAAAAATTTCTATGAGAGACCAAGACCTAATTCTAGCTAAATGATATTAAAAATTGAGGTTGATTATGGTAATCTTATATTGTCCCTGTGAAAATCAAGGAAAATGTGGAGGTATGGTTAAATAAAGAGAAAAACAACATGGTAGATGGAGAGGAAAAAATCATGTATATCCATATCTTATTTATGTTATTCAATGGTATTAATTGGCAGCATGTAGATGATATATGTGTGGCTTAATTGTTGTTCAATAGCAGCATGTATGTTGTTCATAGTTTAATGGTTCAATGTAAGGAAAACAGTAGGTATATATTATGTACGTTATTCAAATGGAAAGAAGACGACGTATATAAATCATAGAAGTTATTGAATGGTTGAATGAAAAGAAAAATAGAATTTTAATCTTACTAAATGCTAAGATTTTGTCTAAACCCTTTGTTATAAAATTTGTAAAACAAGATAGTAAGTTATGGATGTACTTGGCAAGTAGGGTCTCCCTCATAGCTAAGTAAGATGATAAAGTTTTCTCGATCACCGCAGACTCAAGACTAATAAAGGAAAAGCACCCAACACGTAAGGGTGCTTTATCATAAATGACAAAAAGTGAGTGTGTATTTAAATTGATTTTGTAAAGATGGTTTACTATGAAAAGTATTTTAATGAAAAATTCCATTGGTGCTCCTACTTGAATTTAAAAGTCAATCTTCATGAGATTTATATATGCTTTAATTTAGCATTGAATTGAGTTTTGAATGCACTTGGAAACTATAAGATGTACACACGCTTTCAATTGGAATTGAGTTGTAATTTGCATATGCTCTGAATTGGCATAGAAATGGATTTTGAATATGTTTTTACTTGGTATTGAAATGAGGCGTGCTCATGTGTTAATTGCGGTTTAGCCTATGGTATGTTGTTAGGTCTTTATACATAAAATTATATAGATCAATGTAAGTCTTAACATGTATGGTGGTGTTTAGGGGGCATCTGTCACTAACATAAGTGGTGCTGTGTCTGTTATTATATCCTGTGAGTTGCCCTCTACACCTGTGGAGTATATATTATGCTAGCCCTACTATGAGTAAGCGATGCAGAACCAGCTCGCTAACCTATAATTTACGTGTAGTGCTAGCACCATTATGAATAAGCGATGTAGAACCAACTTCATAACAATCAGTGTATAGAGGTTAACTAGGCACGGGTAAGTAATGTAGAACCAGCTTCGTGGCTTTACACCTAAGGGTACCATATGGCAAGGAAATTAGTGATAGGCTATGTTTTAAAAGGAAAGTTCATGAAAGTATTGATTGCCATCACTATATACTTTACAAGAAAAGTGGAACTTGATCTCAGAAAAATTTATATGTTTTTTCACATATGCATTAGTATTATGAAAAGAAAAGAATGTGTTTTGTAAGAACATTGGTTATTACTTGAAAATAAAAGAAATCGTTTTCTTTGAACGAGGTTAATATTTGTATAAATTTTTTTATTAGAAATCAATAACACTCATTAAGCTCATTTAGCTTACCCTTTATTTTCTGTTTTTAAATAAAACCGCCCAAGTGCATGCTCAGGGGCTTCAATAGTAGGGACTCCACCTAGCAAGAAGTCAACTTCGTAAACTGTTGCGGTGTAGGCATTTTCATTTTTCCTTGTAGAAATTTTTTTAGAACTACTACATATCTTTGTACATGTTTTGGGAAGTACATTTGCATAAAGAATGGATGCGTATAAAGGATTTTAAATGGAATGCATAATTTTGTTTTAGCTTTTCAAAGTTTATTGATGTAACTATCTGAGACAGCATGTGAGTGGATTTGAGTCCAAAATTTTGGAGTTCAAATATTGATGTGATAATGGAAGTGTTTTGAACTTTTAGTGAGACTTTGAAATTTTTGGGACGTCAAAATATAGTCGCTGTCCTGCCAAATTTTTTTTAATAAACTAAAAAACAAAACTCCACTATATACATTTCTTATTGTGAATTTAAGCTTTTCCTTAACAAGGCCCATAGGCTTAGCTTCATGGGAACCTTCTAATCGACTTGGATATCAGCTGGATAGCCACAGTGGAATGCCAAGTAGGTCACCTAGTCATTATAGGATAGGGGCCTTTCAACTATCCTTTGAACTACTCTAGTCATTCTAGGTAAGAAGCAGAGCATATAATGTAATAATGTTCTTATATTACTTTCACATTAAAAAGAGCAATTCAGTACGTTAATTGGATTTCCATGCAAACTCATAAAATATAATAACCATGCAAGAGTTGCTTTGGTATGCTTGGGGAAGTTGACTTTGTTTTAAAGCCTCAGTGAAAGGGATGACGAGAAGGAAAGGAAACAAAAATTTTAATTAGAATGGTTTTTCTTGACAACCAAAGAACACTACAAGATAACAATATAACTATTTAAAATATAGTGTTCCCTACTATTTTGAATATTTTAAAATATAAATATAAATATGTTTTTATTTTATAATATTAAATTTATAAAATGTATATATAGTCAAATAATTAGAAATAAAAAAGTTTACTAATTTGAATAATTTTTTTCGAAGGAATAACATGTGAAATTAAATTTCTAATTGTTTGATTATTCATACATTTATGTATAAGACAAATCAATATACTTGTTTTGATTGTTTCTAATTGTTCAATTATGTACACATTAATGTATGAGACAAGTTAGTTAGACTTGCTTGGGACCAATTTCGCACATCATCTTGAAGCTCTTTTATTTGGTCCACCAGGCAATACTCCAATTCAATTCTCGGAACATTGCAAATAAATTAATAATAAAAATAACAAATTAAGCAAATGAAATATTGTAATAAGCACATAAAACAAAGCTAGCCAACGTGATTCTTCAAATAGTCACTATTAAGTACTTATATCTCTATAATTCCTATAATTTTTATTAGATTATTGAGATTTAAAATCTTTGTGGCCAATAATATTCTATTATCAAAACCTTTCATCTCTTATAACTCTTCTTCCAACTTTGAGCATAGAGCTCGCCATTAGTTCTTGATTTATAATTTATACAAATTTCACAATTTAGGTCAGATATAGATTGATCTCTATCCCAAACAAAATGTCTATGATGATGGCTGATATATACTGGTTCTCCATTAGGTTTGAAGCAATGGATTGGGGGTCTATCTTTACCTTCTTTAAATAAGAACATTGGTTGAAGAATCAAAGTAAGGTCAGATGTAGTGAAGGGTCTACGTTGATCTTCATTGGGCCTGGTGTGGATGGATTTCATTGATCCATCTCTTAGGTTCCTAAGAATAGGAGTAATGGTGGCATAGAATGAATGTTGATGATGGGCATAGAACACCTTCTGGTAATTAGTGATCCATTTTGTCAGCATCAACTTTTCAAGCTCCATTAGTGGTAGCTGCTTCAGAATTTAAGTGATGGTAGTTTGTTTATAAGCTCTAACTACTACTATATGCAAAGCATCAAATGTAGAAATTGGAAAATTCAGATCCATAACATAATATTGCAAACCATAGATCATTCGATGATGAATAGTGGCTATAATAACTACAGAATCTTCTTCTGCTCCAGTAATCTAGATCTAGACTTGGAGACTCTCAAATAAGGTTGGATCATCCATCCTGGTACTGAAATTAGGGGAAATGGTAAGGATGACACTTCCATTATTGAGTTTTTAACAAAGTATCAACTAGTGCATTTTGGTACGCAGTGTAAACAGTGTCAAGAATAGATATCTTGGCTGTAACATGAATTCCTTTTCTTTTATAGAGGATGAAAACTACTAATGGAAGTGTATGATTCTACTCTCTCTAAAGAGAGATGAGTTCCTTTGGAATTTCTAGCTTCATATATTGTTCTGTGGTGGTAGTTTTTAAACTACACTGATCTAAACAGGAACTTTGGACAATTTATTTGACCTTTGGGCGATGTGTAGAGAGAATGGTCCTTATACTTCTTATTGAAGAACGATCATAAGAGTATAAACTGTATAGACTAAGAAAAGGTTATAAAGTATAAAATAAAAACAACTTTCTACAGGAAAATGGGTAATTTCTAGAAGGTGTTAAATTTTATTAGAAAGAGTATGTTTAACATTAGAAGGGAGATAGGCAATAGAGAGAGTTGAAGAAAGATGAACAAGGTCACTAGGTAAAGAGTTACTCATGGCTGAAGGAAACTCCTTACTCACTCTCATTCGGAGTAATATAATCACAGTCAATAATACTAATGGCTCTAATATCAGAGGGTACATTGGGATAGCATTACTAAAGGTACATGACGTTGTTAACACATGAATCAAGAAAGGCTCTTATTGTTGTGACTCTTAAGCTTATAGAATATTTCAATGATAAGCCTCAACAAAGTTGCATCATAGGTTTCTAGCCTATGTACCAATTAAGTGATTTATAAAATAGATTCCATAAGAGATCAAAGATAAAGAAAGATTGACACAAGCCCTTCTCCTCTATATGAGCATCAATTCTCAAGGCTTGCCTTTTAGAAATCTAAACTAACCAATTCTTTCCTGTATAACATAGAACACAAATTGGATCTATAATCCCTAACTTTCTGATACACAAGATCCTCATAAAGAGGCAAGTGTAGAGCATACTTGTCTTTCTTTGTGATTGTGGCTATATTATTCAAGAATTAAGTTTTTAGGAGAGAGAAAAAATAGAAAGAAGCCACAGAAAAAAAAATATTTTTATAGATTTTTTTTGCTTCAGATTACAATGGAGGAGAAGCCTCATTTTTATAGACTAAGCAAAGAGGATAGAGATAAGCAATTTTTAAGGGAAAGATTCCCATAGTACAATAACGAATATTAGGATACTAAAGTAAATAGTAAAAAGAAGAATTATTGAGAGACATTAGCTCCCAATAATATTCCTAAGAGATAAGGAGGAATCTTTTCAAGAAGGAGGTGTAGAAAGTGACTTAGATCCACCACTATCATTTTCGGAGTCAGATGTGCCTTCTATCATGCCATCATTGGTTTTGATTAATTGGGTTTTATTTAGTCAAAATAGGAGGCCAAGGGTCCTGTGCATCTTGGAAGTAGCTAGAAAGGTTGGGCCTATTGCTATTGTTGGGCTTTTGGACTAGAATTTTCCTTAATTTCAAAATTTCTTCGAGACTCAAAGCCTCGAGGATATAAGACTTCACCAACCATAATTTTGAAACCCATAATAGCAAATTGGTCCATGGAGGTCTAATATTAATCAAAATAATAAATGAATGGTAAAGCAAAATCTTCTAGGTAGGGGACCAAAGAGGTACATGTTGTAGCCTTGGTGGTCTTTGGGCAATGGTTTAGATGATCTAGAAAAAAAGTAAATATCTCTCAATAGATCTTTGTGTTGCTTGGGCCAATTTGTGATAGTGTGCCAATTCTAGAAATGGTTAACAGTGTAGATATAATTATTTCCAATAAGATTATATGGATGGAAAATGATAGAAATAGAATAGGCTTTCTATTCAAAGAGAGGAATAGCCCATAACTGACGTTTGTCCAAGATCTGGCCAAGTTGAAGATGCCACTTTTTTAATGGTTGGAACCACTCCAAAAATTTCCATAGAAGTGAGTAGGCATTGGCTGAGTTTAAAAGGTGTTGATAAACAAGCAGTGGTGAAAGAGAAATTGGGCAAGCATAAAGGGAAAATAAAGCCTCGAGATGCAACATGGATGGTTCAGAAAGGGAATAGTAAAGATGATAGAGAATTTGATAAGGAGTTTTTGTGTTAAAATAATGAGGCTGAGGAGGAATGTTTAGATTTGTAAGGACAATGTGGAGATAATAGAAAGCTTAGAATAAAAAGCAATGTCATCCATTATCTTGGGGGGATTCTTTGTAATAAGTGGACAGGACTTGTTGTGATAGGTGGAAGAAGGAGAGGGATTGAATGTTTAACTAAAGGAGAGAGGAGCTAGATTGGTTTTCCTGACCAAGAGAGGAAATGAACAAAGAATGTTTTGATGCCTTTTAATGTAGCAAATGGTGAATTTATACTAAAAAAAACCATTTTTTCCATTGAAGCAATTAACTATTTGGTAATGTCTTCTTTTTAGGTTTAAGAATATTAGGAAAAACTATATTTTCCATTTCAATGAGAAAGTGATAGAAGCTAAAGTGGGAGTTGAATCTTTCGATGCCCCTTTTTACAGCCAAAATCTTTGTAGCTAGCATGGTAATGTTTTTCAGATTCTTTGAATTGGCCACTAGCATGGCCATAGTAATGCCTTTTCTCGTCAGTCTCATAAATTAGGATAACACCCCAATAATGGTCATTTACATCTCTTTACAAAATGTGATGACCTTCATCCATATTTGGCGAAGATTTCGTAATGGTTTTGGCGACATTATAATGTATGATTGCTAAAGCAATATCTTTAGCGATAATTTTTTGGATTTGTTGCACAAATTCCCCTATTTTTGCAACAATTTTAACATTTTTTCGCCAAATGTTGAGCATTTGACGATGATAGACTCAAACATTGTAAAAAACACCATTGTTTTAGAAGAAATAGGTAACTTGTCGCCAAATGTGGAGTTTTTGTGACCAAACCTTAAAATCATTGGCAAAAGTCAATATTAAATAATTTAATATTAATAATATAAAATTGATAATTTTGTAATGCTAAGTGTGCTTAATAATCCTAAGGTTAAATATAATTGACATTTATATATGATTTTTAATATTTTTTCATTTCCCTTCTTTATAAATTTGTTTAGATATATAGTTAATGCATTAAAACTCTATAAATTATCATTTTGGATATAAAAAGATAACCATACCTAAAATTTTAATGTTACTAAGATAAACATATAATAAATTTAAGTTGAGCACTATTCTTAATCATTAATATTCATGAACAAAAAAATTAATAATACATATAAATGTTGGAATATGGTAAGCAATATAATATAATCACATATGGTAAGTACTATAAGATGTTAATCAGAAGTTTAACAATTCTTATAGACAAAATAGCAAATAAAGTTCCAAGCCTAACATTCCACTAAAATGGGAAAGAAATAATTATTATTTTTAGATTCCAAATGACATTGGAGTTGGTAGAAAAGGTGGAGAGGTTTCCAATGCTTGAATTCCCAGGAAGCCTCCTTACACATTTCAAGCCCTAAATTGAAACAGTTAAAGATTGTCAGTCAAAGTTTGGTGAATTGACACACTTTTCTAACAACTTCTTTTCTTTAACTAAATTTGTAGAAGATAAAGTGAATGATTTCTCCGATGTAGTAGGTATGATAGTATTAGATGAACTGCACATGATAAAATTTTTAGCTAATAAGCAAGCAGAATAGAACAATCAAAGCTAAATCAAATGGTATACAGAAGTCAAATTCGAACACATGCATATCTGATCGATAAATTCCATGATCGTCACAATGAACATACATACTTTTTGCAATCGAGAACTATTTTGAAACAACCAATTTTCCTAATCCTGTATAAGCCATCAGGACATCACTACCACCTCCATTTGCATCTATAAATCTTGATACTATATACAATCAGATCTTTATATAATAGCTTCAAAAAAAATGAGATACTAATAATAAAGAAAGAGAGGTAGTTTGGATGATACTAAGAACCTTGAAGAAGAAGATCGACTATGGAAGGCAAATGGTAATTAGTGTTTATGTAACAATCGGTATCTGATTTACCTAGTATAGCGGGAAAAAAATGGTATTTGAGACTAATGTCATTAAAACTAGGACAGTAAATCATAACTTTTGGTGACATCAAATTAATGATGTTTCACACTTTTTCGGTTGTCATAGGAAATTGTACGAGCGGATTTTAAAGAACCAGTACAAGAGGGGCATTTTTGCAAACAATGAAAAGAGTGGCTTATAAAGGAAGCTAAGTGAACATAAGACAAAACACTTGTCTTCCTTCTCCCTCACTTAGCTTAATTCACCATGGAAGCTCCTCTCTCAAAAATTTCAAGCTTTGTAATAAGAAATTGAAGGAGAATCAAGTCGATCAGTTGATACAAAATGGTAAGCTTTGGTCCTGACATTTGATTCTTCCAACTGAAATTTAGTTTCTCACTTTCTTTTGCCATAACTATAAAACCCACTTGATGAAATTTATGGCTTTGATGATTTTGATGATGGATTCTTATTCTTTGATGTCTAATGACTAATTAACATGAGGAAATTTTCATTTTTTATGGTGATTTGGACCTACACCAAAGCCTAAGGTTTTAGAGTTCAAAGTTGCCAAGGGAGGCAGATTTGTAGGTCCTTCTTGAGCTGTTTAAAGTGTGAATTTGAAGAAACTCAAAACTTTAAATTGGAGATATAGGTGTCTACTGTATCCCTGCATTTTTTTACGAATTTAGGGTGATCCAAAAAAAAAGATATAAGCCCCTAATTGAAACTGGTTTGGAATACCAGTAGGATTGAAACACGAAATGGAAGGTAATTGTTTGAGGACCTTAGAGTCAGAATTGGATGATGAATTCTTCTTATGAAATGCTAAAAAATGTGTCATGTAAGTTATGTATATAGGGAATTTTAATTGGATCAGTATCCTGTGAGATATGGCTAAATAAGTGAAGGGTGTTACTGACCTTAGTGACACAAAAGAGAACATAAACAGAACAGCCTTAGAAAAATCACAGTAAATCATCATTTCTAAGCCTTCTTTGGATATGTGATATACATATGATTCTATTGAAAATGGAAATTTTAATCACCTCAATTGGATAAGAAATGAATAAGTTATAATGATTTTAGTCAGGAAGGGTTCAACTTGTGACAGAATATTAAGGCTGATTGTAAATGGGATATTTGGAAGCCTTAATGACCGAATTAGAGAATGGTCATAAAAAAATGTATTTAAGTGTTAACTAGAGGTGTGGAAATTTTGACAAAAACATTGGACCTATGTAGAAAAAGTTATTCGCTAATGAGACCTATGTGGATGAATCAGTGAACCAAATAGGTTCAAGTGTGATTAACCTAATCAAGACATAAAGAATCAAGTACTAAAAAATGTGAACTAATTTTGTACATAATGAAGTCCACGATTCCTAATTTCAAGGAAAAATTGGCTTGAAACCAATTTGACCATTATAGAAGAAAATATAAATTTATAATGATATATGTTAAGAAATGAGATATATGTAAGAATGACTAATACGGGTATATGTAATTTTTATGCATGTTACCCAACAGCTTGTGAAAGTAGATAAGGAATAGAACTAGAAGTCTTACCTAGTACCTCTCAAGTTCAAGAAAATTAGAAAAGAGATCAGAATACTTGAGATGAGTATAATCATGCTACTATACTTGTGTAGTAATCTTTTTTTTAAATCTTGTGGCTTATTGAATTGTTCTCGAATTTGTAAGACTTATTTGATATATGACTCCATGTGATTGAATCTACCATGTTTTATGCTAGATTGGCTAGGTGATATTAATATTCTTTGCATTTTCTAGTTCCTTTGTTATGTTGAACCTACTAATCGCAATTCTTTAATGAATTATGTTTTTCTTATTAGCTATGATTGATGACTTCATAGGATACCCAGCTGATGGAGTATATTATTAGACCCTGTGCACATAGGGAACTCACCGGTGATGTGTCAGATCTGAGTCCTACCTGGAGAGGGTAGGCCTCCAGGGGCAGGGTTAGGCCAACCTTATCTAGAATCAGAAAAGGGGACATACGTTGTACTAACATGCCTTTGTCTCTTCCTAAGAAATTCAGAAAATCAAAACTTAGAAATGACAAATTAGAACTCAAAAATGAAAAATCTCAGAATTAGAAATCATGTGGAACTCTACCAAAGAAAAGAAACCAGAACTCAGAAAAGAATTCAAAAACCAAATTCATTTTATAATATAACAATTCATAATGAGATTTATTATTGATACTCATATGATTGCTGCATTTGAAATTACTACCTGTTTGTTTATTGATACCATGTATTGTTGTTTAGAATGCCACAAACCATTCTTAAGAAGCTAGCTTTGTGTTACCAAGCCTCACAAGCATAGTAGCATGTTTATATCCCACTGAGTCGTGTTGTAGACTCTCCTCTCACTATTATCATTTTAGGGGATTAGCAGATCATATGAGAGAGAAATCCAAGCCTTTTGAGACTTAATTAGATAAATAGACAAGTAATTTGTTTTTGGCATGAAGTTAATTGCAGATGCTTATAGCTATTCCATGGTTTGTCATAATCATATGTACATGATACGTGTACGGATATTGATATGCTATGTTATTAAGAATGATGTCAGTTGATGACATGAGATGATCATAGATTGATAGATTATAAGTAGATAATGTATGTTAGAATTACAGATTAAGATCCTTATTTCATTCAAAACTGTTAAGTAGGTATATGGATAATTAATCAGATAAATGAATGGGTCACACCGGATTTTGAGTATAATGTAGAAAAGTTAGGCTTACTACGGGTTTTGGTGGCATTAAGCCTACTCATTCCTTATTGCCAACACGGTCCAAAAGGCGGGTCATGTCAGTTTAGTGAGGGGATTTGTTCTTCATTTATTTGTTATTCATTAAGGACAAATTTACAGCATTCCTCTAAGCAGAGCTCATTTCTACCATCGAAAACTAGCCTTTACATCGACATTTTGTGAAGAATTAATGTTAACAGATTTATTTTGAAAAGTTAATAGAAGAATTATTATTTAAATGTTTTAACATTCTAAGAATGTTAATTTTGTGATATATCAAGTAAGACTATTTCATATGATAAGATTGAGAATGTTAAGTGTGTACATACTATGTTTAGGAGATGCATAAACACCAGATGCATAAACATCCCTTGCAGCTCTGAAATATGATTTCTTCTATGTACATAAACATTCCTTGCATAATCCTATAATGAAAATAGTTATGTAATTGTGAGTTAGTTTTAAATTATCTTAATAATGACCTTGTTAGTTTTAAGCTACTCAATTATATATATGTTGTCATAAAATATAAGTTCAATAAATTCAAATTTGTGTATGCTAAAAGATTTAGTCTTTTAAGAATAAGAGTAATAGGTTATTAGTTTTGAGTTTTAATTGTTATGTCTAATATATACTCAATTTGAATTTTAATTGTTATGTCTAATCACAGCCTCATAACACGTTTAAATAAAACAATTTTGATGGATACATTTGTATACTAGAAGTGGTAGAGATTTGGTATAAAAGCAATCATATGGTAAATATGTACTTAAATGATAGTAAGGTTACGTATGCTAAGTTTTAATATTTATTAACCTTGGTAAATCTACAAGCATACGGGGTCATTTGCATAATACCTAAGGTACTGATCCTACGTGGAGGGTAATCTAATCCTAAATTTAAAGCTTGCATAAATTTCACACTAAATCTAAATAAGCAACTAATGCAGAAAAATAAATCAATCGAACAATCAATTGTGAGAATTAAATTTTAGAAATGTAAAAAAATAGCAATTCACACAACCCAATCCAAAACCAACCTAGGACTATCAAGTGAGAGAAAGGTGGTTTTAATCCGAACTAATGAAAATCTAATCAATTATGTAATTATCAAATTATCGGGTCTAGGCGGTCCTAGGGTTGATTACTCTCTCTTGTGTTATAATCTTTAACCCTAATTGATAATCCCTGATTTAAATTATAGAATTGTGATCTCTTGATTCACAATTGATCCAAAACCTAAATTAGTTCTAGAATTGTCTAATAACCTATCGAGAACTTATCCTCGATCTCTCGTTACACAATTCTACCAGTTTGATTCAATTCTTTACCTATAAAATTATATAATTCTCGTTAGCCCAATTTGATTGTTTTCACTCAACTCACCCTCTCAGCTTATTGCCGAGTTATTAAGAATAGATATCGAATCATAGTTAACAAAGACAATCAATGAAACTTCATTAATCACAAGAATCAAAATCCCAAAGGTAAGTATAGACAAAAACTCAACATTTAACATAACTTATTCTCAACAACTATCTCAATAATATACATTAATAAAATTGAAATCAGACTCAGGAATGGAATCATGGAAGCAGCGACAGTAAGAAACCACCTGTACCAAGAAGTACATTGTGTTAAGCTTCTTCTTTGTGTCTCTCTTCCTTTGTCTTCTTCCTCAATCACTCAGTATCTCTCTAGGTTTTTCTGAACTGTGTCTAGCATAAAGGCTTCTTTCCAACTCTCCAAAACTTCTACTTCTGTCCCTTTATGATGTATTTATATCTTGGACACCCTAGGTTTAAGTCGAGGTTGAAACGGTTCGAAAAATCTTGCAAAATTTGAGTTTTTACTTCAGGTTAAAGCTCTCTATCATGAGCGTACCCAAAGTGCACAATTATGGCCTACCTGTTGTTGGCTCATCTCTTTTTGTCAATATCTTGGCCTGCTGTACCACGATCGTGGGCTTTGTCTTTGGCCTTAAATTCTTCACAACTTCTCTGTTGTTTGTCATTTACCCTAAAAAACTAACAAACACATCAAGGTACCTCAAAAATATAATAATTAAGCTCAAAGACTCATACTAACCCATAAAAACACTTGAACAAACAAACTAACACATTTAAGATATAAATACACACTCAATACTCAAATTAACACTAAATACCTAATAAATTAAACCCTAAAGCACAATGCAGATCACAACTATCAACATCCCCATACTTCAATGTTTGCTTGCCCTCAAGCAAACAAAACACAAACACACAACAAGCACAAAATACACAATGCAAAAATGAGGCAATGGCTCTAACTTTATGAAATAAATTTAATCCTGAACACAATCATTAAAACAATCATTCAAATCATTAACATGCAAAATATGTATCTAGGGGCTTTGAACTAAATATTCAGCTTAATCAAAATCACAGTGTTAACTTATTTACACTTTTCAATTGCACCCATATATTAATAATTCTTTGATCCTTCAGACTCTGCAACTGTTCGTAAGCACATTTTCATCAAAATTCAAGCTTATTACAAGACCGGTAGTTTTTTATTAAGAAATTTTTTATTTATTTAAGCACAAACTTAGTCTTTTATTTGGAGGAAAACATTGGCGATGAATGTCGATCCAGTTACTTAACTAAGTTATTTTATTAGACAGCTTGGTTGAAATGTCATTATAGCTTTTTGATGTAAAGGCAAAAATTTATGATGCGTGTCAATCTGATTACTTAGCTACATCATGTTTTAAACTAACTACTAGCTCTATTCATAACCCAAAGGTCAGTAGAATAGTGACTTATTAAACAAAACAAATACATTTTTTTTATTGCCTACCTTGTTGCTTTTTAGCTATTCGTTTTCATAAAATATACTAGTTAGCTACTTAAGTTAAAAAGGCCTCAAATTATGAATGAATGTGACAATCTAGAGGGTGTTAAATTTACACTAGATCCTATTTAAGCAGTATATTTATCTAAAGGCATCTTAATTCACTAATTTTGCAAGCTAATGATTATTCATAACCTGTTAGACTATGTTCCAAATTAAATGAATTTCAATCAATCTAAGCCATTGACACATTCAAATAATTCACACAATGTAACCTACATTATCATACAATATGCAAAATCACATTCAAAAGCAAAACAAAGAATCCCTCCCCATACTTGAACAATGAAATGTCCTCAATGTCAGAAGCAAACACACACAAGGACATAAAAGAAATGAAAAGATAAAAATTAAAATGGAACGAATATAATTAAAATTAAACATAGAAACAAAATAGAAATGAAGGCTAATCTAGAAAAGAAAAATTGAGGTTAGATAAAAATCTTATAGAGATGGAGGTGGTGATGGTGTTGGAGCCAGCGATTGAATGCCCTGAGACTTAAAATACCGATGGATCTATCGAATATCCCAGCTCTGGAGTCGTTGTGTCCACACCATCTCTATAAGTGTCCTATTGGTTTCGTAGATCGCTTCCAAAATCTTCTTCCAACCTGATTCTTGTTCCTTGTCCTTGAATTCTTTACTGGACTCTTCTTCCTGCCGAGGTGGTGCTAAGCTCGAAATCGTCTCACTTTCCCTGATTCAAACATGTGTCTTCTGACTGATGTCCCTAGGTTTCATATTATGGGACTTAAGGATTTCAACCTGCCATAAGTGATGATGGTTTAGGAATTCTAGGAGATGAATAGCTAATGCCCTCTGTTCCAAACTAAAATGTTCTACAATGATAGACACTATATACCCCATTCCTAAATTGATGCTCCTCTTGTGCGAAGTCGCATTAATGGCATCAAGCATGTGCATGGATGTACAGACTGGAATACTGTGGTCCATGTAGCACAAGATAGAAAGTTCTGTTGTGGAACACTTGTTAGTTTCGGTCATGTTAAAGACCAACTGACACATAAATTTATGTGGCAACGAGTGTTCATGAGACCTTATAATATTATTATAAGCATTCTTGGCCTAAAATTGCTCAATTCCAATAAGCTTATTCCAGTATTGAGGGGACGGAAATCATCATGTTGATCGAGGATGGAGGATTCGACGAATCCGCACATCTAGCACGTGATTTCTGCATTTAATTCATAGACTCATCCTCCTAGTCTAACCACAATTCTTTAGGATTCCTAAGGTCGTAGGTTAGGGAAGTGAAAAATTCCAGTGTAAACTCGTCATAAACAGGGAATTGAAATCATATGAACTAGGCCCAATGGATCCTCTCAACTAGGTTTTCTACTCGCTCACGCAATTCTAGCCTATCTAGTGTGTCAAAATCAAAGTAATTAGGCACTACAATTTATCTAGCATGAATTGATCGAAAATGGGTACCTTCCTCCTCTGCATAGATTGGGAAGTACACACCAAAGTTTGCTGCTCGGTTTTTTATCCACATCTCGCAACTTGTTTTCATCCGTATGGCTCCCGCCTGGCTGATTATTTAGTGCATAACATGATTAGGATGGAATTCTAAAGAATTTTGAAAGGTTGAAATTTTTAGTGATAGGTCAGAGTGTTTGGATGGTTAAATTGTAGAGAGATAAAGTGAAAATGAAAGTGAAAGGGAAAGTGAAGTTAGAACTGAATATATAGGTGGTAAAAAAGGTAAAAAGGTAAAAATTTCTTTAAAAATTTGCATCCTCCCCTTTACTACATATTCACAGGTCATGATCATGGCCTAACCATTTCTTGATTTGCTTCTTTCAATCTTTTCACTTCCACTACTTGATTCTTTTGTGGCCCTTTTTCACTTCTCTTTTCATGCTTGCGTAATCATTTAGATAGTTCTGAATTCCTATTCTTTTCTCAATTTTATTCAAAACAAAAACAAAAATAAACCTAACTACAGAATTCAAATGTTCTAACAAAATTAAACAATGAAACTATTTTATTTTTATTTTTATTTTTTCCATGGGTTGCCTCCCATGCAACAGTTCTTTTAACATTGGTAGCTCGACAGTTCACTAAGTTCGCAGTGGTTGGCATGAATGTTTTGAAGATAACGTCATTATTAATCTCAAAGTTTGTACTTTAGCCACCATGCTGCAGTTACACCATCTTTACAGTTTTCTTTACCTCGCTTTCTCCTTCGTGAGTGCTTCTTTCAAAATTTGTTCCCAGGATCCTCAATGTCCTCCCATTCTCCTCTAGTTTTGGATTTTTTGATGTGCACAGGAGATGAAGGAGCTCCATACCCTCTACTAGACATCTTGAAGGTCAAGTTCTCCTTCCCTATTCGTAGAGTTAATTTACCCCCATTAACATGAATAATTAAGCATTCAGTGGCCAAGAACCGTCGTCCAAGAATTATCGGGGTGTCCCCATCTTCGCTAACATCCAAAATATAGAAGTCCGTGGGAAAGGTAAATTTGTCAATCATTACTGGAACATCCTTTATAATCCCCGTTGGCTTATGTGTTGTTCTATTGGCTGTCTTGACCAAAACCTTAGTGTGCATTAAATATCTTAACCCTAATTTTAGATTGAAGGTGAGGAGCATCATGTTTATGCCCACACCCAAATTCGTGAATGTCTTGTCTATTATAATCCTGTTGATACTACAAGAGCTGAAAAAGTCCCCTAGGTCCTCTTTCTTTACTGCTATTCAGGGGTCATCTATTAATGTTCACTCCTCTTTCTTCGTTGCTATTTTAGACTGAAGATGTAGGGCATCATATTTATGCTCACACCTAAATCCATGAATGCCTTATCTATGATAATCCTGTTGATACTATAGGGGATGAAAAAGTCCCTTAGGTCCTCTTTCTTCATTACTATTTTGGCATTGTCTTCAAATGGTCGCTCCTTAACCTTCTTCTTAATGGACTCCTGTAATTTGTGCTTCATCTGTACTTTTCGGCCAATTCCTCTACCTTGTTTGGTTCAATTTCCTATAATTTCTCCACTTTACTTATTTCATATAAATTCCGCTAAGCAAAAACTTGGTGCGGAATTATCCGTCGGGTTACATTAGTTGACTTGAATCACTTGGAAGGTCTTCTTTACCGTCACCCTTCTCTCCTTTGTCTCTTTGCCTTGAGTCTGATTGATAACCATGATACGTTCCTTTGGATTAGACTCGGTGTTGTTTGGAAGAGTTCCATCATTCTAAGTCGAGATTGCCTCCTCTAATTGGCCCACTTGGTGTTGGGACCCGATCCGGAAACCGGATCCCAACTGACGAAAAACGGAAGAACATCGAAAGAATCGAAAGCGAAGTAA
>JAOSBN010000178.1:13550816-13571072 GCA_027563595.1 Erythroxylum suave | reverse complement strand
TGCAATTCCATCGGAGAAAATATCAACATGATCTATATTTAGGTTATGAAATGATTCATCTGGATTTTAGAAATATTTCAATCAACTAATTGGAGTCTAAGTCAACTGATGTTGAGGAAATAGGCGAGTATTTTTTATTTGTATGTTGACTATTGCATCAGGAGCTAAATTGATTACGTGTTTTAGAGACATTCTAGTTTACTATTATAGTATTAGTCGACTAATAGTCCTTAACTAGTCGACTATTTAAATTTCAGTCGACTATGATTCTTATACCTGATTGTTCACATAATTCGTATTTATACAAGTTGACTAATACCCCTTTAGTCGACTAATACACAGACCTTAAGGCTACTGCCTTCCCCAAACCAGTCGACTAATATAATACTAGTCGACTAACGGTCATCACATGTCTTTAAAATACCCAATCTTTCCCAAATCTTCGAAAACTCTTCTTCTTCAACCTTCAAATTCTCTCCTTCTAGTCGACTACTTTCTTCAAATCAACACTTACCCATCTTCAATCCTGTTCCAAAACACAAAACCCATCCTTCAAATCATCAAATCATCCCTTTCTTCTTTGGAACTCTTTTTTTTGACACTCAAAACCCTAACATACGCAAATCCACTCTTCTTCCTCCACAATCTTTCAAATTCTTCTAAATGGCTGCAAGGAAAGCTAGTGGGAAGGGAAAGCAAGCTGAAACCGCACCCAACACTCAACAAACCCGAGTTAGAGGGTCTTCATCAAGAGGTGGAGTTAAAAGAGAGAATGAAGTTCTTGAACCAATATTCATCTCATTAGAAGCTCAAAATCTCTACTATAAGGTATTAAGGAGTTATTTGATGAGATAAAGAGTCTTGGATTAAGAGATTTTTTGGGTTACAAGGATAATATTTATGAGGATTTGGTGAGAGAATTTTATGCTAATTTGGTTGTTGTTAGAAGTAATGTTGATAGTGGTGTTATATTGAAGTATAGTATTCAAGGAAAAGAAATTTTTATTTGTGAAGAGAATTTGTGTATTTGGTTTAAATTGCCTAAAGGAGGAGTTAGGCCTAGAGCATCATTACTTGATTCAAATATTTTGAGACATGAGAATGGAGATAGGGATGAGGAAGCGGAAGAGAATTTTGGTTATGATGAAGTGAAAGGTGATGAATTGCTTAGGAGAATTTGTATTGAACATTCCATGTCATATGAAGCAATGTATTTGCCATTGAATTATAGGTTGTTGCATTATGCCATAAATAGAGTTATCTATCCTAAGAAGGTAAGCAATAATCACATTACCTCTTTGGATAAGAAAATTATTTGGCATTTGGAAGAAGGTAGGAAAATAAATTTGCCGAGTTTGATCATTCAAATGATGAGGAGGAAGGCAAATTTGTTAAGAGGAGAGCTTAGAGGAAAAACAACTAAGCATAAAGGAATGCCTTATGGGGCTTTAATTACTTCAATCTTGAGGTCGCAATGTTGTAATTTGAGCTCTTATGAACATTACCCATACCCACAAAGTTGGAGGTTTACACCTTATAACATAAGGAGTATGAAGTTGGTGAGAACTAATGAAAAGGGTTGGGTGTATGCCTATCATGTGGAGAAGCTTGGGTTAACATTGGAAAGTGACCAACAAGTGCCCAAACGGCAACGTTCAAAAAGAGCAAGTGAATGGCCTAGTAGTGCAAGACCAAGCAATGTAAAGCGAAGTGAAGTATCTCGAGAAGAACTTCAAGAAATTCGAGATCAAATCGAAGAAGTGAATGTGCGATTG
The DNA here is from genome assembly GCA_027563595.1 of Erythroxylum suave. Lineage (NCBI taxonomy): Eukaryota > Viridiplantae > Streptophyta > Magnoliopsida > Malpighiales > Erythroxylaceae > Erythroxylum > Erythroxylum suave. Next base: position 13,569,297 of record JAOSBN010000178.1, on the reverse strand, counting down.
GATCTTCAACAAGGGATTCTCATTCGCTTGGAGAAAAGAATCAAGAAAATTTTTGACAAATTCGGTTGTAGGCATGATGATGCTTCTCCATCTTGATGGTTATTGTATTTGACCTAGACCAACATTTCATTATTCATGTTGTTTTCATCTTTTATTGTTTGTGATTTGCAAGCTTGAGACTATGTTTGTTTGTTTGACTATCTTTGTGAATGTTTGGTTTCTTCAATTATATTATGTCCCTTTTTAATATGTGTTATGATTTTTTTATTATGACAACAAGGGGGAGAAACATACGGATTTATCAAATTGAATGAAAAGAAGGAGTTACAAAATTGTTGTTAAATTGTTGTTTGTTGGATCAAAATTGTTGGAAACTTGTTAGATTAAAATTATGAATTGAACCATATTATTGTTGGATTCATTGAGTTTATTGATTCATTGATTAAAGGGGAGACAAACTAACCAAAAAGACAAGGAATACAAACCTTAATCAATTTTTTCTTTGTTTTCAATTTCTTAAACAATTTCTAAATATTTTGTCATTATCAAAAAGGGGGAGATTGTTGGACCAATGGAAGTTGACAAATTAAATCCTTCTATGTTTTGATAATAATAAAACTTTAAAAAAATGGTTAATAAATAATTTCAGGTTAATTAGATTAAAATGAAGTTGATGGAACACTAGTCAACTAATGTGGCACAAGTTGACTATTATGTTGTCGATGAATTACAAGTTAGATGAAAATTTAGATAAGTCGATTTATGAAGATTAAGATTGCAATAATGAGTATCAGAATTAAACAACATGAAATTCATGAGAATATCTTGCATGAAGAATTTAAATACGTATCTCAACAATCAAAGATTGGAGATTTTGTGAGATCTATCAGTTGGAGAACTGGACAAGTCGACTATCATGTTGCAAGTCGACTATCATTAGTCAGACCTGTTAGTTGGATAAATGAACTAGTCGACTATCATGCTATTAGTCGACTATTCGAAGAGCAGAGCTGAAAGATTCATAAAAAACATTTGTGCTAGTCGACTAACACTTAGAAGACAAGTTGACTATAATGTACTAGTCGACTATTACACACCGACTAGTCGATTATCAGTTACAGCTGAACAAAATTTGACTTTGTCAATTGATTTCAAACGGGAGAAAATCTTTCTACAACGGCTAGGAGCGTTCTACAACGGCTAGGAGCATTCTACAACGGCTAGGAGCGTTCTACAATGTCCATAAACGTCTTGAAGCCTGCAAATAAAGGTCTTCACTTCAGAGGAATGATTACACAAGTTCAAAAAGAAGCATACTTTCTATAGTTCAAAATTATCATCACATTGCTCTCAATTTGCTTCTTAAGCCTATATTGATTGTATTCAACTGTACTGAGCTTTACTACTTCATTTCTATCATTGTTATTATTATGAGATGAGTGATTAAAGAAGAATCGCCCGGAAGGTAGGATTTGTGCTGGAAAACAAATCATCTGTAAGGTATAGCTTGAGTCGAAAGTCAAGTTGATTTGAAAAGTTTACATTGAACTAAAAAGTGTGTAGTAAAGAGCTTTGACAAAATCCTAAGTGGGAGCTTAGGTAAAGGACGTAAGTCTTAGCACCGAACCTCTATAAATATTGTGTTCCTCTCTTCTCTACTCTTTTACATTTCGATTTGTTTTTGTTTGTTTCGTGTTTTTTAATTCTCTATGTTGTAGCACTTCGCGAAAAGATTAAAAGATCTATTCAACCTCCCCTTCTAGGTCACTTTCAAATTTGACTTCTGCCGAGTTAGAATAGGGTATAAAAATTCAGGTTGAGGTTCCTCAATTGGCTTAATTACGAGCTCACTTAGAAGGAATTCCATATTTGCTTATCCTTCTCCATTGTCTCCATCTTCTTTCATATGTTCGAGTTTCTTTTCCTGGCTCTAAGTAATGGGCATGATCTGTTCCTCTGGGTTATATTTGGTATTGCTTAGAAGGGTTCCTGCATTCTAAGTTGAAATTGCCTCTAGTAGTTAAGCTACTTGGACCTCCAGATTGTATATTAAAGAGGCCTGGTTCTTAGTGACTTGCTTGAACTTACTTTCAAGCCTCTTATGTGCTTCCTACGTACCTCCAATTTTATCTAAAGTCCTATCCAACTTGGATTCCATTAAGCTCGGTTTATCTTATTGGAAACCCGGTTGTCCTGAGGGCCTGAATTGTCCTCCAACATTGTTTGTCCAAAAGAAGTTAGGGTGATTCTTCCACCCAAGGTTATATGTATTGGAGTAGGGATTATTTCCCCCTCCTCATCCATATTGAGCTCCCATATAACTAACTTACTCCAGATCTTATCCTTCATCAAGAAGTAGCCCACCATATTATGGTCTATCTATCCATAGATTTCACACTTTAGTTGCACGACTGTTATCGAAGCTGAGGACGAAGCCTTCATGTTGTTGAACTATCGAGTTAAGTTGTCAATTTTCGCATGCATCTCTGTCATTTGATCAATAGCTACAACTCTTTTTTATTCTTGAAAGGTAGTGGGTTGTCCACTCCACTCGTTCGTCCATCGGTAGCTATTACTCGCCCCTCTCCTCTATCAGCTCTTCTGCTTCATCTACCGTCTTTCACATTAATAATCCTCCTGAAGCTGCATCAATCATACCTCTCGTATGTGGGGTTACTCCATTATAAAATGTTTACAACAAGAACTCCTTAAGTAAGTTATAGTGTGGGCATTTTAATTATAAGTCCTTATATCGTTCCCACACTTCATAAATCAATTCCCCGTCACTTTGTTGGAAGTTGGTAATCTGCTTGATAACCTTTGTGGTCTTAGTAAAGGAAAATACTTATCTAAAAAGGCACAAACTAGTTGATCCCAAGTGGTGACATTGGCTAGGTTGAGGGAGTGGTACTAGACCTTTGCTCTATCTCTTAGGGTAAAAGGGAAAAGCCTAATTCTTATCGCATTCTCTAACATTTGATGGTACCAAAATGTATCACAGATTTCAAGGAAATTTACCATGTGTGCATTGGGATCTTCACTTGTTAGTTCCTAGAATTCCAAATTTTATTGAAACATATTTAGGAGGGTTGGTTTAATTTCAAAAAAGGTTACTTGTATGGGTGGCCTAGCTACTCCTTGGTTAGCCACATTGAACCCTAGTCTCATGAAATCTATAAGGGTTCTTTATTAAAGTTCTTGGTTTACTTCTCCTCGACCATTGTTGCTTTTGTGATTTCTTTTGCTTCTTTGAGCCAAGCTTTCCTAATTAATCATTCTAATCGAGTGATATCTAGCTCTAAGGTTTCAGTTGCATGACTCAAACCTCTTGTAACTCTTGTATTCATGCTAGAGCATAGATTCAAAAATAAAAAGAAAGAATGGAAATAAAAACTAAATAAAACGTCTTGGACTAAAGAACTAAACTAATCATCTCTCCGGAAATGATGCCAAAAACTTGATTGGGGTTTGGTTGTGTTTAAGTTTTAATCATTAACCTTTAATAATCCGCAAGTGCACCGTTCGTTAGCATAGTACCAAAGGTGTTGATCCCACGAGGAGGGTCCTAATCTAATACTAAAATCTAAAGTCAAAAATAAATAATAGAAATTGAAGATGCAACGAAACTAATACAACAATTTAATTTAATTTAAACAATCAAATTAAGAATCAAACACGAAAATACTAATTATTAGGCAATTTGCTACACACCTAAGAATCAATCGAAGGAAATTACCGATGAGATAAAGGAAATTTTACCTATCGTTAATGCTAACGTAACTGATTATAAATTATTAGATTGTTGGTTCTAGACAATCCTAGGGCCGATTACTCTCTCTCAAATTATAACCATTAACCCTAAATCATAAGCCCTAATTAGATTATGGAGGTTGTAATCTCTTAATTCACAACCTATCCAAATAATTAGTTCTGAAGTTCTCTAACAAACTATCGGAAACCTATACAAGATCTCTATTTGCACAAATTCTCAATTTGATTTAATTCTGGTTTCTATTAAATCGTCTAACTCTCGTTGGTCCAATTTAATCGTTTTTTATTTGATTCATCCTCTTGGTTTATTATCAAATTATTCAATAATAGAATCAAACCACAACAATATCCAATAAACACATAAACAATTAGATTCTTATTAGCTCAAGAATAAAATTCTGAAGGTGAGTTTAAAACATTCTCGACATTCTAGATCCTATCATCAGTTGTTCAATCCAATTCTATATAATAATAAAACTAAAAAGAACAAAAAATAAAATCTAAAATGGACGACGCAAGGCAGTGATGTCAAGAAACCTCTTGATTTGGTAAGTACTTCGAGTCAACTTCTTCTCCTCTTCTCTCTTCCTTCTTCTCTTCCTTTATCTCTTGATGATCTCTCTCTAGGGTTTCTCAATGTGACTGATGCAAAAAGCTCCTTTCTCTACCTCTTTTTTTTCTTTTTATATCCTCTTGTGTTTTTAGTAATCTTAAGGCTTTTTGAGGTCCACAAGGTCTAAAAAATCCCTAGAAACTTGAGGATCGCGAGTGTCTACGTATTTGTCCGATGTAGGATATGATCATGGCCCTGCAAGCCATGACCATGGCTCACATTTGAGCCCTCTATCACGATCCTGATTGTGGGCCATTTCCTGAGCTTTTATCATAACTGTGGTAAGTAGGCCACAATCGTGGGCTAAATCTAGAGCTTTTGCCATAATTGTGGGCTGAATGCCATAATTGTGGACCGTTGTTTTGACTCGAATGTCTCTGAAACTCCTCTATTCTTCGATGTTAACCCTGAAACACTAGCAAACACATCAAGGTACCTCAAAAACATAACATTTAAGCTCAAAGAATTGTGCTAACCAATAAAAAATTAAAACATAAACAATTAACAAACTAACACAAATCTAACCTAAGCACATACTAAATGATTGAATTAATGGCTAAACATTTATCAAACTATGCCCTAAAACACGATGCAATTTACACTTATCAAATATTACTTATATGTCTATGGAATTCTCGTTGTGATGATGATGTAAGTCATCCCTTGACTTGAGGTCTCCAAAGTTATCTTATATAGGAATTTTTATATTTTGATATTACTTATGACTTATTTGATCATAGGTAAGTCAATTGGTTGTCATTAGATGTAGCATGAACTATATGGAGGTAGTTGTATGATCAAAATAGGATACATCACCCTAAAGTAAATCGAAAAAATATTCTATTGTTCTTAATTAGTATTATTTCGGGAAATCATTGGCCAAGGTAGAATGATGTTTGGTAAATAGTTTACAAATGTCATTAACTGAATTGATAGCTAATGGTAGAGAACTAATATGATTGGACTAAAAATAGAGTAGACATTAATTCCATGCTCTATGTTTAGTCAAAATTTTGTATGATGAAAGGATTGAATTATATGAAAAGAATCATGCACAGAGCCAAAACCACTTTGACATTCCTAAATATTTAGGTGGTCATGATATATTACTAGATGTTAATCTTAATAGATTATTATAAATTATTTAATTGAAGAATTAAAGATAAATATAAATTAAAATTAAAATTAGAATTAGAATTAGAATTTATAATGATTTCCAACATATTTGGTAACTTAATAGGTCTCACACAAAGAATGAGTTGGAGAAAGCAAAGATATTTTAATCAAGTTAAACTTGATTGTAAATTTTGAGCAACTTTATGATTAAATATAAGATATTTAATAAATAAAGATCAATATGGGATATTGAATCTTATTTAGGCATAATTGGTATTTAATTAGAATTATTTGTAATTCTAATTAAAGTTTAATTAAAATTTGAATTTAATTTCAATTAAATTACTAAAACGATCAAAGCCTATTATAAATAGGCTTAAGCTGTAATGGAGTTGGCACTTCTTGCTTAACCCTAGTTGTAATTGTTACAGAGTTCTCTTAACCTATTCTATGGATACCATTAGAAGTCAGATATTTGTGTGGCTATGGTGCCTGAGATGGATTAATTTTGAAACTATTCAAGGGATATGACAAGACATGATTAAGCTTTAGAATAAGATAAGAATTTCGATTCATGCTTTAGTATAATTGTGCGTTAATAATTTTATATAATTAAAGAGATCTTTTTTTTTGGGAAATCAAAAATTACTAAAAAGTTTCATAATTATCCCACAGTGTTCCAGATCAGATCCCAGTTTAGTTTCTGTACAAGCATAGTTCATTAGGTTACCACCTTTGATATGTTCGCTCGGTTCCCTTTAGACAATGAATCAACATTTTCACAGGAGCAATTCCTTTACTATGCTCAACATTTCAATGGGTCGACTTCTTGTTATTGGAGAAAATGAAATTACATTTGGCGCACCCTTTGATCTTGAACAGGCAACTTCTCTAGCTAGGTTTATGGTAACTAGATAGGGAATGAAAAATGAACTTAGACAATTTTCCTGACATATGAAGTTGATGATGCAACCAACATGAGCCCTATTTATTAAGAAAGAAAATTCTCAAAATAATGTTAAAAGAGTATTATTGACACTTGAGAATGAGTTAATGCTTTTTTTGAACACGAGACATTGGTTGAGTACTAATTGCATGTAGAATAAAACTTTTTTAAGGCATTGGAAAACTGAGTATTGTGTTTGGGTGCAGCTTTCAAATGTGTTGTTGATCTTTTCTTAATAATCTGGCAACTAATTTGAAGAATTCCAATAAGAAAATTATTGTATTTGGAATAGAAAATATGTTTTAAGCCAAAGCCTTAAAAAACATAGCAAATTTGTTAAACTAAATTCATTTTCTGATTAGTTACAAATAAAATTCGTTTTCTGATCAGCTGCAAACAAATTTATTTTTGGAAAGGAGGAAATTTAATATAAACATCCAAATAATGAAAAAAAGATGAAGAAGATCTAAAATATTGCTCTGTTTAACATTAAACAAAAATAAATATAAATAATCCATTCATTTAAAAAGGTCTAAAATTGAACTGTATTTTCAAAGAGCAAAAATCAATACAATGTACTTAATATATTTATGTATTTATGCAAATTTATGTAATAATCATAACAACATATGTTTGTGTAAATTCATATATAAATCTCTATTATAATAGTTTTACATATACCAAAATGAAAAATATTTTTTCTTGTTTCAAAACTCCTTTTTTCTATATGCTCCCAATGTTCTCTTTATAAAAATAAGTAGTTTTCAATCTTTTGGTTCTTGCTTCTTCAGAAATATTTTGGTCTTTTAAGTAGTGTTTAGTATACACAAAATTCTTGTATTCATCAAGGTGATCACAACAGTACAGATCATGTATCCAAATACTATTGTATCTGTCCTCATGTGTCTTCAGAAGTTTGGTAAATATAACTAAAAACTCTATAGTCAAGAGGTTAAAGATAACATATATGATATCATTTTACAACTTAAAAACAACATCATTTCAAACCAAAATATACATGATAACATCTGACTGGTCAACACTAATTGATGTGTCATACAATAATTTATTACGTCTGTTCAAAGTGGCCCTACATTGCCACATCAACTTCCATGTTTGACTATCACATCAGCTATGGATCTCATCTCTACCATATCAGACTATCATGTCCACATTAGGTTCCAACCTTTGTCATGCCAGCTTTTACATCAACACCTTATGTCATTGCCAGTCCAGTTAATTCAATTCAAACCTATTAAGTAGACTTTGATTAAGCAATTCAACTATTTTCTTGGGTATTTTCTCTTAATTCAAACCATTTCCTAAGATTTATAAGTGTTTTGAAGTCATTTTTGGGTCAAATTAGACAAATTTCAACTTTATAGATATATTTTTTAATTTTTGTATATTTTTAAGACTTGTTTTTAAGGATTTTTCTCTTGGTTGTACTATAGATAGTTCTAAACTTCACCAATACATTCTTTAACCAATTAAATTCATCTTTGGTGGATTTAACTATAATTTGTAAGCTGAAAATATGGGTAACTTTCTTAAAGGAAGACTTATTTGGCATATTATTACTAGAGAAATACTTAAACCTACTTAAAAGTCAATTGAAGTAGAAGATATATTCAAAAAACGTTTTATATTTTAAGATGATAATAATCAGCAAATTCTAACATGGTTTTGTAATAATTATACGAAAATAATCAAGCATAATTTTCAATAGTTTGATACTGCTAAAAAGGTATGAGATTTTTTTTAAAAGCTATTATTTTGTATTTGATGATGTTAATCAATTTTAACTTTGTAGAAAACTTTAACATAAACAATAATAGCCTAGTGAAACTGTCTATAGATATATGTCTGAATTACAAAAACTTTGGGATCAATTAACACTTAGAGACCCTACTTAACCTAATGTCTAAGCTGCCACTATCTATCTTCTTGATTGAAAGCATATTTAGTACCTATTGATGACTTTTAGAGACGAGTTCAAGTTTATATGTAGTTTTTTCTTTATTAAGAATCTTTGTTAAGTCTTGATGTGGTAATCAATGAACTAATTATGGAAGAAATTTAACAAAATACCCTTCAAAAGGAGAAATCTGTTATATCTACTAATATTGTTTTTACTATGTAGACCTCCTTTTACTTTTTAGAATATATTTAAGAAAAGGTATTTTATAGTTATTGTAAAAAGAGTGATCGCCACATCTTTGAATGCAAGAAACAAAATCTAGAAAAAATATCTTTTCTAAGTCTTATTAGTTTACTTTTGTTGTTATTGTCATAAAAGGTACAACTAAGAGTACATCTACATGTGCTAAATTCTCCTCAAAAGATCTTAAAGTCTTTATATAACAACTTCATACATATTTTGGTACTATTTCCTCTCTTGCTTTGTCTGTAACATGATAAGTACTTTTTCATTATGGCAACTTGATTACGCTTGTTGTAACCACATGACGTTTATCTCTTCCATATTTAATTGCTCGAAAACTCCATTTTTCCATATATTTTCTATATAGGTAATAACTTTACTTTGAATGATTAAAGTGTAGGCACTATTCAAACACCTAAGTTAACTTTCTCTGACACTTTTCTTATTCTTAAACTCTTATGAAAACTTATTTTTATTATTCAATTATATAAACTTAGGTTAACTTATCCTTTTCAAATTATGGTTGTATTGTTTAGTATCTATAGATGAACGAGATCTTTGGGACATAGTAATCGTAATCTTTGCAACATTGGACTTTAATCTTTAAATTCTAATGGTTCTTTACATCAATTCAATACTAGAAATTTTGACTATATTCAATGACAACTTTTGATTTGATTATCCTAATATTTGGGGACTTATTCCATTGATAGTATGAAAGGTTTATGACATTATGTGGTCTTTTTTTCTAATTTCTCTAGATACACATGTATTACCTCATATCATATGTTTGAACTATTTTTATATATTCTCATTTGCAAACATGAATCAAACTCAATTTTTTATAAAATAAAAATTTTTCGTTTTGATAATACCAAGTAATATAAAAATATATATTTCACTCATTTTCCTAAACAACAAGGAAGTATTATCCAAAGATATTATCTAGGTACCTCCCAATACAATGATAAGGTTATAAGAAAGCATAAACGCATACTTGATATTATCTAATCTCTTCTCACCTCTTCCTTTTCCCTAGAAACCTTATAGGGAGAAGTTACTCTTACATCAATCTATATTAATAATAGTATTCCTACTCTTATTATAAATAATATCTCTTCTTGTGGATGCTTGTATAATTGTGATCCTGACTACCAAACTCTTAAAATCTTTGGAAGTGCTCATTTTGTTCTTCTCCAACTACATGAATATACTAAACTAGAACCATAAGCACAACTATGTTATTTTGTAAGATATAAGATATAATAGAAAGGGTATAAGTGTTTAGATCCTTTGTCATAATGATTTTATATCTCTTAAACATATGACCGTTTTGGGAATAGAGGATATTCTCATCCATTTTAAAATTTTGTGTTAGTGAACCTTCACATATATTTTTCTCTGATCTCTTCATATTCTTGTTTCTTAAAAAAAATTTGTAAAATCATCTAACATTTCTAATAATTTGATACAACCTATGTTTGATTGTTAGGCTCGGGTCTCGGTTCCTTATTTCGTGGCATCAAGGTGCTAAAATTTAAGTATTGTTTAGAATAAAATTAATTATATTCCTTGGTAAGAGCAAAACAAATACACAAATAATTTAATCAAAATAGCCTAATTCACTTGGACATGAAAATAAATTGAATTGGGCATTAAAACAATTAATGTACAATTGAATAACGAAAATATAACAAAAAAAGAGAAGAGTCACGGGCGGGACTCTTAATTCTCACGCCTGTGAGAAATGCAAGCAAAAGTCATGGGCGTGAGAAAATTTTCTCACGGTCGTGACAAGGATTCCTATATAAATACAAAAGTCAGCACGATGGCGACGAATGGTGAACAGTGGTAAAATTTGAGGTTGGTCGCGATCGTGCTTCCTAAAAATTTGGGATTGTCGCGATCGTGTTTATGCACGATCGCTACTTTCTAGTCGTGCAGTTCAATTTTTAATCTAGAAATCCAAAAATTACAAACTTTATATCGTTGGAAAGCTAAGAGAATGATCTACAACTTTTATGAAGACCACTTAGCCTAATTCTGCCTAGATTGATGCAGTTTATTCCTTGAAGTTTCAGATCACATTTTTAATCCTTTATTATCTTATTTTCTCTCATCTTTCAATATAATTTCCTTACAAAATAGAAGACCTGGATCCAACCAACATGAGCCATGCATACAAAAATCCTATTAAAACAATTACTTCAGAAGAATTTATTCAATGTTCCTAATCAACTAACAATTTTGTTCCTAACCGAAAATAGCAAATGTTAACAGAAGAAATTTGAACATGAATAGAAGGAATTCTTCAAATCTTGCTGTCATTCATTTCTCAAAATAAAACAGAGTAGGTACATTACTCCAATTACAAACAAAAGCCACATCAGTAACATAATTACAAAATTACAATCAGAAATGTTTATGCTGATATGCTTCTAAAGTTATTGACCTAAACTAACTTAGTTACAAATGAGATATTTCTTAGAAATTTGCCGAAGTTTTTACAAGGTTCACTGATTTGCTATTTTTTGCACCTGAGGAGTAGAAACATTGTGGGTTGAACTAGGAAGCTCAGTGGCTAATATGTTTATAGCCAGTGATAACAAACCACACACATACACAACAATCAAACCATTTCATATATATATATATATATATAAGGATTCAATTCATAAACCACACACTTAAAATTGCAGTCACATAAATCATGCCATATATTTTCCAACCATTATACAAAGTATTTCATCATATATTATACTCAGCAAATCACAATGAATGCACAAATAATATGGTTTGAGAGAATCCCGTAAAATGAAATGGTGAAACCGAAGTTTACACCATGAACGAAATGAGTCCATTTTTCAGAGCTCATATGCCACAAGCAGGCAGCCGGGAGAAGGCTTAAGGTCAACGTGCACATGGAAAACGAAATAGTATCTCTCTTGCCCACATAAGCAAATTTTCTGATGTATACTTATTTCATAACATATTCATACTTTCATGCTTCTTAAACTTTTTCTATTTCTTTTATCAGTATAAACAGCAGAAATTCTTAGAAAGCAACAGAATATAAATTCACAGAACATTTTTCCCACATTCACAATGAGTAAAAGCAAGCATTTAAATATACATACAAACAAATAATTTCAGCTCATCTTCACAAAAACTATAAACATATTACCTATCTATTTTCTTATACATCTATGCTTAAGCTTGTTCTTCTTCTTGTTCTTGATTTCGACTTTCTTGTTCCCTTCAAACAAGCATATTTTCCCTTCAAACAAACATGTTTTCATTTAACCAAATACACGAACATAACTTCCATAAATCTCTACTGTCCAAGAATGAACTTGGATTTAATCCACTTTTGGTTTATCTAACTAGAAGAAATAAAATATAGCTAAGGGTTCATAAAAATCTATAAACATAAATCTCTTATTCATCTTCTTTGTCTCTCTATTTTAGCTCATAAAAACATAGTTTCTCTATTTTCTTCTTCTATTAAAACAAAAAAACAAGTAGATATTACCAAGAACTCAGCCGAATCTTCTCTTCCTATTCTTTCTCCTTTCTTTTTCTTTCCTTTTTTCTGGTTCATTTGTCTGCTTCTCTTCTTCTACTCCTTCTTATGATTCTCTCTCTTTTTCTTTCTTAATACACACGTCTCCCTCCTTTTTCCTAACCTCTTAAATATATCTCTCCCTTACACGACTCTCTCTTCTCTAGTTTCTTCTAAGTTCTTCTTGATTTCTCTCTTTCTTTCTTACACTCACGACTCTCTTATAGTTTCTTGTCTTATTAATTTAAGACATATTTTTAACTTTCCTATCTTACCCTTCCTTATGTAATGTAATTCCTCTTAACTCCTTATATTAATTCTAACTCTTCGCTCACACACATACACTTGTTCTTCTCTTATTATTCTAAGACAATCTCTATCATTTCCAAACTTACCCTTCTGTATTTAATCTAATACCTTCTCACTCCTTAACTTAATTCTAACACTTCCATTTAATCCATATAACCATATGTAATAATAATATACCTAATTAAACTTCAAAAATTATTAACTCAAAAATTCTGGTTTTTTACTAATGACGAAACGCCATCAAATTCTCATTTAATAATTCTAACTTCCAAGAAAGTTTGGGGTCCAACAATTCTCGCCCTTAAAGAATTTTGTCCTCGAAATTCTTACCAACATACCTTCTCAATTCGATACGATACTCTCAAAACATTTTTATCGTCTACTTGCTATTCCATACTCTTTAGCATTGATCCACTTGACTCTTTTATATCCTTGAGTCGCGTAAATTCTAATACAAATCAATTTTCATGTCATATACAATCATTCACTTGCATTTATCATATACCATCACTTTCACATTTCAGTTTTATCAGACCTAAGTTTTGTTAACAATAACAACAACATCACCTCAAATTCATGAACCTCATAATATGGGTAGGCTTCTTTACATTAAACAAAATTAATGCACTCTCTATGGCATATTCAACTTCTTCTGCCTAAGTCTCAGTTAGAAATAGGACTCCAATATTCATTTCTGATTTATTTAATAGTCATTCATTCCTAGAAATGGAACTTTAAATTCATGCGATATGTTTTTATAAAACATCTATATCACAAAAAGATTTCTCACCTCAATTCACAACAGTGTTTCCATAATCTTTATCAATCAACTATATTCATCATTACTGTTTTAACCATTCTTAATGCTTCAATAAAATCAATTTCAACTGTTCATGATATTTCAATAGAATCGATTACTCTCATATCTGACACAATCAGCATATTCTATATAATAAAGCTCGATGAAATAAGGGATATATTCATTTACTCTTATTTTGGTATATACCATCAAAATATTACATCTTACCTAGAAATGCGTTTTTGACAAGTTACTAATTAATATCTCATACTAACGATACTCCAATCTCAATTGATTCTGAATAATATTTGAACATTCTATGACTATTAAAAAGTTACTTCTCTATAGTAGTTACTTGTTCAACATAACCACCTAATCCCATACTTTCATTTCGTTACTCTAATTCATCTCATAATTTTAACTATAAAGGTCATAGATTACTTCCTATATTATATCCAAATATAAATTTCATATGTACTCAATCACATTATCCACCAATATAACCACATTATCGAATAGGTACTTTTAATAACTGATCAACATAACCTTAAGAACTTCTACATATATCATTATCATTTATTTCATCTTCCATACGTACGTTCTTAACCAATTCAAAATTATAGACATATAACCATCTTGAAATTCTAATACCAGATCATAACCCTTATTACATTAATTAACAATCATTTTAAATTCCAAGTTCAACCCTTCAATTCCACTTTGCTTGTACATTTTAAATCTTGTCATTTCTACCTATGTCTTTATTTCTTTCTCAATCAATTCATAAAATATATTCACATCCATATCAATTCAAGTACCTATCAACTATAAAATTCCATCACTATATTCGCTGACATAACCACAAATACTGAATTTATGTCTAACATATCGGACTAAGTAGTATTTCTTATTTCTAGATATCCACTAACTTTCATTGTCTCACACTCTAACCAATCACCATTCTTCTTATTGTTTCTAATAGCTCCAACTCTTAACGAAAGTCCATACGTGTGACTCATGCTGTTACAATTACTGGGATTCTATACTCATCAGTGTTCTTTTCTAATGGTAGGGGAATCAAGTGCAGCAGATCCTTGCAAAAACTCCTCGTGTTCTTCCACGAGATGGCATTTTACTCCTTCAATAAAATATTATCATTTGACTTGCCTTTTATTTTAATCTTATTTTCGACATGTATGCATGATATGCATGTCACTTAATAAAATATTATCATTTGACTTACCTTTTATTTTAATCTTATTTTCGACATGTATGCATGATATGCATGTCACTTAATACAATCAATCAATTTAACTAAGAAAATAAATAATCACACAAAATTAAGTAACTGGAAACACAACATAAGAGATCACAAAGAGAAAATTCCAGAAGAGTAAAAGTTGTAGAGTTTTCTAACTCAAGGATAAGAAATAGAAAACATGCAGAATTTAAATTTCTATTTTTTTCTTTTCTTTCCTTATTATTGAATTTTGATTAAAGTCAATTTAGCATATATTTTGGCTATGGATTGCTAAGTTTGTTTTAGGAATTACTCATGAATTGTTTTGTTAAACTTTTATATTATTGATTTTATAGAGATGTACTTTGTGGTGTTTGATTTGAATCAAGAGATTAGGTTGAATTATTTGTGTTATGCTGCATAGCAAGAGCTAGTGCTATAATAGACTTATAAATATCATATTAATAGGAATTGAAGAGTGATATTAACTGTTTATTAGTTACCTTTAGGATAGCTTTAAATCCAATTAGATAATTAAGAAGGGTTTTAATAGATCAAGAGGTCATAATTCAATTCTTATCTATTTTAATTGGGTTGCTTGGTTAGATCTTAAGAGAGGGTAATCATAACTTGTGGTTATCTAGGATCGAGTATTATCAAATTAAGAAGGCGAAGTGAAAGTAAATAAGGATAGAAGTTATTTATAAGATTTCATTATTGATTAATCAACTATTTCACTACTGCTTATTAAATTATTCAATTATCCATTTTATTTAGTTTAGTTTATTTTCTCATTATATTATTGTATTGTTTACAAACAGTGTTATGAGAATTATTAGATAACTAGTACAATCGTTATAGAAACGACATTTTTTATAGTATAAGATACGATCCGTATACTTATCATATAGATAAGTTTAAGTTAAACTTTATTATAGAAGAAATGTACATGCAACCTCCAGCTAGTTATGATTACCTATCTAATAACGTTTGTTGACTTTATAAAACTTTATATGGATGGATTGAATCAAGCTCCTCACACCTAGTTTGTCAAATTTAGCTTCATTAATACTCTCTTTGGATTTTAGTCTAACTCATATGATCTGCCTTGTTTATTCACAAAATGACCCAAAGGTACACTCTTCTTCTCCTTTATATATTGACGATATGATAATTACCGAGGATGATACTAAGGGTATTTCAACTTTCAAAAATTATTTTTACGTCAATAGTTTAAGATAAAGTATTTGGGTAATATGAGACAAATTGCTCCAATTAGAGCATATCAACGAAGAACTTTCTTTTGTTCATGGAATACCAGTTGTGTATTGTGCACACCACTCAAGCTTAGATTAAGGCCTCGTTTGGTAGACATCCTATCGGCTATTTTTTTTATCTAATTGGTTGTCTTCAGCTATTTGACTGTTCAAACAGCTACAAAAGTTGTTTGGAGAGTAGCATATCCGATAGTTGATTTATGATAAACAGTGAAAATGCTCCTATATAGGAGCGTTTTCATCAATCAGCCAAAATTTTAACCATCAAAAGTTAATTGTACCCTTTAATTGAGGTTCTAGATACCTACGTTTTAGGAACAATGTTTATTCTTATAATTGTTTTATATAGTTATAGGTTAGAAATAAAATGTTGACCTTAAACGAAAATAAAAATAGAAAGAGTTGCATAAATTTTTCATAGATGATGAAACAGTACAGGTGAATATAACTTCTCTAAAATCTAAATTCTTATAAGAATATTCAACGAAATACTAACATATATAATATTCATACTCTTATAATTTTTGTTAAATTCATCCCCTCATAAGTCATTTCACATATAAACAGTTAATACTAAATAATTAATTTTACTAAACATCTCTAACAAACAATTAATGTAATCCGCTAATCAAATAAACTGATAGAATCAACTATCAGCTAACAGTTAATAGAATCAACTAATAATTGCTAAAGAGAGCGTACATACGGGTCCATCTTTGCCATTATTTTGATGATAGAAACTAACACGCCACGTTCAACTTTGTCCAATAATTTGTACATTTCCAATGCTATGTGCCAATGTACGGGGACAGAAATAGTCGCGTCTAGGATTCAGAAAAAGACACTAACGGTCCCCACTCCAAACGTTAGTCAACTTGTGACAGATAAGCTTCATATTACCGACGTCCAATATGCTCTCTCACCGAAAATTGTTTTGAATTTGAGAAGCAAACAGCTGTACATTTTTTGCATTCATTTGACTCGTATCGATGGCATCATGAAAGGTCCTCTATTGCATTCTCATTCAGCTTAACTGTTGAATTGTCTAAATCTCTTCTTTAAGTGGAGACGGTGGTTACTAAATATTTATGCCATAAAAAGTAATGATTTTGATTATTCTGAATACAATTTATCTCACATTTCAGTTTAAATAAGGTCTTTTATCCATCAATTTAATGTGAGGTTCAATACTAGATGAAATATTCAATAACAAATTGTAAAATTGAACACAAAAACATAAGAAAATTAAGTCTATTATTAAGCATAACGTCTGACATAAATCTTCCAGTGGTTTAAGTACACACGTAACTTGTGATATTTTGTGGGCACAGCTACTTGGACCCACCATATGTCCGTACAATGATGGAAGATCGGTCGTCCAAAAATACTCGGTTTTTGGAAATAAACATAAAAAGAACCACACTCTTTTTTTCTGTGGCGAGTTTCAGGTTAAACGATCATTTAAATTTAAATGTTTATATCAGAATATAAATTAAATTTTAATATTTTAAAACATTGAATTTAATTATAATATCTTTTTTTATATAATTTAATAAAATTAACTTTCTGTTAGTTAAGGATTAATAATACAATTTGATAATAAGTTGTAGCATTGTGAGATCTGAAAATAAAAGATATAATTAATAATATTAGTTCTTAATTAAATTATTAAAATCTCTAATAAATAAAATTATTTTATATCATTTGTTATTTAAAGTTAAAGTATTAAGTGAAGTTCTTATTTATGGGAATCAACAAGTAACAATTTGTGAAATTAAGGATTATGGATTCGTTCAAATCCTTAATTATGCACTCAAAATCCTAATTGAAAATTCTTCGCTTTACTTGCACTCTCTTTTGCACTTTAACAGCTCTGCATTTTCTCTCTGATTCGCTTCTTTAAGACATCAAATCGACGAAAGCTTTGCCATGAGTCAAACACAGTCGTCTTAATGGTTAAGAACCACAAGTAGTGAAGATTATAAGAACTAAGACGCCATCAAATCTTCCAGTGCCATCCAAAGCCCTCAAACCACCTAAAAATAACCAAATTCGCAACGATAGTTTTAAGGAAATTACTAAAAGATGCCATTGTTGGAAATATTTGTTCCACGTTTTAGATAGCTTTAGGTTTTATCAGTAGTAAGTGGTTGGGCTTAGCTCTATAGACAAGGGAGCTTTTTTGTAAAGTGTGTCAGTAGTTAAGAGTAATAAATGTTCAGTTATTTATTTCCTCATTTTTTCTCCAAGTATTTATTAGTCGTATCATAGCTTGGTTTAGAGAAAGTCATGATAAAAAGAGGGAGTATAGCAGTAGCTTTCTTTCTTGTCTTTGGCGTTACAGAGAGAGAAGTGTCGGAGTGTCAGTAAGTACAGAGAGATAAAAATAGAAAAAAAAAAAAGAGTAATCCACAATATCTTTTATTATGCTCACCTTATTTTGTTCTACAGCAACATCTTTCCTTGGGGCTAGTGATAACATTCCTTGGGGCTAAGCTAACTATGACCATTAGGGTATGTTGACGGAGAAATTCTAAAGATTCAGGGGGCGCTTGGTTTATAGAAGAGAATAAGAATGAGAATGGGAATGAATACAGGGAGGAATGAGAATGGATATAATCATTATAATTATGGTGGTTGGTTAAGATAAAGGAATGACTATCATTACCATTGATAGTGGTTGG
>JAOSBN010000178.1:13531112-13547864 GCA_027563595.1 Erythroxylum suave | reverse complement strand
AATGAAACCATTACCCATGTAATCATAACCCTTTATCAAGCATTGTTTTTCATTTCATTCCTATTACCTCATTCTTATTCCTCCCAAACAAGCACCCCCTTAAAGAATATTGGCAGGTTGTTTCCAACGAAACAAGCCAGCAACTGACAGTGTAGCTTTGATAGATGTACGAAGAATAGAACTAGAAGTACAACGATTAAAGGATCTTAAAGCAAAAAATTATATTTTCCAAGCAATTGATCGCTCAATCCTGGAAACCCTTCTTTGTAAGGACACGTCCAAACATATTTCAGATTCCATGAAGAATTAGTACCAAGGTTTTGTCCTGGGCAAAAAGGCAGTAGCTTCAAGCACTTTGTTCGGAGTTCAAAATACTATGAATAAAATGTGGAGAATTTGTCATAGATACTTTTCAAAGATGATGGCAATTATTGAGAAGATGCAGGCGTACAGTGACTAGACAAAGGATGTAATGATGGCTGACAAGATTCCTCGGTCTGACACCAAAATTTAATTTTGCTGTTTGCTCTATCACGGAAGCTAATGACATTGAGGAAATTCCAATTGATAATCTGCATAATTCCTTGCTGGCTCATGAACATAAAATTAGTCGGCAAGAGAAAGAAGAGCTAGCATTACAGGCCTCGATAGAAAATCACTCAACAATGAAAGGAGATAGAGGATAAGGCAGAGGTGGAAGTAAAGGCAAAGGAAGCAATGATCATGGCAACCAAAAACACTACCAATGCCCAAAAAATCAATTTCAAGTATGAGGAAAAGGATAAGGAGGCTATCACTCAATAATTTAGGAACAAGTCTAATGTTGAATGCTACCATTGTCATAAGTATGACCCCTATTAGTCATAATGTCGAACTAATTTGAATAGGAAAAATGGAGAAAGAACTAACTTTGCAGAAAAAAGAAGAAATGTCTCTTTTGATGGTGAAGAAATGTCTCTTTTAATGGTGTGCAACGTCAATGAAGAAACTCAACAAAACGTTTAGTATTTAGATACTAGCTGCAACAATCATATATGTGGAGATAAGAAAGCATTCTCTGACCTAGATGAATCTTTCACAACATTAAGTTTGGTAACAACTCTATAGTCCCTGTTACGGGAAAAGGAAGGGTACTCTCCAAACCAAGGAAAACTCTACCTATATTATTTTTTATGTTCATTTTGTTCCAGATTTAAAGACTAACTTGCTTGGTGTGGGTCAACTGCAAGAAAAAGGTATGAGGTTTTTATCAAAGATGAAGTATGTCAAATCCAAGATACAAAACTGGGATTAATTGCTTAAGTTAACATGATTGTTAATCGCATATTTTGCTTTATCTTCGCAACACCACTCATTTATGCTTCTCAACAAAACTGAAGGATGTGGCATAACTACAACATTTTCACTATGGTCGCCTGAATTTTAGTGGGTTGAAAACTTTACAACAAAAAATTATGTTAATTGGCCTTCCTCAAATAACTACTACATCTCAAGTTTGTGAAGAATGTGTCATTAGCGAACAACACCATAGTCAATTTGCACAATAAAGAGCAAAGAATGTGTTAGAGATAGTGCATTCTCACACTTGTGGCACAATAAATCCATCTTCAATTTGAGGTAAAAGATATATGATTACCTTCATTAATGATTTTAGTTAAAGAAAATTTGCTTATATTTTTTACAAGAAAAATCTAAAGCTTTTGCAACTTTCAAAAATTATAAAGTACTAGTTAAGAAAGAAATCGTCATCGCAGTCTAAGTTCTTTGTACAGATCGTGACAGTGAATATATATCTCACAAAAATTCTCAAAATTTTGTAAGAACCATGGAATTAGAGAGCTACTTATGATAACTTACACATCTCAACAAAATGGAGTTTGTGAGTAGAAAAATCGCACTATTTTGCGAAGCCTTTTGACGAGAAGTGGCATTCCAAAAACTTTCTAGCCTGAAGTAGTCAATTGGAGCATTAATATTTTGAACAGAAGTCCCACACTTGCTAGTCAAAATATGACACCAAGGAAGCATGGAGAGAACAAACTAACAGTAGATCATTTCAAAATTTTTGTGTGTTGCCTATGCCCATATCCTAGACCAAAAAAGGACAAAGCTAGATTACAAAATGGATATTCTTGGTGTTAGTGATCAATCTAAAGCTTATAAACTTTACAATCCTATCACTTAGAAAAATTTTATTGGTCGTGATGTAGTTTTTGATAAAGAAAGTTTTTGTCCATAGAACAACAATGTTGTTAAGTAACAAATACCTATAAACTTTGATGGAGTTAACGAAAAAGGAGAGGCAACATCATGAAGAGAATGATTGATAAGTTCCACCAAATGTTCCAAGCTTGGCAATAGCAACAAAAAATGAAAAATGACCTCAACGTGTTAGAAGAAGACGTTTATGGATGGCTAATTATGAGGTAATTGGAATTAACCGATCTGAGGACCCAATTACACATTTTGCTTTATTTTTCAATTGTGATCCTACAACTTTCAAAGAGGCTATCAAAGAGTCAGAATAGAGAAAGGTGATGGATGAAGAAATTGCAGTTATTGAACGGAATAACACTAGGTAGTTGACTGGTCTTCCATAAGGGCACAAGACAATTGGTGTCAAGTGGGTGTACAAGACGTAATTGAAGGAGAAGGGAGAAGGGAGAAGTTGACAAGTACAAGGCACGCTTAATAGCTAAAGGTTATAACTAAGAGTTTGGAGTAGATTATAAAGAAGGCTTTGCTCCTGTTGCAAGACATGATATGATTAGACTAGTGATTGCATTAGAAACACAACATTCATGGCCTATCTTTCAATTGGATGTGAAGTTAGCATTCTTGCATGTTGATCTTAAAGAACATGTATTTGTTAATCAACCTCCTAATTATGTGAAGTTTGGAAGAGAAAATAAGGTTTATAAACTCAAAAAGGTAATATATGGGTTAAAACAAGCTTCACACGTTTGGTATAGTTGTATGAATTCTTATTTTTCTAAAGATGGTATAATTGTATGAATTCTTATTTTTCTAAAGAAGGTTTTGGACAATGCCCATATGAGCATACACTTTTCACAAAGATTGGAGATGGAGGGAAATTTCTCATTGTTTGACAAATTTTAAGAATCTATGATGGTTGAATTTGATATGATTAATGTTGAAAAGATGCATTATTTTTTATGCATTGAGGTGATGCAATTAGCAACTGGAATTTTTATTTCTCCAAGAAAGTACGTGCAAGAAATTTTGGACAGGTTTCAAATGAAAATTTGCAATTTTGTTAACATGCCTACTGAAGTATTCTAAAGCTTGTTCAAAATCCTGAAGGAAGGAAGGTTGACAGCGCACTTTACAAGAAAATTGTAGGGAGTTTGATGTATTTAATCGCAATAAAACCTGACATAATGCATGATGTAAGTTCCATAAGCAGATTCATGGAGTGTCCAAAGGAGTTTCATCTCTTAGCTATAAAAAGAATATTTCGATAGTTGCAAGGGACTACTAGTTATGAGTTGTTTTACAAGAAAGGCAAAAATTCATATTTATTTGGCTTTATAGTGATTAGGCTAGAGATCATGATGATAAGAAAAAACACTTCAAGATATGTGTTCATGCTTGGTTTAAGAGCTGTTTTATGATCTTTAAAAAATCAAGCAATTCTAAAATTGTCAACAATGAAAACAAAGTTTGTAACTGCAATAGCATGTGTTTTTCAAGCAGTTTGGCTGCGAAAAATACTTGAACATTTCAAACAAGAGGGAGCTAATACAATTTATTATTGTGATAATAATTCTGTCGTCAAACTCTCCAAAAATCCTATTCTATATTAACAGGGGCAGAGCCACATAGGGACAAGCCCCCGCGCCAGCGGGGGCTTGTCCTGGCCAAACCCCTGGAAATGAAAAAAACATAAAGAATTGATTGAGAGTTGTGTGTGGAAGGAAAGGAAAGAACCAGCTGTCCTTTTCTTGTATCGCAATGACGATTGTGTCCCTGAACCAAACATAAAGAATTGATTGAGAGTTGTGTGTGGAAGGAAAGGAAAGAACCACCTGTGCTTGTCTTTTATTGCAATGACGATTGCGTCCCTGAACCATCACGTACTACATTTTCTATTTTGGCTCTTTTTAGTTTTTTGTTTATTATGTTATTTTTGGCTCATTTTTTGGTTCTTACTGTTTAGTTAGTAACGTGTTTATTAAGATGAGTGAAAACAAAATGTCATCAATTCTTATGACCAATGGACCATATAAAATGGAGGGCGCGGGGGCTTGTCCCTGGCCAAACCCCTGGTGCCTTTGAAACAAGTATACACATTTCAAATAAGTATTCTTTTTTAATATTCGGCCAACAAGAGCATCGATTAAAGTAGATTTGCCAGCTCCACTAGGTCCAAGAATAGCCATAATTTCACCTTTTATTGTTTCTCCCAATATATCATTTAATAGAAGGCTCATCTCTGAAGAAGAATCCTTTGCACCAAAGGGAAATGATAACTTTTTCCCAATTTTCACACTGTAAGTTAAATTGTTGAACGAAAGAACAAAAGGATTTGACGGAGGCATGTTGCTACAGTCACTTTCAAGCTGGAGGACTTGATCATGAACAGGACTTGGAGTCGTACCAATTGTTGATCTTTTGGTGTAGTTATGGAGCTCCATTTGTCAGATAGGGTCAAGAACTTCTGCTTTCACCTAGGACATCTTTGGAGGTCTTTCATACATATTTGAAATAAGCAGGGGCTTGTCGCCGAAAATAATTATCATCCATTAGCTCTAATGTCTCTAAAAATGTGTAAGGATATTATAATTTGAATATTTTAGTTAACTTCATTTATGAATGTGCTTTGTGAAATTATTTTTTGAAGTAATTTTGAATTTGCCGGAAGTCTTCAGTGCCAGTCCATCGCTGTCCAATCAGCCCCGATTCCAGGATATTCCTGACTCTGCTACTGTATATTAAAGAAGCAAGCACATAAATGTGAAGTTTCACCTTCCAAAGAACCTTATAAGGGATGGAATCACTGATCTTTTCTACCATAAGAGTGAAGATCAGATTGCCAACATAATGACCAAGCCATTAAAATTGCCTACGTTTCAAAAGCTAAGGAATTTACAGGAGTTTGACTTTTAGTGGTTTTACTTTTTGTTTTTTTTGGGTTACCTGGTCTTTGGGAGAATACATAGCTTTAGGAGTAAGTAATTGTACTTTTTAGTTTTAAGCATATATCCATTGGGTTTATAAGGAGAGTCCGGATTGTCTGTCTAAGTTAACCTTGTCTTATTCTGTCCAATGTCCAAACGACGTCGTGTTGTATTAAAATTTGACAGGCGTGGTTAAACTTGGACAGACGCCTGTGGGACCCACCTATAGGCGCCGTTTGTAAGCCACAGCCAAAAGCCAGATTTTGTTTTGGAAAGTCACTTTTTATTGTTTTCAAATCTTATTTCAGAGGTTCTTCGTTTTTGCTTATTCTTGCTATGAACCAAATTAAAAATAACGTTTGAAATTTAATGATATTATTTAATTTCATTAATAAATAAATAATTTCATAATAATAAGAATAAGAGTAAGTAGAAAATTAATAAATATCAAAACTTTAAACAATTAAATTAATAAGAATAATTAAAGAACAATAATAATTTTTAACCATAATAAAATGGTTAATAATAATAACCAATATAAAATTAACACAACTTATAAAAATTCCAGCAATCATTTCTAAAGTAACAAATTATAAGGAAATTACACTTATCATATTTGAAAACAATTAAAATAATAAGAATAATAAAAGAAACATAACGTTTTTATTATCTATTATAATATAATTTATAATAATAATTCTTGAAATAATTTAAAATTTAAAACTGATTATAAGGAATTAGAAAAAATAAGCATATAATTTTTCCTTATTATTATCAACAACAAAATTTATAATAATCAGGGATTTAATCTGAATATTTAATATCATTAATAAATAAATATTTTTTAATAATAAGAACAATAGTAAGTAGAGAATTAATTATTAAAGCATATTTTTAACAGTTAAATTAATAAGAATAATTAAATTACCATAATAATTTTTAACAATAATTAAATGGTGAATAATAATTACGAATATAAAATTAGTACAAGTATTATATACTAATAAGAATAATCAAATTAAAGAAATGATAATTAATAAAAAATACGACTATATTCAAGGGGTTTTAAATATAGTATTTTTTAAACATTTATTTATCAATTGTTAATTGTTTTCTTTGTTAAGTTGTAATTAATAATAATTAGTATATAATTATTTTATTGATGTTTAAATTTATTTATACAGTCATACAAATAGTCATAATATGAAATTATTAATTAAAAATTTTAATAAAACTTACATTAAAATTTTTAATATTTTTAATTTGATTACATTATTTTAAAATTTTCATAAGCATCTAATCATAATAATCACATTAATAAAATAATGAAGATTTATAAATTTTAAAATAATAAGAAGGATATTTATATTATTAATACAAATAAATTTAAGCAAACAAACTTAAATAATGAGAAGGAATATAATCATAATAATGAAAATAAAGACATTAAATAATAAAAACCAATTTAATATAATAACACTAGTAATTATAATAATTAAAACAAAACCAGAAAAGGGAGTCATCAGCCATAATAAGAAGAATAATAAAATGCCTAAATTGCATAATAAAACGCAAAAATTTATAAATAATAATAATAATGAGAAGGAAAAAATATTATTAATAGAAATAACTTAAAGCAAACAAACTTAAATAATGATAAGAAATATAATCATAATAATGAAAACAAATACATTAAAAAATAAACAACAATTTAATATAATAACACTAGTTATTATAATAATAAAAACAAATTCATGAGTAATTGGCCATGTCGCAATCGTGGCATCTCGTGATCGTGACACTGCGTTAGATGGACAATCTCATAGTCGCGAAAGATCGCGATCGCGAGTCTCAGCAACTTAGGCTGTTTCGCAATGACGAAGCGTCGCGATGGCGAGACTGGCCAAATTCTGCTGTCTCGTGGACACGACACATCGCCATCGCAACCTGGCCTATCCTCCTCCCCTTCATCTGCTGTGCAATTATTATTATTCTCCATTAAATTATTATTAATAATTATTATGTTTCTTTAATTATTCTTTTTAATTTAAATGTTTTAAATTATGATACTAATAAAATTTGTACTTACTATTATTCTTATTATTATTCAATTATTTAGTTATTATTAAAATTAAAAAATATGATTAAATTCCTCATTATTTTTTATTTCATGGTTGATAATAATAAGGGAAAAATTATATGCTTATTTTTTCTAATTCCTTATGATCAGTTTTCATTTATATAATTTTAACATTTATTATTATTCGTTATTTTTATTATAAATTATTTTATAATAACTTTTAATAACGTTATGTTTCTTTAATTATTCTAATTAGTTAAATTGTTTTATATTATGATCATTATAATTTCCTAATAATTTTTTATTTTAGACATTAGTTCACGAATTATTATAAGTTGTGCTAATTTTATATTCCCCATTATTATTCACCATGATATAGTTATTAATAATTATTATGTTTATTTTATTATTCTAATTTATTTAATTGTTTAAATTTTTGATAATTATTAATTTTGTACTTACTTTTATTCTTATTATTATTTAGTTATTGATTATATTAAATAATTTGATTATATTCCTCATTAATTTCAATTTTGTGCTTCATAATAATAAGGAAAAATGTCATAAAGGAAAATGTCATCCTAGGCACATTCATTCAAAAAGAAGATGTCACCCTCATGGATGTGCACGAGGGTGACAGACACATTCATACCGAAACAAATTCAGAAATTAAATTAATCTATATATTTATTTATAATAAAGGTAGTGATAATAATAATAATAAATGTTATATCAATAAGGTAATTAGTAATAATAATAAAAAATTATTATTTAATCATAAAAATGAATAATTATATAATTAATAATTTTCATTATATTTGTCGAGGTCACGGGCGTGATTTCCTTAGTCAAACCCGTGACCTTGAGTGCAAAGGTCACAGCCGTGCTTAACAAGTCACAGACGTGACTTACATGTTTTTACGTTTGCAAGGTAATAATCGAAGCTCATGCTTATGATGAAAACCTCATTTCTGGTTCCCTTCACTTCACTACCTTCGTACAAACACACCACACACTGACGAGAATGAGGCACGTAGGGTTTTTACCAAGTTGTGATATTTTAGTCCACTTCTGTAAACTTAATCACCTTGGCGCACCAGGAAGGAAATGGGAATTGGTGGTTTAGTATTAATATCAAAATTGTCTTTTTTCTCGTCATTCAATGATTTCTTTGAGTTCTTTATGATATGATAGTGCATAGAATCCCTCCATCGCAATCATTATTATGAACATTTACTTGCTTTAATTTCCTTTATCCTAATTTAATTCAAATTTGCAATTCAAGCTTCTCCTTGCAATCTAAACTTTTACGCATTCAGCAGTGAAGGGATATGGTCAACTTAGCACAGTTAAGCATTCAGCAATCTCGTGACCGCGATTGCTTACGATTGCGAGACTGCCCAAATTGAGGCAGCCTCGCAACTGCGCAGTCTCGCACTGGCGAGCGCCTCGTTGCTTCTCCCCTTCTTTATCTGCTTCTTCTTCTTTACTATTACTGTTATAATTGCCAATCCCTTACAATTTGTTAAATAATTTTATTAAATTACAGAAATTGTTATTGGTTAATTTAAATGATATGATAAAATTCCTTATTTATTATTAGTTTTGTCAGGGAAAATTATTAATTAATAGTTAGAAGCAAATTAGTAGTTATAACAAATTTCAGTATAATTATAGAAATTGAAATTATTAATTAATATAATAATTATAACGAATATTATAAGTATAATATTATTACTACTGCTAATCATACTATTATTATAATAATCATAATAATAATAATAATCATTCATATATAATTAAGAATAATAGTAAGTAGAAATGTGATAATTATAAAAATTTATAACAATTTAATTAATAAGAATAATTTGATAATTAACTATCACAATAACTAAATTCATAACAATGCTATATTTAATAATAATATGAACCAAATTAATTATAATAGGCAATTAATTAGACATAATAATATAAATAACGATACATGCATTTAATCAAATAATACATTTATTAATCATACTAATCTACTGAACTACAAACTTAATCATAATAATAACATAAATAAAATAAATAACATTTATAAATTTAAAAATATTAAGAGGGAAGTTTACTTTATTAATATAAATAAATAAAAGCAAACTAACCTAATGAAAACAAATCCATTAAACAATAAAAAGGAAATTAAAATTAAAATACTGCTAATTCTAATAATAAAAAAATGACGAAAAGAAATCCATTAAATTCATTAAATTATTGCCAGCATCGCGACGGCGAGGGCTTGCCCTCGCAAGCTGACAGAAACTGGCCAGAGCTGGCAGCAATTGGCAAGCGTCACCTGCGTGATGGCTCGCCCTCGCGAGGTTGGCCATTTTCTGCCCTCGCCCTCGCGACGTTGGGCATATTTTGTCAGCCTCGCGAGAGTGGCCTGACGTTATTATTAACTTTTTTTAATGTAATTATTTATCTATGGATTTATAATAATAATAATAATCATATTAATAATAATCATAATAAGAATAATTTAAATAATAGTTATTATAAATTATATAATAATAAATAATAAAAACGTTATGTTTCTTTAATCATTCTTATTATTTTAATTGTTTTGAAATATGATAATTGTAATTTCCTTATACTTTGTTATTCTAGAAATTATTGCCGGAATTATTAATACTTGTGCTAATTTTATATTCGTAATTATTATTCACCATTTAATTATTGCTAAAAATTATTATGGTAATTTAATTATTCTTATTAATTTAACTGTTAAAAATATGCTTTAATCATTAATTCTCTACTTACTATTGTTCTTATTATTGAAAAACTATTTATTTATTAATGATATTAAATATTCAGATTAAATCCTTGATTATTATAAATTTTTTTGTTGATAATAATAAGGAAAAATTATATGCTTATTTTTTTCTAATTCCTTATAATCATTTTTAAATTTTAAATTATTTCAAAATTATTATTATAAAAAATGTTATGTTTCTTTTATTATTCTATTATTTTAATTGTTTTCAAATATGATAAGTGTAATTTCCTTATAATTTGTTATTTTAGAAATGATTGCTGGAATTTTTATAAGTTGTGCTAATTTTATATTGGTTATTATTATTAACCATTTTATTATGGTTAAAAAATTTTATTGTTCTTTAATTATTCTTATTAATTTAATTGTTTAAAGTTTTGATATTTATTAATTTTCTACTTACTCTTATTCTTATTATTATGAAATTATTTATTTATTAATGATATTAAATAATATCATTAAATTTCAAACGTTATTTTTAATTTGGTTGATAGCAAGAATAAGCAAAAAATCATAACATCTGAAATAACGTTTCAAAACAACAAAAAGTGGCTTTCCAAAACAAAAGCTGGCTTTTGGCTTTGACTTAAAAACGGCACCTGTGGGACCTGTTCAAGTTTAATAATGCCTGCCAAATTTTTATACAACACGGCGTCATTGGACATTGAACAGAATAAGATAGAGTTAACTTAGACAGAAGATCCGGACTCTATAGTACTTGCGTACCAACTCTTGTGATTATGTATATGAGATGACGTCATAAGTTGGGGCAAGTTATCCCTAAGTAGGATGGATAAGTTTTATAATATATTTTCCAATATATATTTATTAATGATTGTCGAATAAATTATGGGATGCATAACAACTCACAAATTAATTTCGTTAGATAAGCCAGTTTTGACGAGCCCGTCAGACTCATGGTTTGATACTAAATCAAGAAAAACCTATTTAAGATGCTCATAATCAGGGAGTTATTTTCTGGGGTATACGAGAGGCATAATGTAATGTAACTGGTCCAGGTGTCTCTCCCCAACAACCTTCACTTTATCAATCCTGAATGCAAGTTGGCTTAGTGCTTAAATGTAAGATAATGGTACAGTTAGGGTATCAGGTAGTGACTGTTGATACAAGCAAAGGAAGCTCCAAACCAACATGGAGCTGACTCTTGCCTGTTGACCTGTAAATCCTGCAAATCTCCACGATTAGACCATCATCTGCTTAACCAACGAGTGTTACTTAAGCAAAACAATATTTTGACCAACTAGATATTGAGTATCGAAAGAACAAACGTCCCTGTTTTTCCTATCATTTCAATGCGAGCAGCACCAATTTTGTGATTCACTACTTCTGCGACTCATATCCTCAAGTTTATACAAATCAAAGTAGCTTGCCGCTGATTGCTGTTCCAATTGTTTCCTTTGAAGGCAATCATATAGAATAGAATATAGGCCACACAGGATATTTTATATTTCAGAAACAATAGCAGCTCACTTACCGCAAAATAAAATACGAAGCAGAGGCCTAGTAAATGTCAAGTTGCAAGAAAATTTTGTGATTTAAGCGAAATCGGATTCATCTAAGATTTCTTACAAAGGGTAAAAAGGTACCCACTGCATTAAAGCCCTTTATAATCGTTTCCGTAATAAAAATATGTTTGAAGAGCAGCTGTTGTTGTGACGAGTGTGGGATCGTAAAATCTCATTCGCGAAAGTTGAATGGAGTAATGGAGCAACAAATAGAGAAAAATGTGGGAAAAATAAGACATAAGAAATTTATGTGATTCACCTCTTTGAGATAGGCTACATCTATGGCCGAAGACAATCAAAGAGATTTTCACTAAGGTAAAAATGAGAAAAATTACAAAAACATTCAATATTTTTCTTTCAACCCTTTAACCCAGTCACATTCAAAACTCGCACATAACGCTGTCATATGTTATTCAAAATATCTTCTTTCAAAATACCTCAACTCTGTCTGCACCTTATTCACTCTCTCTACCTTTTATTTTCTTCATGAATGTGGCTTTCCTTTTATAGGCAAAATGAGTTCAACGTTTGTCAAAAAACAAATCTGTTTGTCAAAGATTTGTTTGGTTACCAAGCATTAAAAAAGAGGGAGGAGGTGCCTACTATTTTGACAAAAAAATTGTCAACTTTGACAATTCCAAAACACACTTAACAAATCATTACCTTGTTTTGAAATTGGGACTCCATGAAAATTCCTTCAATTATCTTCGCCATTGCCCATGAAGGGCATTTATCATGATTTGCATATTTCGATCAAGTCCAAGCAATGCTTGAACTTGCTTATAGGTAGAGGCTTTGTCAACATGTCTGCTAGAATATACACAGTACCAATCTTCTTTATAATAATATTTTCTCGTGAAATTATATCTCAAACGAAGTGATACTTGACATTAATGTGCTTTGTTCTCTTATGAAATATTTGATCTTTGGTCAAATAGATAACACTTTGATTGTCACAATGAACCATGGTCACCTGTTGATTTGAATTCAATTCACTAAATAAGCCTTGTAATCAAATAACTTCCTTAATTGCCTCCATAGTAGCCATATTCCACCTCTATAGTGAACAATGCAACTATAGGCTATAAGGTAGCTTTATTGCTTCCAAGTTTGAATACATAACCAACGATTGATCTTCTTTTATCCAAATAACTTGCATAATCTAAGTCCACAAAATGAACTACACCTTCTTACTCCTGCTAAACTCCAAACATAAGTTAGTAGTACCACGTAAATATTTTAAAATATATTTTACTGCATGCCAATGTTCTTTCCCCGGATTAGCTATAGATCTACTTACTACACTAACAGCATGTGAGATGTCAAGACGTATGCAAGCCATTGCATACATCATACTACCAACTGCATTAGATTAAGGAACTTATGCCATAGACTTAATTTTTGCAACTGTTGTGTGGCAATAAAGCAGTTAAAAGCCTAAAATGGGCAGCTAGAGGAGTACTTACAGGTTTAGCATCTTTCATACCAAAATGTTATAAAATCTTCTCAATAAAACTCTTTTGAGTAGGGTAAAGTTTGCTTAGAAGTCTATCTCTTTGAATTTCCATCCTTAGAATTTTCTTAGTTGCTCCTAGATCTTTCATCTCAAATTCACTATTAAGTTCAACTTTCAACCTACTAATCTCATAAATGTTGTTGCCAGCAATAAACATATCATCAACATAAAACAACAGATAAATGTATGTGCCATCATCAAATTTTCTGAAATAAACACAGCTATCATATTGACTTCTAAAATAGTCGTGAGTTACCATGAATGAGTCAAACCACTTATACCATTGCCTAGAAGATTGTTTTAAACCATACAATGACTTGTTCAATAAACAAATATAGTATTGCTTTTCTTCAACTTCAAAACCTTCAGGTTGTTGCATATATATTTACCCTTTTAATTCACCTTGCAAAAACGTAGTTTTAACATCCACACCTGCTCTAACCCTAAATCATGTATAGCTACTAATGCAACTAAAACATGAATGGAGTTATGTTTAACAACTGGTGAGAAAACATCATTAAAGTTAATTCCTTGAACTTGAATGTAGCCTTTTGCTACCACTACAACAAAATAAGGAGATTTTAGACACTTATATCTAGACATATTTAATAACTGTCTTAAATAATCTACTAATTTTTAGATTATTTAAGACAACAAAATTTGTCTCAAAAATATATTTAAAAAGATTCTAAACTTCTAAAAGTATTAAATAGTAAAAACAAAAGTCGATTATGCCATCATTCTTTATTCATTAACCCGTTTAATTTTTTAGTTCTACATTGGATTCCAGCAGATGTGGATCCTATTTAAAGGTTAACACAACCATTGACTATTATACCACTTAATGTTAGCATAACTTTACAAAAGAAAAAGGCTAAAATATCCCCAAAAATGATTACAATCTAAATTAGGGTCGATGAAAGCATGAGGTCAAGTGAGGAACCACCCTGCTTCTAGACAGAACAAATTTACCCAAACTCTCAAACAAAGGTGAAAACGACTCGCATAAACACAAGCCATCTCGCTCTCTCTCTCTCGCTAACCATGAACAACAAGCCTTATCCTAGGGGTGGTATAGAGAATGGATTCCTCTTCCATTATCTACCGGTATCTCCCTCTCTCTCTGTCGTATTTGTCTTTTTTTGTTTGTTTTTCCTACAAATTGTTGTTCGGAATTTTGCACTGATCAAATCCGCCTTTGTTTCTGTTTCCTAAGTTTTCCGTTTCTTTTCTTTCTCATACCCTCAAAATTCTTTTTTGTTTCAATAGTTGTCATTGCTGCTCATCTTCTTCTTTTTGTTTTTTAAATTGAATTACGTAATTTAGACTGGACCAGTCTAAATCGCAGGCCGTCGTTGGTGAGGAAGAGAACTAAGCACATATGAATACAGTGTGAGTTAGTGTTGTTCTTTTGTTAGGTTGCTTTGGTGTTGGTTAGTGTTTGCATGCTGATAGATAAAAGATTGTCTTGAAGTTTTAATGGTTGTTAAAGATGGTTCATAGATATATATGTGTTGTGACGTGAGGGTGTTTGTATGTGGACTTCTGATATTCTCTACCACTTTGAAAAGGAATAGGTTTTGCATTGTTTCTTATTAGTCTGGATTTTAGAACACAAATGCTCATTAATATTGATGGTCTAATAATTGCATATGAACGCTGATGACTGATGATTTTGTTTCAAGCTTAGCAAAAAGTTTTTTTCTTGGAAATATTTTACCTCAAATAAGCATTTGAGGTGTGCCCTGCCTAGATGTACATTTATACCAAATGAATCCAGGAACGAACTTAGAGAATCCTCTTAAGTACCTTCACAAAAATCAAATAAAATAGTTCAATAGGTGAAGCCTTTACATGAAATTTTTTACTGTAGAAGTTTAAATGATTTGCTTAAGTTACTACCATGATTGTTCATTTGTTGTGGAAGTTAATTAGATTCTCTAAACATGTCTTTTAACTCCGGATATGAGTGGGCCAAATTTCATCTGTGCTGCACATTCTTTTAATTGCTATGCTTGCAGAAACTTTTATGATAATATTATTTTACTTGCTGAGATTTACACTCTGGAATGCATGCCTAGTGAAATACACTCTGCCCAGAACTTTTCTGGCCAGAAAAAATAGAATCAGAAGTTGTTGTGCAAGAGAGGTTAAGTTTTTCTTTCATATTAATTTTGCCCCCTATGTTTGGATCTTATCTTACATATTACTCGTGTAGTGAATGGTCTGATTGCAATTGGTATTTTTAACATGGATAATGATTTACTTTCAAGAAAGTGAAACCGAGGAAGACGGACTGGATGAAGTTGATGATGATATTGAGGAAGAACATGAAGATGAGGATGAACATAAGACATCAGAAAGAGTAGAGGCAATTAAAAAGCCAACTGAAGCTTATGTGGCTCGTAAAGATGCAGAAAGGCAGCTTTTGAAGAAGGAATTGAAGACAAAAAGTCTCGAGGAGCTTGATGCTGTTCTTGTTGAGTTGGGATATTCTAAAAGGGAGATTCCTCATTTGACACCACTTAAAGAAATGAGTACAAATGACATAGATTCCATAATATGAACTTGAAATCTTGAAATTCAACTTTCTTTGTGACACATTCTTGTCCATTTCTATCCTATCACACTTACTGGACTGTGGTTTGCCTGGAACTTGTACACGAATGCACTAATCGTTATTGTTACTGGTAAAATCTTCTAAAGCAAAAGATTGTAAAGCAGAGGATAATGGAGAGCTACAAAAGAGGGAAAATACTGCAGGTAAGAGCAAATGTGGAAAAGAGAAGAAAAAAAAAGGAAAAAACTTCAAAGAGCCAAAGGACTTCTAGGACCAGCCTCAGGGTTTTGATGCCGGACACAAGGTAGAAGAAACTGCTGGGATTGAAAAGACAGAGGATGTATCTACTATTAATGTGAAAGAGCGGTTAAAGAAAGTGATTTCTACAAAGAAGAAGAAATCAAGTAAAGAGATGGATGCTGCTGCCCGAGTTGCTGCAAGTGAGGGTGCTGTCCAAGCTGCTAAGCTTGCTGCTGCGCAGAAAAAGGAAAAGAGTCACTATAATCAGCTGCCAGTGCGGTGAGCTCGGAAAGGTCATTGTTTTGTTCTTCTTTGCCTTTTCCCTTCTCATAGGTGGACATGTATTCGTTTGTTTTCTCAAACGGGAAAAAATATAAGAATCTGGTCTTTGCAAAAATGACATTTTACAGGGAAATTTGAGTTTTAGGAACATTAAAAAAACACACAAAGTTGCAGAGAATGCGAAATACTGTGAAGGAGACGATCTCTTTGCATTTTTAAGGACTTGTTGTTATGTATTGGAGTATAAAACTCTTCTCTTGCATATGCATTCAAATTCCTGGTTTACTAAGAACTTTTCATCAAATTCTGAACATTCCATTTCAGTGTAGGGACAAGGACTAGGGACTTCCATGTATTTTCAGTCTTTGAGAGGTGATCCTTTTTGGGTGAGTTTTATGTTGCCATAGATTCTTGATTTGCTTGTTGTAATGTTAAGATTTTGGAAAGTGTGTTCATGAAAACTTTATGTTGTGTGTATGTGGAAGAAAGCACAGAGTTACTGTTGGTATGTATAGTTAAACCGTCCAAGCTGAGAACAAATTAGTCCAACTAAATAGACGTAAGAAGCATTTAATAAAATGTTATTGGTCAC
>JAOSBN010000178.1:13496983-13519548 GCA_027563595.1 Erythroxylum suave | reverse complement strand
TCTTCCCATCGGGGGTGGAGTACTTGCTATACTGGAGGTTGTTGTTTTAGCCCCTGAGTTTATCTTACTTCCTAAAATTGGACTTCACTCGCGTTGGTGTTGTTACTACTATTGTCTAACGGCGAAGATGGCAATAGGGTGGTGTTTCAAATGCCTATTACCCTTTGGGTGTTTTGCATTTGCATACATTGTAATTTTCTTTCACATGCTCTTGTTAAGTTCATTGCAGCTCCAAGATTAACATGCATCTCCACCTCGATTTGCATCCCTTCTACCAATCCAGTCGTCAATAGATTTACTTGTAGGTCTCGTGGAAGTCCTATGGTTCGAGCCAGCAGTGTTTGGAATTTGCGTTGATATTCTTCTATGCTCCCTGTCTGTTTGAGGTTTGCCAATTTCCCTACAAGGTTGTTGCTAATGTGAGAGTCGAATCTCATATTGCAATGATTTTTGAAAGAGCACTAATGCATCCCTGGTTCTTCTAGTTCAAGTTGAAAGAACCACAATTGGGCCTCCCTCATTAAATGAAAGGTAGCCAATCTTACCTTCCCCTCCTCCGTTGTTTGTTGGCTTAGGAAAAACTGCTTACGCCTATGAAGCCAAACTAACGGATCCATCGAGCCATCTTACATTGGAAATTCCATCGTAGCGTACTTAGGCATCATTTTGATAAGCAAATGGATGATAGAATAGTATTTTATTGATATTTAGTAGGAATAACGTAGGTAACTACGAGAGCTAAAGCTCCCCAACTAGCAATGGCCCCTCTAGCTTAATAGCTGAGAAAACAAAATGAAGAAGAGATATCCCCCTGTACTACCCGATTCCCTTACATAACCTCTCTCTGCTCTAGAATCGTTTCTCTCTCCTCTAACCAATTCTAACAAACTCATCCCCTAACCGTTAGCTGACTCATCATTCCCTGAGGCACTAGCTTTCTTAGTCTTTCTCCTGGAGTAAGTTAACATGGGTTTGTGGCCCATGTTCGGTTCCTTTCTCCCATTCCTCCTAGAGTAGGTCAATATGGGTTTATGACCCGTATTGCTATCAATTCCGCCCCCTGTGAAGGAAGGATATTGTTGTTTCAAATGTGCAGCAGCTGTCCAGGATGTTTCT
This sequence comes from Erythroxylum suave, assembly GCA_027563595.1. Taxonomy (NCBI): domain Eukaryota; kingdom Viridiplantae; phylum Streptophyta; class Magnoliopsida; order Malpighiales; family Erythroxylaceae; genus Erythroxylum; species Erythroxylum suave. The sequence continues at coordinate 13,518,432 of JAOSBN010000178.1, read as the reverse complement.
TCAATTTGTTTCCCTTTCCAAAGCGCAAGCCACTCAACAATCTCCTCATGATTCTTCTGGATAGTGTGTTCATCCAGGATTGCTTTAGGAGTAGTTGGCTCGGGTGAGTCAACCTCGAGCCCCTAAGGAAGAGTTGGCTTAAGCACACGGCTGCCTCTAACTTGTTTCAGTTGAGAAATGTGGAACACTGGGTGAACTCGGGCAGTGTCAAGAAGAGCCAACTTATAGGCCACAACTCCTACCTTAGCTATCACCTGAAAAGGTCCATAAAACCGACCTGAAAGTTTAGGACAAATTCGTCGTGTGACTGATGTTTGTCGGTGAGGCCTAAGCTTAACATAGACCCAATCTCCTACTTCCAGTTGAAAATCCCTTCTTTTAGCATCAGCCACGAATTTCATAACTTGTTGAGCCCTACCAAGATGGTACTTAAGCTGCCTCAAAGCATCATCTCTATCAACCAACACGTCGTTCACAACATCAATTAAAGATTCCCCAAGAAGGAAGTGAGGAACCTTAGGAGGAGGACGACCGTACACTACCTCGAATGGGGTTGTTGCGGTTGCAGAGTGATAAGTAGTGTTATACCAAAATTCGACCCAAGAGAACCAATTATGCCACAGTTTTGGTTGCTCAGAAACCAAAAATCTGAGGTAGGCCTCAACGCACTTATTGACCACCTCGGTTTGTCCCTCTGTTTCCGGATGATAAGAAGTACTCATCCGAAGGACTGTTCCTTGCAACTTCCAAAGCTTTTTCCAAAAATTATTGACAAAGATTGGATCCCGGTCACTTCCAATCCCATGTAGTCTAACCACCTCCTTAACAAAACAATCAGCTACAGCCTTGGCAATAAAGGGGTGTTTGAGAGGGGCGAAATGTGCATACTTTGATAATCTGTCCACTACTACCATGATGACCTCAGACCCTTGGCTTTTTGGCAATCCTGTTATAAAATCCGTTGAAACGTCTTCCCAAACTGAATTGGGAATAGGGAGAGGTTGAAGTAACCTAGTCGGGGCAAGGGTTTGATACTTGTGTCTTTGGCACACCTCACATTCCTTCATAAATTGCAGAGTCTGTTTACACATTCCAGCCCAAAACAAACAGCCGACTATCCTCTTATAAGTCTTAGTAAATCCGGAGTGTCCCCCTGTTGGAGTAGAATGAAATTCTTGCAAGAAAACTGGAATGAGGGAGGAGGATTGAGACAAAACCAACCTGTTTCCCTTGACCAACAGCCTTCCCGGCAAGTGAAATTCTGTTTCGGATGGAGGATTAGCTTGGAGTTTCTGCGGAATTTTTGTCAACCATGGATCACTATGATATTCTTCTTTTTCCTTAGCAAAATCGACTCAATTAGGTGATGAAACAAGGTAGTGTAGTTCTGGATCCACGGATACACGTGAAAAGGCATCTGCTGCCTTGTTTTCTGGACTCGGCTTATAGAAGACTTCAAATCAGAAACCCATCAGCTTGGACAGCGAGCGGTGTTGATTTGGGGTATTTAATCGCTACTGCAAGAAGTGTTTTAATGTCTTGTGGTTTGTATATACTATAAAGGTCCTTCCCAAAAGGTAATGCCTCCAATGCTGTATGGCTAGCACTAAAGCCATAATTTCCTTCTCATACACAGATTTGGACAAGGCAGTGGAAGATAAGGCCCTGCTGTATGCAATGGGTTTATTTTCTTGCATAAGGACAGCCCCCAACTCAAAACCAGAAGCATCACACTCCACAATAAATTCATTGGAGAAATCCGGTAAAGTGAGGACCAGAAAAGAAATCAAACATTTCTTCAATCTATCAAAGGCTTCCTGAGATGCAGGACCCCAAGAGAAGTTATCCTTTTTTGTGAGTTCTGTGAGTGTTTGAGCGGTTTTCCCATAGTCTTTGATAAACTTTCGGTACTATCTAGTGAGACCGAGAAACCCTCTCACCCACGTAACATTTTTAGGTGTAGGCCAATCTTTAACACATTGGATCTTAACGGGATCCATTGCTACACCTTCGACTGAAATAACATGTCCTAGATACTCAATAGAATGTTGTCCGAATAAGCACTTCTTTCTATTTGCAAAGAAATGGTGTTGAATTAATAGTTGTAGAACTTGTTCCAAATGGTTGAGGTGCTGTTGCCAACTACTGCTATAGATCAAAATGTCATCAAAAAACACCAGTACATTTTTCCTTGAAAGTGGTCTAAATACTGAATTCATGGTAGATTGAAGGGTGGATGGGGCATTCATAAGGCCAAAAGGCATAACTAAATATTCGTAATGGCCTTTATGAGTTCGAAAGGTTGTTTTATGAATATCTTCTGCCTTAATTTGTATTTGGTGAAAACCGAACTTCAAATCAATCTTAGAAAAATACTTGGAACCATGCAATTCATCAATAAGCTCATTAATAGTGGGAATTGGAAGATTGTCAGGGATGGTTACCTTGTTTAAGGCACGGTAATCCACACACATTCCCCAGGAATTGTCTTTCTTTTTAACTAGAATTACCGGGCTGGAAAATGGGCTGGTGCTGTGTCTGATCGCACCTAATTCCAGCAATCCCCTGACTTGCTTTTCAATCTCATCCTTATAGTGGTATGCATACCTATAAGGACATACACTTACTGGATTGGATCCAGTGTGTAAAGTGATGGCATGATCATGATTCCGCAAGGGAGGAAGACCTCTAGGTTCCTGAAACACCATACAATTTGCATGTAGGACAGAAGTTAGCTCCTGAATTTGGGTTGGAATTAATGTTGGACTGGCCTCCAAAACAAGCACATTAACCTCACACTCTTGTTGCTCCTCCTAAACCTCCATCACAATTGAATGGAGTACTCCTCGCAAGGTAGACATTTGTTGGGGTTGCTTAAAGCCTTGGCCTCTCAATGTGGTTACTTCTTTGCCATGTTCAAAACCCCAAACTCACTGTCTTCTGCTTAAAGTCTGCCCTCGCCTCTCCTAAAGTTTCTAGCCATTCCGCACCCAAGATCAAATCTATTCTTCCCAGTTGCAGAATATATACGTCAATTTGCAATTCCACGTTACCTACTAACACCACAATTCCTTACATTGTCCTTGTGAAAAACACTTTGTGACATTACCCAGGTTCCTTCCATATGCTTCGGTGGGAGTGACATTCAATCCCCAGGTAGCTTCAATCCCCAGGTAGCTACTAATTCTTGTGAAAGGTAGTTATGACTTGCTCCGTCTATGAGGAGCAAGATTGGAACTCCAGCCAACGTGCCCTCAAATCTAAGAGTCTTAGATTGAACAATCTCCCCATACTCGGCTACTTGACACACCATTTCCCATGCCTCGCCAGTTACGGTCTCCTATTTGTCTCCTACAACCATAGGAAGTTTCTCTACTTCGTCTTCCCCTTCCCAAATCAGCAGTCTTAAATGCTTGTCAGGGCGAACATGGGTGGGGCTATAGTGTTGTTCGCATTTAAAACATAATCCCTTAGACCTACAGTCCATCAACTTCTGATAAGATAGATTTCGGGTGCCCTTTTGCTGTCCAGCCATAGTCCTCTCCACATGGGGTCCGCGCTCAGCTCCACCTGGCGGATGCGTGGGTGGTTGAACTAGGTTGTATCTCACACCGTTCCAATTGCGACCTCCCTTGGTCAAATTGGAGGACCCGAATTTCTGGGCATTCATGGGTTTCCATCTAGTCGACTGTTTTGAGGTCACCGACTGCATCAATTTCTGCTCCACCGCACGCGCTATAGATATCATCTTATAGCTGGAAGAAGGATCCAAAGCCAGAACTTCCAACCTTGTATCTTTTCTGAGTCCCCCCAAGAACACCCCATATATTGATCCTCTGGAAGAGGTGGAACCTGAGCCATCAACATCTCAAAGGTTTCCACATACTTATCCACGATTCCTCGTTGTGTCAATACCTTCAACTGAGAAAACGGATTTTCGACATAGTGATCTCCATACTGATCGAACAATGCCCGTTTGAAGGTCTCCTAGTCCAGCTCTGGTTTCGATGCCAAAAGGACCATGAACCAGTGCCATGTCATACCTTTCATGCTAATCTGAGCCAGCGGTACCCGAAGTTCAGGTGGGGTGCCCTGCGCAGTGAAATAGACTTCCGCACGAGTTACCCATCCTACCGGGTTGTCACCTTGGAATGGAGGCAGCTCTACCCTTTTTGCTCTGAGCTGGTATTCTTTTGACGACAGGCTTCCTTCAGCAGCAATCTGTACCGACTTACCTCGTCCGACGGACTTAGACCCAACCTCTGGTGATTGGGTTTCAATCTGTCATTGGAACCCTTCACGCATTTCTGCGTGCATTGCCGCTAGTGCTCTGGAGAGATCGTCAACGCCTTTGTGTAAGGTCCCCAATTGGACCGTATGGTCCAACAGCTTCGTCTGTACTGCCACCATGCGTGCATCCATTGCTTCCAACTTCTGTGACGCCATTCTTGTTTGCATACAATCGGGCTCTCTCAATGAAAGCACCAATGATAAGCAAATGGATGATAGAATAGTATTTTTATTGATCATTCCCTGAGGCACTAGCTTTCTTAGTCTTTCTCCTGGAGTAAGTTAACATGGGTGGCCCATGTTTGGTTCCTTTCTCCTATTCCTCCTAGAGTAGGTCCATATGGGTTTATGACCCGCATTGCTATCACATTCTTGCCTCGTTGCCCCCATCGGTCCTCTCCTCTTGTGGTGGTGGTGATGGTGCTTGTTACTCGCTCGATTTTGCACATTCCAACCTTGCATGCATGTGAATAATCTGTGCATATTGAGCCGTCAATTCTTGCTACCCCATCTCTAATGCTCTTATCCTCTTATCCATTTGCCAATCTACCGAAGATTGCTTTGCAATTGAATGGCCTGTTTCGTCCATGAACTTCTGCTCTGATACCAAATTGTTATGTGCCCATGCTTGGGTTGAGTCCAAGGACATTCTCAAGAATGTTAACCTCTTTTCCCTTGTCTACGCTAGACCCTTTTCTTGCAGAACCTATTTTTGCTGATAAAAACGGGCAGTACTTGTCGAGGGCAAGGTCTGCTTAGATTAGACTAAGTTATTCTACTTCTAAGCTAATTTTTTTGATAACTTCTTGCTTACTTATTGCATAAGGTAATAGCCTTATATAGGCAAAGAAACACAAAAGTTCCACCTAAACTAGGGCCCGTAGAAAGGCTCCTATTCAAGCTATTTTATGACTCTTAGAAAGACTCCTATTCACGTTGTTTTTATTAACATAACTATAACAGAGACTAATGCAGAAATAATAAGATAATAATAGACTTCTACTAAAAATAAAATACTCCTCTAATGGACTCCTAATAAAACACTCGTACTCCTCTAATAGACTCCTAATAAACACTCATCCATATCTGTTTTATTCATTAATTAATTGTCCTTTTTAGTTGAGTTCATCAATTACTTCATTATTGAAAAGATAATAATTTTGGACTCACTGGACATTTGATGCTCTTATCATGAGATAATTGGTTTAGAGAATAACAAATTCTTAGTTTTGTACTCACAGTAACTGGGTGTTTGTGGATACTCTTGGTCCTGTTTCTTTGTTATGTTGTCCTCTTGCATGAGCAGCTGAGATGTGGCATAATTCTCAATTTAAGTTCTATTTGATCACATATTTACAATGTTTTCTCTCTAGGGAAAGTGAAGGCTCTTTTGCGTATGGTAACTACTTGAGAGAGGCTGATGATTTGCGAGCTGTAGTTGAACATTTCTTGGGAGAAAAGCGTGTTATAAGTGCGATTCTTGGGCATAGTAAAGGTTTGTATGATTGTGTATACATGATGCGTAGCTGCTATACGTCTTTGGATAAATTGTATTAGTTTGTGCAACTAAAGTGATAATTGAATTTTGGCAGATAACCAGTCTTGAGGAAGACTTCGTTTTTCACATGATATTTCTGTTCTTTCATTGTAGATTGATGTTTTATCGGCTGGAAATTATTTTGGTTTCCTCATCATGTATTATTGAGATAAATGGATCAAAGAAAGTCACCTTTCTAGATGTCTAGTTTGTTAACTACAACAAGTTCTTTGGTTATCTAGGTCAAACAAAAAATTTGCAACTTTAACCCATTTGTCTTTGTTTCTGTAAGAACTCATTTCTGGAGAAAATCAATGCTGGTGAATGACAGTAGTTATACATATTGATAGTGGTGATTGCCTTGCAATTCTATCTGTTGTCATTGGTGGCTACAAGCTAACAATGCTAGTGGGGAGCAGACGATAGAATTGGGATGTTGATGATTGATTGATGTAGATAGTGTTAGTTTAATCATGTCCTATCATGTTTTTATCAATATTGCTTCAAACTTTCTTGTCATGCAATGTTGTCTTTGTTAGCTCAATTGTTGAGTTGAGATACCAGTTCATGATTGAAATCGAGTGCGTCTAGAAGATGACGCTGCTGGCATGATTTTGGGATGCAAAATTTGACTGTAATTCTATATGCACCAAAATGTTGAATCTTTTAGCAAAATAAGTCTCGGTGTTGTGGCCTCATTTTTTTGCTTAGTGTAGGCACTGAGGAAAAAAAGTTCAAGAAAAATGTGAAATAGATGATAAAGATGTAAATAATTGAAAAATGGGGAAATTCTTGCTTATGAAATAGTGTAACTCAATTTGCTGGTTTTGTTCTGCATATTAGCCTCGTTCTTTTACATTAAATTCCAGGTTTTCCAGTTTAAAAGGGTTATTTTTACACTTAATTGGATACCATGGGAATTGATTATGTTCCCTCTTGAAAACTGACAACAGAACAATACTTCTAGGTGGCGATGTGGTGCTCCTTTATGCTTCAAAATATCATGATGTCAATAAAGTTGTCAATATTTCTGGCCGTTATGATTTGAAGAGAGGTATTGAGGAACGGCTTGGAAAAGGCTTTCTTGAAAAAATTAAGGAAGAAGGATTTATTGATGTCAAAAACCAAAAAGGTGACTTTTTCCTTCACAGAATTCTACTATGGCGATGGTCCAAGGGAATGAAAAAGAAAACTAAAGGATTATCCAAATTAGCCTAGAAAGCCCCCTTCCTGTCTTTACTAACTTACAGAAATGCTCTCTGTTAGTACCTTTCTGACATTTACCTTTGCAGGAGGTGTTAATTATCGTGTTTATTTGGACGATTTGATGGACCGCCTGAACACTGATATGCATAAAGCATGTCTCGAGATTGACAGAGATTGCAGGTTTGAGGAAATACCTTAACCCAGTTTTATATTTTAGGTTTGCCAAGTTTACTGAGTTTAAATATTCTTGACATTGTCATGATAAGGTGTGTCAGAACATTTTTGTTGTTCTTAATTTATGTTCACAATCGTGAGATTATCAAGGACGAAAAGCTTGATTTTTCACAAAGAAGAAAACATCGAACCATTTGATTGTTAACTATTTCATCCTTGAAGATGCATTTGCTTAGTTATGTTCCCTATATGGGAAACCTTTCACTATAATGGTCAAGAAATTAGATTTCAGATATCATGGGGAAAAATTTATCCCTTAGCTAGTGAATCTCTCTCTATCTGATGTTCCAACAAATTTTCATATTTGGATATCCTCTTGCTGTTATTATAACCATTTCTAAGTCTATCCAACACTTGGACACAATAAGACTGATGGATCTTAAGTTTTATACAGAGTGTTCACAGTCCATGGATCTGATGATGAAATCATACCGTTGGAAGATGCGTACGAGTTTTCCAAGATCGTAGCTAATCATAAATTACACATCATAGATGGAGCAAATCATTCATACACTTCACATCAAGTAGAGGTGGTATCCGTTGTCTTAGACTTCATAAAAGCAAACTTGCAGCTGGACAAGGCTAGCACTAGCTAGGTATTTTGTTGATCAAAGGTTAGTCCTTAAGATGTAAGTACCCAAGCCATCCTGAAATTTACTATCGAATGCAGGATGGTGAACTATGGATGCCGTAGAGCAAGATCTTGAAATTCTTGTGCTATTGTTCTTATTTGGCTGGGGAAACGAGACTTTTTGCTGTAAGTTTGTTGATTGGAGGCGTTGAAATGATCTTGATCGTTATTTAACCATGTGAAACTACATTATACTATATTCATCACGGCATGTCCGAGTAAACGGCTCGTTATCTATACCTTAACTTATCCTATTTCAGATAATTCAGGTATAGACCATGATCGATTCATTTGAACATTTAATTGAGCTGCCAATAGGAAATGCTGTTGAGGTATGAGCACCCCCATTATCAAACGTTTTGTGAACAAGAACAGGAGAGAACTTTGAACAAGAACAGGCCATGATCGTTGAAGAATATATATGGTTTGCAAATTGCGACTAGGCTTGTGAATCATTATGATCAGTCAAGTTATTTACATGGACTGGCAGAGATGTTTAATTGCTTTTGTGTCACAACCTGCGATCATGCTATGCTTAGAATCATCTGTAGCGTGTAAGCTTGCAATGACGTAATGCTGCAATGCTACCTTGCTCGTATTGCCTTCACCAACTTTGTCCATTGAATCAAATTATATTAGTTAATTTGACATAATATCAGTTTTTATTTAAAAAATTTTGACAATTAATTTTTTAATATTAGTTGTTTATGTGTAAATGAAATTTATAAGGATATAAGTATTATACTTTAGTATTTCTTTGAATATTTTTATAAAAATTTAGATTTTAGATATTTAATTTCACAAAAATTAAGTTTATAACTCTAATAAGAAACATAAAACATATAATAAAGATTATGATGACTATGGCGAAGATAATAATAATAATAAAAATAAATAAATAAATTATTATTATTATTATTTATTTATTACTACTACTACTTTCTTTCTTCGTATTAATCAAGTTGAAGTTCATTTTTTTTAGTATATTAACTTATTTATCACTAACCTGTGTTTTTTGATAACTTAGTTGTAATAATGCTTATTTGTTCTATATTTTGCTCAGCTAATAACTTATTAATAAGGTGAATTTCTAGACACTTATGTATATTTGTTAATTGTTTAAATATAATAGAAAAAAGTAGAGGAATGTTTAAATAAAATCAGTGAAGTTTAAGGTACTAATGTTTGGTAAAAGGAAAGCAGTAATAAAAGATGACAGCTTGAATAATTTGTAATAACCTTTAGGTAAAATCATCTTTTCGTCTCTTAATTTCTCAACTGCAACATTTTCAAAAATAACAGATTAGGTTCGATTCGTCAACCCAATTAGCTTATTGTCAAATATAACTATCAGCAGTTTGATATGGTCAAGTAGCCAAATAGCCCCCAATTTGCCAAAATATATTTGATGAGCACCAAATAAGACCTATGTCTACTTTTAAATCTTTGACTGTGAGTTTTAGTTTTATCACAAACTTCAAGAGCTGTATTTCTTAATAAATATGATCATTTTTATTAATGAGAAAATCTATGCAGCTAGTTGTATATTTATCGAATGTTTGAAATAAACTTATGACATTACAGGATTGCAATAAGTTAAATATAGAGAGATGTCTGATGGCAAATTTATTAAATTAAAAATAAGCTGCATCTCTTAAGGCCACTATTAAGTTAAAGTTAGATCATTGGATTTGACATGGATTTGCACCTTTGTTAAAGCACTCCCTTGAACCTAACAGGAAGAAAGAAGAGTTTTCTAACTTTGGTGGCCTTTTATCGAAAGAGAAACCTGAGTAAAGAGATTAAGAATGATAGGTACCTACCTTTCTTCGGATCGTCAACTTACAAATAGTATCGTTTCACGCCCCCGTGGATCGCATAACTTTTTCATGAAGAGTTTGCGGAAAAGTTTTGCAACTTGTGGCTTAATAGTCTTTCAGTAGATGAAGTTATTTCACGTGCCCAAAAAGTCACAATGATGACGATGAGGAAGAAAACACATGATATGTTTGTAATTATAACAAGCTGGAAGCTATAGGAGCTCCACAAACATAGATCATTAGCAGTACGATCAAAAGGTCAAACATAATAAGGAGGGTGGCTACTTTTGTTGTCTCCCTATTGCCTGCAAAAGCTCCAATTTTAAGTTTCAAACATTCCAATTATGATTTGTTTTGTCCCATTCATAACTATGCATCTAAATCCAACCCTTGACAACTTTTTAATTTGTTAATTGTTCCTATTGGGTATACACTAGTACTGTTTGCTCTTCTCCTTACTTAGCTTCAAATTTTACTTTTCTGCATATAAGGTTACAGACAATACGGAGTTGTTCTTCCCATATCTATACATCAATTTGCCTGAACAACAACTAAATTTTATCTATTCATTGATTTGCCTGAACAAAAACTAATTTTCTTATAAAATTCATAATCATTGTACATTATTATTCATCTTAATTATGAGAAACCTCAAACACAGCACAAAATTTGTAGATTATGGAGCACATCTCTATTCAGAATTGAACACTTGATCATCCTGTTCCTCTAAGCTCATTTGGGTGGCGGAAATTTTCCAAGCGTGCATGCGCATTTATCTTTATTTTTACATTCACTTTCAGTACCAAAACTGATGACACGTATTCTTCTCACCCTAATTTCACGTGTGAACTCAGATTTACGAGAACATCTTCAAGTCTGAATGGCACGCTTCCCTATGCATATCTTGAGAAGTGTGACGTAAAGTCATTCCATGTTTGAAGATGTGCGTGGATCAAACTGAAGCGGTGATTATGCCATTGCAATTTGGGGTAAATAAATCGTCCACAATGAGGTTGTCTTGGCCTATGTGGAGAAAAATAATTAATTCTTTATGATTTTCTTCTTTCTCTGAAGGATGAGAGCGAACGCCGTTAACACAAGTTTTACTCTCGTCACCAAAGGAATTCCTGTGGGATAATGAATGCAAAATTGAACATCCATTACCATATGAACGTCAATGGTATTCCCAAACGGCTAAGCCTTGGCGTAGGGCTTCGTCGCATTACTCTTAACCATTCAAAACAGGGCTAGAAAGCGAAAATATATAACGAACAACCTTAGGAATCTTATCTCTAGGAGCTCAAATTTCCTTTACTCATAATTGGTACGCAGTACAACGTTTTGTTTGTTCCCGTTCTCGCTCAAGAAAACCTGAAGCACATAGGAGTTCCTTCTACGCTACTATGATAATACTCGTTGAAAAAGATGTTAATCTTTAAACGTCACTGAAAAATTCTCTGCCCTGGCGATAGCAGCATTTTTGGGTCAAAATGAGCTTTTCTTGCTTGAAATGTCCTCCATTTGGTGCCAAAATGTTTACTCCATTCTTCTTTTGTTTCGTAATGGGGAAAATATTGTTTAACCTTAATACCAGCTTTGTCACAAAACTCTAGCAGCTCCTTATTTTGATCATCAAAGGCCTGCCAACCATCGTACCCACTTGACTGCAGAAATCCCACAGCATAGAAAACGTCTTCTTCTGGGATAACAGCAGATGTTCTATCATCCCATCTGAAAATTTGAGAGTAAACGTTAACGGGATGCTTTCTGATGACCAAATAACGTAAATCCAGAACCATACAAATCTTCTCTTATAGGAACAAATTTAAAATTTTCTTACTTATTTCTAGTCATAGGATATACAAGGACAGGTCCCGTGGTGATGTTTCGTTTTAGAACAATGTCTCTGAACACACCAGAGTTGAAATCCGAGATACGAGATTTTGGCACGAAGAGGTTTAACCATGGATGAGGAACTTCCCACAGACCCTGCGATTGAAGCTTTAGCTCTCCACTTCTAACCCTATCTAAGAACTGGACTAAGGATACATCTCTCTCGAAAGTAAATCCAGCATTGAAGCTCAACCCGGTGAACAATTCTTGGAGTTCCTATAAGAAAATATCGAAAGTTTAATTATTCGGCTGCTATACCATTAAAAAACTCCATGTCTTAAACATGTTTTTTTTTTAATTTTTATTTGCAACTTTCAACTATGATGATGTCGAGTATTGACGAGGTACCTTGTCTACGGTATGCTGAGTATGATCATCATAGTACTTGGCAACTTCCAGACAGTAGACGATACCGTGTTGGTTCACTAGGGACATTATTTTGGGGATATCGGAGGAGGGGAAAAAGGAGGATCTCCAATTATTTGGAGGACCCTGATCCATGAGAAGTGAACCTTCCAAATAGTCAAGTGCATTTTTTTCTGTCCTACCATTGACTGAAATTAGAAGTTCTTGGTCTTTTGTGAATGCAGAGAAATCGCCGTAAAGCATTCGCACCCACTTGACCTGAAAACAAAACTAGCCACCTCAGACCGACTAGAGGGTGATAATATCAACTTTTGGTTATTACGATATAAAGATCGATCATTTTTCGTTTGGGGGTAAATTGGCATCAAACGTAGAAAATAAAATCAATGAGATTCGTGAATACCCTCTTTGGTGCAGGTTCTAAAGGTATTCTTGCTCTGGTAATGATGCCAAACTGGCCTAGACCCCCTAGAACAGCATAGAACAGCTCAGAATTCTTCTTCGCAGAACAAGTAACAAGCTCCCCTTTTCCTGTTTCAAAGAAAATGACAAATTTAATCAGTTGAAAAGCATGCAGGGAAATCAAGTCATTTCCCATTTACACAGCCTGTTAATTATGCATGTTACAAGAATTTAGAGGACTTCTGAGTGGAGCAGCAATGATGATCTCATCAAGATATATGAGGGAAAAAGGACATGAAAATCATTGAACTGTGTTGTGACATCATTATCACGCAAAGGCATCGAAAGTTAAAGTCCTTGAAGATGTGGCGAGGAACAGAGTCTGTGAATCATAGTTTTAGACTTTTCTTCCCGGGACCCGATGAACTTGATTCCAGCACTCTATAAATAGGACGAAAGTGAATGTACTAATTAAATGCTTAACAACGACCCTATGCCCTATACCTTGTGTGTTTATCCATTTTCTACTGCCACAAAAAGAAGTGAAAACAGGCCACAGAATTACACGTACCGGTGATAACATCCATTTCATAAACATTGCTGATCTGAGGCCCGTAACGAAAAGTTTGGCCGCTGATTCCAGCGTTAGAGAGAGTGCCTCCAACAGTAAGGTACAGGTAATCGGTAAAAGAAACTGGTGCAAGTCCATGTTCCATTGTTGCATGTAAAACATCGATCCATAGTTGCTCGCCTCCAACATCAGCATAAGAACCCAAAGATGGGTTGGTTGAAACTATGATTGCTGTCCCTTTCTTATGGTTTCTTAGATTCATCATATCCACGACGACCCCATTATGAGCCATGGCTTGTCCTCGGACTGAGTGACCACGGCCGCGAGCGGCTATGGTAAAAGGAAAAGAGTAATTGTTGTAGGCGAACTTTACCAAGTTGACTATGTCGTCCACTGAAGAGGGACAAAGAACAGCAGCTGGCTTTCGATGGACAATGTTACCATAGTCGCTAGAAGCTGATTCAATGGCTTCTGGGTCGGCACGAAGCTTGCCTGCAAAATCAAGGCTTACGAGTTTAGGTGGTAGCAAACTCGACAGTTCTTTGTACTTTACTGTGGTAGAAAGTAGACGAGTTATGAAGAGTATGACGAAGAAATAAGCTGGAATTGTGAGAATCTCAGTCATTTTCTGTTTGTTTTGCGTCTGATATCTACTTTCAAGAAGATGAAATGAATGTATGAAGAAAGGAAGAAGAAGACGAAGACGAAGAAGTTAGAGATTGCGCTTATGGTTGATGGAGAAGTAAAAGAAGGGTGGGTTGGGATTTATATGGACGAAGGGTCGACATATGCATGAAAACTAGGTTGAAATATTTTAACGAATAAGATGAATTATTATGTGTCTGGTAAGAAAAGAGATAAGTGGCTTGTATGAAAGGATCGGGGATTTACATTTTGTCGAAGATATGCAAAGGACAGAGGATCTTGGGGCAATCCAAAATGTTTTTTAAAATACCCATGTAATGAAAATGGAAGAAATCACTTTCTACGTGTTTCATTAAGTTTGTGTAATGATCATCGATCATCTTCATCGTCAATATCATACATGTATATGATTCCCAAGACCACCCACAGATTTCCCCTTATTCTTGTGGTCTATTTCGGGGGCCAGTATATGGACCGTTCGATGCTGCCATCTAATGGTCAAGATGGGTCAACTTGGGTCAATTCTGTAATCTAAGCCGATCGATGTAAGTCATACAAATAAAGGATATTGTACAGATATCATGTTGATGTGAACGAATATGCTGGAGAAAATTAGGTAATGATGAGGAGGATCTTTCCAAGGATTTCTTCTTTTTTTTAGCTTTGGATCAATTTTCTTGAACCTCTTCCTCCAAAGATGTGAAACCAGACATCAACCTGGACTTTCTCTTCATCCTGGGATTTGGTCTGTTTGCATCTTAGGCTACATGCTATTATGTAACGTCAAATTACAAATTGTAAACATTATTACTCCTGTCTTAAGTTGTCTCTCATTCAACTTTTCCATATAATTAATTCGATATGCAGGAAGTAATTATAAGAATGTTTCCTTTAGGCTTGGCTAGTTTAGCATAAGATAACTCACATTTTAGTTTAGGCCGAATCGGCCGGTGAAGAGCAATCATATCCACCCTCTCCCTGACATCATCATTCGGGTGATCTAAACTTTTGTCTTGAAAGAAATAAACAAACTCATTGCTTAAAGAAAAGAGAGAATGGACAAACTTTAAGAGTTCATTGATAATTTACAAATTAAAAAACTCTTAGCTACACTTTCTTTGTCTTCTAGTTAAATAGAGATCCTAATTTGAAAGAAACACAGAATGAGTCACTTTTACAACAGAAGGAAACAACATCATGCATGCCATGCACACACACGAGGGATGCCCTGTGGGGCAAAGCTGTTTTGATGCGTCCAACAGTGGTAAGAAGATTTTCACTGCAAAAGAACGAATCCAGTTACGCCAAGCTTCCGTCGTCCTTGTTTCACCGTACACCGGTTTTTCACAGGCAACATAATTGGTTATAATAACCGGACAATTTCAGGTCCTAGGCAAATTGTGACTTTGCAATAGATGTTTGGACCAGAAAAAAATTGATGTTTCAAGGCAAAATCTTTGACCGGATCTTACGGGTATGGAAGACCCCCTTCAGATAGCAGTCATTGGGTGATGAATATATTTTATGGAGTTCACGACTACGTAATCTTATTGACATGCATTTGGATCATCAGCTCATGAATCTCTATCCTGACAAACCTGTGCATATATATATATATATATATAGATCACTAGCTGTTTTCCATATATGAAAATGCAAGCTATACATATATGTACAGATCACTAGCTGTTTTCCATATATGAAAATACAAGCTATACATTCTTCATCTGGCTCATTATTTTACATTATTATTTCGAGACTTACTGAAAACAACTAAGCATATGCCTTCCCACATGCCATAACAGTTATGCTTAGGTCTTTTACCTAACAAGAGAGAGAGTGAGAAGAAAAAGGAAAAGGAATGGTCATAACATATTACGTATTACCTATCTGCGCACACATTTATGCTATTCATTATATATAATCATAGCTAGGGGTAAGTTCTTAAATTTTTATAAGTCGCGGGTAAAATAAAAAAAACAACTCAATAAATCGATAATATACAAGTATTTAAACTTTAAAGCATATTTTTATTATTAGAGAAGTTACATTAAACTCCTTATCAGCAGCGTAGCCAGGGTGAAAAGGGAGGGGCTACTGCCACCCTTTCTCAATTTTGTTTTTTTAGTACGAGTATATATATATACACATATATATAAATAAAGGACTATAATGATAACTTTAAATTTATTAAAGACTAAGAAATGTTAATATGTGAGTATACAAGGTTGTGAAATAACTAAAACGGAAAATAATTTGATAAAGGGTGACTTTTGGTTATTTTCACCATTTAATAATTATTAAAAAATTTTAAAATTAAAATTAGGTATATGAATAAATCAAAAGTCACAAACTTCTCTCCTTTTAGTTTGAAAATTAAAACTCTTGTTTGACTGTTTTTAACACTTCATCGTTCATCCCCTTTTTTCTCCCCTTCTTTGTCAATGAACATTTGTGTCTTTTCTCTGCTGTTTTCATCTCAATCATCTAAACTAAGCAAGCAGGTGACGTACAAATAAGTTCGTTAGTTTGAAATATATCAACAAACAAGGTTATGTTTCTAAATTTCTAATATCATTATTCAATCTAATCCTAAATTTAAGAAGTTTACTCGAAATTGCTTTAAAATTATTCATCGCTGAATTTTCTATTTGTCTGTTATTATGCTATTAAATAATTAGTATTTGCTTCTAAGTAGAAATCAACGACGAATTTGTGATTTACAATTGAAATTATAAATCAATGGTGAATTCATGATCACGTATAATTGAAATTGCTTTGAAATTATTCAAGGTGAATTTTCTATTTGTTTGTTATTATGCTATTAAATAATTAGTATTTGCTTCTAAGTAGAAATCAATGGTGATTTCATGATTTATAATTAAAATTAATATTTAATTTTAGGAATTCGTAGAAATGGGAAAACCAAAGACAATTCGTTCTTATTTTACGATACAAATTGAAGCTTTTACCTCTAACTGTATTCAAGAGGTTTTGGAGAATATCGAAGCTACAATTGTTACTCTCCTCCTGTTGTTCAGCATACGCAATTAGATGATTCAGATGAACCTGAAATAATTTATATCAGCATAATAACTCTGGTTCATGATCCTAGTTTACGTAAACAAATTTGGAAATAACCTGTAAACCAACAAGATGAAATTCGTTGAGCTTATATCAAAGCTGGTCCATATCACCGAAAACTTGATGAATATCCTTTACTAGATGGCCATTGTTTATGTTATTCTTAGTTTGCACAATTTTCCTCGTAATTAGAGTATTCTCCAACTACTCATGGTGCGTATTGTTTACCATGCTACCTTTTCTGCAAGACCCCTTCTGGATAATAACAATGTGAAGCAAGTAAATTTGTTGATGGAGGTTTTAGAAAATAGAAGAAAGTCAACAATGGAGTCAATTGTGCTTTTCTTAAAAATGTGGGAAGAAATCCTAATTTGGTTCACAAAAATGTCATTCAAGCATGTTGTGATTTGATGAATGCTTCACAATATATTGGGTCTTTTATTGAAAAGCATACTTTCACACAGATTGAAATCAATCGATTGCGCCTTCAAGTTTCTATTGATGTTATTCGATGGCTTACATTTCAAGCTTATGCTTTCCGAGGACATGATGAAAGTCTTAACTCCTTTAATCGAGGTAACTTTCTTGAACTCATTAAGTTATTGGCTTCCTACAATGAAAGAGTCTCAAGTATTGTTTTGAATAATGCTCCTGATTATGCCTCATATACATCATCGCAAATTCAGAAAGAAATTCTCTCTGTCTTCTCTAATAAAGTTAAAAGAGATATTTGTGAAGCAATTGGAGATGCAAAATTTTGTATCATTGTTGATAAAGCTCGTGATGAGTCCAAAAGAGAGCAAATGACTCTTGTTTTGAGGTTTGTGGATAAAGAAGGGTTCATATGCGAACGCTTCTTTAGCCTTGTTTATATGAAAGATACTACTACTTTGACTTTGAAAGAATGCATTTTTCCGTCCTCCCTCAATATAATTTACTTGTGCAAAATATTCGAGGACAAGGATATGATGGAGCTAGCAACATAAGAGGTGAATGGAATGGCTTGCAAGCTTTGATTTGTAAGGAATGTCCATATGCTTATTATATTCATTGCTTAGCTCATCGTCTTCAACTTGCTTTGGAAATTGCTTCTAGAGAAGTTGCTTGTATTCATCAATTCTTCTCCAATCTAGTTTTCATCATAAACATTGTTACTGCTTCTAGTAAACGTAATGATGAGTTGAAAGAAGCTCAAGTTGCTAAACTTGCCATGAAGATTGCCAATAACGAAATTGAATTAGGGAGAGGGAAAAATCAAGGGAACACTTTGAAGCTTGCTAGAGACACTCGTTGTGGTTCTCATTTGGCATCAATTTCTAACTTGTTAAAGATGTTCAACGCTACCTACTTAGTCTTGAGCAATATTTCTAAAGAGGGAGCTTCGTATTCTCAATGTGGGGATGCTGAATTTGCTTAGAATAAGTTATTATCTTTTGATTTTATTTTCATTCTACATCTTATGAAGGAGCTTATAGAAATTTCTCAAATCATTTGTCAAGCTTTGCAGGGCCAATCTCAAGATATTTTGAATGCCATGCATCTTGTGTCAACTACAAAAACACTTATACAAAATTTCAGAGATTCTAGAAGGGAAAGTTTCTTTGCAAAAGTCCAAGCATTTTGTAAAGAACATGAAGTTACTATTCCTGATATGGATGCTCAATTTATTGCACGGCGTGGTCGATGTCGCAATCAACAAAATGAAGTTACAGCTGAGCGTTGCTATCGAGTTGATGTGTTTGTTGCAACAATTGATTATCAATTGTAGGAACTAAACAACAAATTTAATGAACGAATAGTGGAGTTACTTGTTCTTAGTTGTGCTTTTCATCCAAGAAATGCTTTTAGATATTTTAATGTTGATCAATCTGCAAACTTGCTGGGAAGTTCTATCCAGGAGATTTCAGTGAACAAAAGTTATTACTTCTTAGAATGCAATTTCAGCACTTCGAACTCAACATTCTTATGCATCTTGGGTTTGAAGGACTATTTGGCATTCAAGAATTATGTCAAAGATTGGTAGAAACAAAAAAAGCCACTACTATCCACTCATTGACAAATTAGTTAAACTTGTTCTCACTCTTCCTGTATCAACAACAACTACAGAGCGGACTTTCTCAATTATGAAGATAGTTAAAACAAGGCTTTCGAACAAGATCAAAAATAAATTTTTAAATGATTGTTTGACTGTCTACATCGAAAAGGAAATTGCAATGAAGTTTAGCACAGAATCAATCATTGATGATTTTAATTCTATGAAGACTCGTCGAGCAAAACTTCAACACAACAAAAAGAAATGATTATTTTATTTTACGTAAGACATTAGACTTTTATATTTTTATGTAAGAAGACTATTTTCTCTTAGCTTTTATATCATTTTGAAAATTTTGAATTGAAATTTTAAGTACATAGAGATAGTTTTATGATTGAGTTTTTATATTCTTTTGATTCGGCCCACTTAAAAATTAGCCGAGCTTCGCCACTGCTCTTCGTTATGACATAATTGAAAATTTTAATGGGTTGTATTAATTTTTAATATTAAGATTGAGAGAACAACTCAAAAAAATCAAATAAAAAAATATGTAGAGAAAAAAGAAAGTTTAGAAGATTTATCTTATTTTGTTATTTATGAGTATCAAGAGTGAGTTGTACGTATGCTATTTTAACCTGATTTTACTCTTTAAGAGAGTCAAAAGTGGGCCCTATCTTATTTTTCATGAGAGTAGGCACTTGTCCTTCTTGCCCTTGCCCAAGGTCGAGTTGGATTGCCAAACTTTTACTACCATCTAGTAAAATTATGAGTAACATCAGTAAATATTTATAATTTATATACTTAGAGACCTACATATAAAAATCTAAGATAAAAATATAAATTCAACCATAATCTTTTAAATATAATGTGATAAAGACTACAACAACTGAGTTCACTAATCTTAATAAAGTAAAGTGTTATCAAATAATAACTAAAGAGAGATTCTTTACCTTCTCTTTAACCATTAGAGATGTTAATGGGTTGGGTCGGGTCCAGGCTACCCCTGGCCCAGCTCAGCCTGACCCTAGGCAATGATGGCCCAACCTATGATGTGACGGACCACAAGCTTGGTTTGTTTTGGAAGTAATGGTCTGGCCAAGAGCCAGGCCGACCATATTTAGCCGACCTTAGTATGTGGCCCTCTCGTAGCCCGATCAACCTGGGCTAAAATCAGGTCAAGCTTTTTTTGCCATCTCTATTAACTATCCACCCCTTATCCTTTTGCCAATCTTATCTTCCAAAAACTAAACCCTATTACTCTCCACTTAATCTTCCTCCATTTTTTATCTAACATCCTTACAACCTTTCTATTACTTCTTCAACTTCAACTTTTGTAAACATTTCTCCCCACTAAGGAGAGCTTTGCTAAGGGCAATTTGGTCTCTCTCCTTCCACATTTGCTTTCTCGCCTTTGGAATTTGTATTTTAGGATACTACACCTTTATCTTAGGCCTCTACCAAACTTGTCCTTTTCTTTCAGACATAACACAAACCTCCAAATTAGCTACCGTGTTAGGCTCTGTCAAGGAAGATTTTCCCCTTTTACCCTCATTAGGCAAAACACAAGCTTTTTCATCCTCCTCATCAAACTCAACTCAGAGACCTCCATAATCCCTATTAGGCACAACCCTAACACCATCTTCCTTCTCCTCCCAACAAGCTGGAGATCAAAAGACTTGAAAATAGGTATTGGGAGGAAATGATGAACTATCATTGCACTTTTGTCCTCCCAGGGTTGAAGATGGGAGAGTTGTTGTCTCCTTAGATATAGAAACTCTTTAAAAAGGAGTCAAATCTTGGGAGAACTAAACTAAACCAAACCAAACATACCCAAATTCTTGCCAAAGCAGGGTATGGGGAGAGTAAGATGTGCGCAGTCTGCCTGCGTCTCCGATAGAGATATAGAAACTGTTTCCTTATAGACCCCCGACTAAAGTAAGAGCAAAAACAGATAACAGCAAACAGGAAAATACAAACAACCACAAACAAACAAACACAATCAACAAAACAAACACAAAAACATACCCAAACAAACAAAAACAGACAGACCAGGCTAATACATGTACATCACTGTATATGTATAGCAATATATGGATATGCAAGGAGACTATCACCTATAGAATGCGCATTCAAATGAGAATATATAAATGCATGAAGATGGAAGTTTGTGAGCAGGCATAAACAGAAATATATAAAAAGGAAAAAAGAAATTAACGTAATAAAAATACCAATGCAATACAATAAATTCCAATAGAATAAAAGTACCCTAGCTCCATAATATATAGAATGACTGACATATTTATATACATATACACTGCCTATATGGCCTATTCCTGACCTAACGTCTGTTAGCAATTATAGCAGAGGGAGGACCTACACATCTCTAATATGAGACTCTAATTTGCCCTAAACGTTTGCTACTTATCCTAGACAGAGGTCGCATCCTCATGTGGCTTCAATAGGAGGGCAAGCGGGCGTTTGAAGGTATGGTCGACCGGCAGACCAACTATCCACCGAACTAGGAGTTTACCACCACCGTCGACCCCGTGAAGGGCGGTAGAGTTTTTTCCAATGTTTTAAAAACTGGACCGGACATTGAACCGGTCGAAGGAAAGGTTTAAGGTTTAGAGGTTCAACCGGTAGTGAACCGCTATAAAACCAGAATATAATAAATAAGATGAAATTTTATAAGAATAAATAAAAATAAAATATTTTATTGAAATAAAAAATACACCAAT
>JAOSBN010000178.1:13472657-13496883 GCA_027563595.1 Erythroxylum suave | reverse complement strand
CGATCTCATCGATGAACACAACGCACGGCCAGATCTGGAGAAGATGAAAGATGACGGACAGACCTGGAGAAGATGAACGATGACGGCCAGATCTGGAGAAGAGGGCAAAAAGAAAGCTGATTTTGGTGCGATGGAGGCATCCGAGAAGAGAGAACAGAGAAGAGAGAAGACGGTGCGACGCGGGCATTCTAAGAAGTGAGAAGACTGGAGAGAAGACGATGTTAGCTATTAAGTTATAATCCGGTTATATGATAACCGATTCGTTAGAAAACCGGCCGGGTTTTATTTTAAAGGGTTATTGACTAAAACCGAACCGGACACATGGCCGGTTCAGACGATTTTCGGTTGGACAGGCCGGTCCGGTCCGGTTTTTAAAACCTTGGTTTTTTCTTCCACACTACAAATCACAGGTCCTGTTCGTAGAGCAGTCTAAAGCCCGCTTTACCCCTCACACCCTGGCTCGTCCTATATGTCTAATATTGAAATTCTGCGTCTACAACTGTTCCTATTTGATGTCAAATCCTTAGATAGATTTAGCGCCTATAGGTCCAGGCTGATCTACTCCTCCCATGTCCTCCTTGGCCTCCCTTGACCCCGCTGTCCTTCGACGTGAAGCCCTTCAACTCGCCTGACTGGTTCCGTCACACTTCTTTTGCACACGTGTCCAAACCATCGCAATCTCTACTCCCTTAGCTTGTCACCGATAGCCGTGATGCCCAACTTCTCTCTGTATACCCTATTTGGTATTCCAGATAACATTGTATAACTACACATCCATCTCAACATCCTCATCTTCGCCACTTCAAACTTTCGTACTTGCGCCACCCTCATAGGCCAACATTCAGAGCCATAGAGCATAGCCGGTCGTATGGCCATCCTATAGAATTTTTCTTTCAGCCTTAGTGAAAATTTCCTATCACATAGGACTCCAGTTGCTGCTCTCCATTTCACCCATCTAGCTTGGATGCGATGAATTACTTCACTCTCAACATCTCCATCCTCTCTTATGATAGAGCCTAGATATTTAAAACTATCCTTTTGGGTTATCAAGTGAGGTCCAATCCGAACTTCTTGTCCGTCATCCTCTGAACTCTGAGCAAAATTGCATGCCATGTACTCGGTCTTTGATCTGGCACCGCATCTTATATGTCCTATGTGATGACATCTAGTATGATCGCAAAAAGAAACGGGCTTAAAGCTGAGCCTTGATGCAACATTATATCTACCGAAAAATACTGTGTATCTCCCACTGGCGTCCGCACGCAAGTTCTAACGGCCTCGTACATATCCTTAATAGTCCTGACATATGTACTAGGGACGTTCTTCACTTATAAACATTTCCAAATGACTTCCCTTGGCACACTATCATATGCCTTCTCTAAGTCAATAAAGACCATGTGTAAGCTCCGCCTATGCTCTCTATATTTCTCCATCAGCTGTCTTAATAGATGGATTGCTTCAATAGTTGATCTCCCAGGCATGAATCTAAATTGATTCTCTTTCACTCGGACTATTTTGCGCAATCATTATTCAATAACTCGCTCCCACTGTTTCATAGTATGGCTCAGGAGTTTGATGCCTCGATGGTTTCTACATTCTTATGCGTCTCCCTTGTTCTTATAGATCAGGACTACTACGCTACTTCTCCACTCCTCCGACATTCTCCCCGTTTGCAAGATAGCGTTGAATTAAGTTGTAAGCCATTGTACCCCCACCTCTCCTAGACACTTCCATACCTCAATAGGTATCTGGTCAGTGCCTACTGCTTTCGCTCTTCCCATCTTACTGAGAGTTGCTTTCACCTTCTCTTCCGAGATTCTACTAACATCCTCATACTGCGTTCCTTGGGGCCGTTCTACGTCTCTACTCTCTATACCAGTGCCGGTATGTCGCATCTCGTTAAACAGGTTGTTGAAGTAGTCTTCCCACCTGGTTTTAATGTTGTTATCTCCCAAAAATGTTCGCCCATCTTCTCCTTTTATATGCCGAACTGTGTCAATATCTTTACTTTTTCTTGCACGTGCCTTAGCAAGCTTAAAGATACCCTATGCGCCTTCTTTAGTATCTAATCTTCGATACATCTCTTTGTAGGCCTTTGTTTTTGCGTCTGAGACTGCTTTTTTCACTTCTATTTTTGCATGTTGGTATGCTTCCCTTCTTTGGGCTCTCTTTTGCTCATCAGTAGTTGCCAGCAATCTTTTGAGATTTTCCTGCCTTGCCTTGACCTTTATCTGTACCTCATCGTTCTACCACCACGATTCCCTATCCGTTCTCCTTTTGCTAGCGGTAACTCTTAACATCTCCTTTGCCTGTGCTCGAATAGTTGTAGACATGACCGTCCATAAACGGTCTGCCTCCCCTACTTGTTCCACCTCGCAAACTGGGGTAATGGTATTTCGAAAGTTTAACGCCTTATCTAATTGAAATTTTCTATGACAAGAGATCTACATTTTCTATAATATAAAAATGGGCAACATTAGCATGAAAAAGGAAGTTCTAATAGGTATACTTATAACAAAAGATAAGTATATTCTATTCACCTTTTCCACTAAAGCTGAAGCCTTTAAGATCATTGAAGAGAGACCATGACATGTTTTTAACTTCCCGCTTTTCTTTCAGCCTTGGCAACTTGGATTCCAGATTGAGCCCAATAGAGATGGAGTCATTCCTATGTAGGCGAATTGGCATTCCTTTAAATCACTAGATAACTAAAGGGTTAAGTATGTTGTTAGTTTCTTAAGTCAACCTCTATGCTTGGATGATAATACAACAAAGAGGAAGAGGTTGGGATATGCTAGACTATGTGTTAATATGCTGCTCTCAAAGGATTTATCTAATATCTGTTATGAGATTGAGACTCGATGGAACACTTTATGACGACAATTTGTATGTCCACTACTATTGAAAGCCCTCTCTTTATTCTCAAGGCAAAAAAAGGGTACCAATGGGTAGGATCTTTCAAAGAGAAGACTGTGAGGAATTGACAAGAGAGGGGAAAGTTAATAAGGGCTAAGACACTACCACCTCTCGAGAGGAGTCAGTTATTAAACTTTCCGAATGTATGTATGTAAACAATACCTATGTATTTCCACCTCTTTCATTAATTAATCTTTTAATTTGTTTAATAAAGAAGTAGAACGTTGAACTCCCAAATGAAATCTCATAACATTTGTAAATTGAAAATATATAAATTGAAGATGGTATTAAATTTATATGTTTCTAATTAACTCATCTTATTCTGAACATTGCTCATTATCTAAAGATTTGATGTAATGTTTAAAAATTGAAAGGAAATTAAGCTCATGATAAGTAATTAAGTACTATACTTGATTCAGATGTATGAACTTACATAGTGCTTTTAATTGAGAGGGAGGATGAAAGATATATAATTACAAAAATGACGCTAAATTGAAATATTACTCTAATTTATGCTAGTTAGCAAGTAATTTTTAATTTGCACATAGGAAAGTGTGGTCTGTAATAATTTCATGCAGCTGAGGTTGAACTCTAAAAGAACATATTTCGTTAGATTTTGGGAAACAAGAGCAGAAGTAAGTCCAAATTTGTTAACTAAGTTCATTTGGCTTCTAATGGAGTCGATCTAAATGTTAATAAAGTTCATAGTTAAGAAAAGGAAAAGAGGGAGATTCTGAATAACTTATTAAAAAACACATACAGCGAACAATATGTAAAGTTTGTTAAAAGTGGATGGATGTGTATAATGTTGTTTCATTATGTATATGTATGCTTCACGGTGATGCAAAACCTCTGTATGTAGAGAGAGAGAGAGTCTTACAAAGGATAGGGACCTCTCTAGAGGGGACTATTCTAAGATATTGCAAATCTTCATGGGGATCTCAGCCAACC
Organism: Erythroxylum suave; assembly: GCA_027563595.1. Taxonomy (NCBI): domain Eukaryota; kingdom Viridiplantae; phylum Streptophyta; class Magnoliopsida; order Malpighiales; family Erythroxylaceae; genus Erythroxylum; species Erythroxylum suave. The sequence continues at coordinate 13,493,016 of JAOSBN010000178.1, read as the reverse complement.
CACAAGATCACGTGGTCCTAAAATACCAAAACAATAGCACCATCCACCGCCAAAATCTATGTCTAAGTTGGTTTTTCCACTCATGCACTATAATTGTAGGTATATATCCCTTGTTTCTAGTAGAGACAACGGAAGAACTCAGTTCCCTTGCATTAGTTTGTTTGTCCCTTTGTTGATCATCATATTATAACTAAGCATGTTTATATAGTTACTTTTGCAGAAAAGGACGAGATGGTAGTTCAATCTCATAGGAAATTTGGAACACCCTTTATTTATAAGGTTGAAATAAAACGTTTTGTCCTTTCATTATCTTCCATAATCTGTTAGTTTCCACTGGAAACTCTGGTAGATCATGGATGGGCCACAAATATAAGAGACAATCCCATTCTCTTCTAGCTTCACAACTTGATGTACTTGTTATTAGTTCCCCATATTTTGATGGAACTTAAAATTATTCATATCACTGACACCAACTAACCAATATTTCTGAAAACGATGGATCGTAATCTTCTTTAAAAATTTAAAAATCAACTGTACTGATGTGTGTCCTACAAAGCTTCATTTTCTGATCGTGTAACTCATTTTTTCAAAAGATGTATTGTTATATCACTATATAATACTGACATGTACTCGTTGAAGTTGCTCAGTTATGTAACCCCACGGTCAAGAGCATAATATCTCACGAGATTAGGGTTTCTTACTATGAGACTAGTAACAACTTATAAGCTGCACAATTGATCACTAAATTTGAATTGCGAGAGGCAAGGCTTAAGGTGGGATTTTAGGGTTTGATGAATATCTGTAGACGCCTGTGGGCAGAGGGCGTTGGAAACCTGCCCAATTGGCAAAAGAAAGGTGACAAAAGTTTGACAAAACTAACCAACTTGCCTGAACCTCTCTAAGTTGTCTGGACAATGGGGTTAGACGACGGAGGATTCTTACATCCAACTGGAATCATGAACTCAAACTACATTAATTGATGAACAGTATTTTCTTTTTTTAGACCTAAACTACTTCAAAACCAGAGAAGTTGAAACAATTTTGATTGAATGGTTTTTCATTTTTGTATGTCATTTTCTTGTCTTACAAACTTACAATTCGTTACTAGTAAGTTTTAGGTAGTTAGATTCTAGATATAAGAGAAAGTAGATCAAATCTGATCATTAATATAAATAGATTATAGATATAAGAGAAGATGTATCAAATTTTATGTTGTTATATATCTCAGTAGATTATGACTAAACTGTTGTAGCAATTACAACTAATTCGAGCTCGAAAATAATCATATCTGAAAATTATAGTGCTACTATAATTTAAGTCGATGCACCAAGAAATAAAGATTTTTGTTCATCCATTTACAGTGAGAAAGGGGAAGAGTACAAGACCAGGAAACAATTCAGTACAGCACACGTCAAAATCGTTGTCTAAACCATAGGCTTGGAAGAAATTGCAAGCCATCTTTACTAGCTTTAGCTAGGTTTTTTGTCACCCACAGAATCAAATCAATCATAATTTTGCCCAAGTACAAGATCAAAGTTTGGGTCCCAGACGACCAGACCACGAGCTTAAGATCATTTCTGCAAGATTCCTTTCGAAAGTACTCTCCATTGATACTCTTGGCATACCACTGTTCCCTCTTGCATGCTAGTTCACTCTGTAAATCCTTAGAGTACCACGTGTACAAGTACCAGGCTTCTGTTTTCTAGTGAACCTTCTTGGCAGTTGGCATGCCAGAAGATTTACCCCCACTGAGTTATCGCACTTTGTCTTTGTTCCTTAGTGAGTTCGTCGTGCGTTATACAGGTCATGTACCAATGTCAGTGCTCCTGGAATTATTGAGCTAGCTAGTCCTGAAAAACAAGGGACTCTTCTGATGCATGGAAATTCAGATATTATTAATAAGTTGCAAAGTTTCTGCTTAAATTATACCCTAGTTAGGTGCACATATGTGAAAGAGGGTCCTTGGTTCGATTTGGAAAGCAGTATCGACAAGAATTTGCTTGTGTTAGCTTAAATACGAATCACCTAACAAGTTAGCACTCAAAAATCACTTTGTATTTGATCAAGTTTTTGCAGAATTTTCTAGTATGGAAAAAAGAGACAGCAATCCAGCTAATCCGATCTTTATTGTCAATCAAATGAAGTTTCAACGCTTAAAGATATAGCACACCCTTATTTATTTAGATCTGCAGTTTCAAGACAGTGTATATTTTTATCTGCAGAAAGATTTTAGTATAGAAGACGAGCTCATTTTTCAAAATGTAAGACTTATCTTGGGTAATCTTTGTTCTATGTCATGTTCTAATCTTTTTTCATAAACCACCGACATCGGACATCAATTATGGAGTTTTACACACACGTGCACCACAACTAAACAATCCAATTCCGCCATTTTCAGCACTTTACAAGCAAAATACATTTTAAATAAGAAAAATAGGTTGATATTCTATGCCTTGACATAATGACGCGATAAGTTAAGTGCACAGGATACACAAACATCGGCCGCAAGCAATGGAAATGCAATGATTGGTACTATGAAATTAGAGCATGCACCTGGAACATAGTGATGGATGTGGGACAACTTTGTGCCCCTTAAATGCAACGATGGTGTGGCATTTTCAGATGTGAACACGAACTGATCCATAAAAAAGAAGCTATTTGAAAACGGTAGAAGGATAAAAAAACCAGTAGGAAAGTAATGTATGTGTGAATGGAATTAAATGACTAGTTCGGCTACTCTGGACCAGACTAGCTTTTTTATCCATAGATGCTCGTAATGATGATGATTAGGTTAGATAAACATAATTGATGATGGAGATAAGTAGCATGACAGTAATAGAAAAGGTCCGGAATTTGTTGGCCACAAGAGCTCTGGGTTTAATCAAATATGTTGACTTGTGTACTCTGACAGAGGGCTTTGCCATGATAACATGGCAATATATATACAAACGAATGCCAATTGATGATGAGAATCCCACTGCCATGCCATGATTTACTATTAAAAAGAAATAAAGAAAGAAGAAGTGTGAGTATGTACTCCCAAGCTCTAGGCCTAGGATATAAGATTAGGCAAAAAGAACGTATATATATAATTATGTATAGCTGTCTAATGATAATTGATAGGCCATCAAGCATATATATATATATATAGCTGTCTAATGATAATTGATAGGCCATCAAGCATGCCTTGTTTCGTTTAAATCTACAGGGGGCTTGGTTGATGAAAACAGACGGTAAATTTAGGTGTACTGTAGAGCAATGCGTTATTCTTCGTGCTTTCAAATGGCGGCTTCTTTCTTATGGTTCCAAAATAAAGAAAATGGTTAGTGTACAAAAACCGACCCTGTCAGATGTGTTTTATGACCTTCAAAGAGAATAGCACCTTACCACCTTTCATACCTAAATTGTTGGCGACAGATTAAAAAAGCGAAGGAGCTAGGTGCCGTCGGAAATAATGCATCTTCAATTTTCGGCCCAGTCTTGGGGCTTTTGACTCCTTAAAGGACAAGTGGAGTTTTGGCAAATATGCAGCCTAGCTTTTCAATGCGTCGATAGCTTACTGACCATAATTAATTCCTTCTGATATTTATTTCGTTGGGACCATTACCTGGAGCAGGCTTACATGGGATGGCTCTATCCAGTTATGGTTTCGCCACTAAGAAAGAAGAAGGGCATACGTTTTTAGTACTCAATTCGCTCTAGCTACATTAGTTACTGTACTCTTCGTGCTCTCTACCTATTTCAACCATTAAGATTTCACCATGACAATTTGAATCCAACCAAACAGTTCGTATTTACACAATAAGCAACCACTCTCACCAGCCACCATCCCACTAGTCGCACTCCAAATGATCAATATAAACTTTTTGTTTGACAATCATGATGAACAACATGATTCTCAGAAATTTCAATAAAATGATATGAAATTAGTGGCTAATACTGCTGTGAAAATGCTGTCGTGATGACTCGTGAGGGCGAGATCAGGAGACAAGAATTTCTGTTAATTAGCACTACAAAGAAAATCGTATCTTCCCAAGGTTTCTCAGATCCAAATTTGACCTAAATTATGGAGACATAGTTGTACGCACAATGCAACAGATTAAATATAAAATCTTGCCCTATTGTTGACACACGCAAGGATGAAAATCTGCATCGCACTGCTCATTTGCATACAATACAGGCAGAAACTGATAAAAATCAAGGTTGCTGCAACCACACGGTACTTACTAGTTATATAAACTATGGAAAAGTCTCTTGAAAGCAAGAAGATAAATATTTTGACTTGAAAAAGACCAAATCCAGACATGTTCGTGTACAAAAAAAGAGAGCAGCATTTGATATCTTAGGGCATCTAAATTCAGCATGTGTACTCTATTTTTTTTTTGGCCTAGTAAACAAAGAAACTCTAAACGGGGGCAAAATATCTCACTAGGCCTTTTTTTCCCTGTTGGGCGCTTCAATAACTTGATTCTGCAATAAATTCATCATGCTCTTTGAAAGACAACACTTTGTACCATTTGGACATCCCAGATTCAGAGTCAAGCAGCAGAGACCTTTTTCCCATCTTCGATAAAATAAATTGCAGTTTCTGGAACCTGTGAACAGAAAGGACTGGTTATTTGCCCAAAACATCACCTAAATATTTATGGATTTAAATGATAAGGACAACAATGTAAATTATAGTGGCGCTAAAACTGAAAAAAGAAGTGTTCGAAGAAAAGAACATCAATAGAGGCAACACCTTGAATTTATAACAATTTGAAAACAGAAAATCTAGAGGTAAAAGAAATTCAAAGAGAAGGCTCATTTTGTTCCAGTTATAACTAATTTTTTCCTGTTCAGACAGCTTTCAATGTCAACTGACAGATTCATGAACCAATACAGCTGGACTCATCCCAGGGAAGGTAGCTTTACATTTTCCTGGAAATTTCAACGGCTAAACTGAGGCAGGTTTTGGCCAGAGTTTTCAATAGCCTACTGAACCCAATTTTTAACCTTAACAAAATCTCCATGACGGTTATAAAGCAAAATATGGACTCTTCTCAGGGAAGGCATCTAAAGTTTCAACAGCTAATCCAAAGCAGGTTTTGGCCAAAGTTTTCAATAGCCTACTCAACTCAATTTTTCAACCTTACCAAATCTCAATGACAATGATAAACCAAAACATGAACTATCAAGATATGCTTCTAAAAAGGAAAGAAAAGAATGGTACTATCAACACTGTGGAATATATTACAGGACTACATTGTTTATGATGCTCTGTTCTGCGCACCTTTATGTGCTTCCTAGTTCGCATGGATGAATTGTGCAATTAATAACCTATGCAGGACAGAAGCACAGTGAATCGGGAATGAGAGTTAAAAAGAAAAATATGGAAGCCACAGTAATTCCAAAATGGCTATAGATTCAAACAATATATCATAAGTCCTTCATCAAAATTTCATCGTCTCCCAGCCTATTTCGATTTTTCTCTTTCTTTTTCTTCTTCTTTTTAATCGGAAGAGGGTGCACATGGAAGGGGAAGGACACACAATGTTAATGTCACTTTCAATCTCCCATTACACTAATTGGTGTTTGGAACTACTAATAAAGCTATTTAGTTTTTACTTCTTTTAAGGAATCAAATAAGCCAAAATAGTATGTTTGGAGGATACTGGTAATTCTATTGTGAAATCCACAATATGAAGCAAGTCATGATGAAAAGAGTCCCCATGTATATGCCCCCATCCCCTTCAGAAAAAATGTTTCTGTCTTCTCTTCTTTTTCAGCTCACCAAATAAGTATACCCCAGTGATACATCTCTTCTCTAGAAACATAGCATGAAATAGAATAAAGAGAAAAGTAAACAACAGGATGATAATCTGTAAAGCTAATACAGATAAATATGCATCAAGAAGTAGAACAACTAATCTTTGAAAATCAAAAATTACAAAGCATCTTTCCTAAATGCTCAATGCTAGCCATTATAATGATTTTATGTTTCTCAGCCGCAAAGCATAATGAATTGCCAAGATTTTGAAAAGTTAAGGCACATGTACATGAAAATAGCATATATCTAATTCACATGCGAGTTGACACCACTAGAAACACAATTTCTTACTACAAAATAAGGGAACCCGTAAAGAGTCTCAGAACATAAAAGATAATATGCCAAATAGAAAAGAATGGAGAAGGGTGTTACATCAGGCCAGGTCTCTGTGATGAAGTCCACAATATCATAAGCAATGTCTCCTTGAACATCAATCTGCTCCTTTTCAGTTGGACCCTGAAACCAACCGTACAGAAAATAAGACAACAAAGGGAAACAATTCACAATGGCACGGACATATGCTGCCAAGAAAAAGAAAAATAACAAACCTTAACTACAGAGGCTCCAGTTGCAAACTTCTTCCCAAGTTTCTTCGAAGCATCAGTAAGTTTAACACCTGAATCACCACTCATATAATTGGGATAAGGACTTTAGAAAAGAGTGGAAAAAGTAAATTAAAATACTCACCAAAATGATCTAGCCCTTTGACAGTGGTAATGCATTTACGCTTGTTACGTGTGACCTTCTCAATAACTACTTCTGGCTTCTCCTATAAAAGTCCAAAACGCTTAGTTTATTACCATGCTATAGAATCCGAACAGTGAAAAAAGCAAAAAAGTGAAGGAATTGATTTGCAGCAAAATTAGGCTGAATTTTCTCACTTTCTTCTTAATCTTGCCACCAGGAAGACGTTTTACTTCTTCTTGCGGAGCAGGAGTACTGCCTGCAAAACAGGCCCTATCAATCTAACATTATAATTGCTTGCTTAATGAATACAAAATCCTTTCATATCATAATATCGGCTTTACAATGGTTAACCAAAAACAAATATATATATAAATGATACGTGTATAAAATATACAAATAAGAAAGAAATGGAGTTCACCGGAAGGAGTAGCAGTATCTCCGGCCGCTGAAGAGATAGCGGTGGATTGCAACTGGTCGGCCACTTTATCTGCTTCGTTGGAGCTTGACTCTGTATTAAGGAAGAAAGGAAAAAATAATAATTAAATAACCAAATGAAAATTGAATTAACAATAAAGACATAGGCTTACGGACCGTTGATGAGATCGGGATATAGGTCAGGGGCGTTTTGAATCAACCAGGGCTTGCATTTCTTAAAATCTGGACCGAATTCACAATACTCTGCAGGTAAACTGCACACTTGACAGTATAATACGCGAACGGGTTGGGGTTTCTCCGCCATTAGACCTCACAGTCTGTACAACACAATGCGTTCTCACAACGCGAGAAGAAGCTAAACTCTTTTTATATTTTCTTTTATTTTAGTTACAGATACTTGGGACTAGACCAAAAACGGACGTTTCAGTGAGACAAAAAGCCCAATTTGCCCCTAACATTTGTTAGAATTCTAAGATGGCACTTATCATTATTTCTTTGCCGGTTTAATTCCTAAGGTTTTTAAAATGGAGCAATTTATCTCAGAAATTCTCAGTCTATCAAATAAAATATTACGTGCCTATTAAATTGGGCCACCTAGACATGCCAAATAAGATCAATTGTCAACATGTTTATAAATATTAATTTTTTTCTTAAAACCCTAAACACATAACTCTGATTGCATCTGATTTCCTTAAGTTTCATTTTTCTTCGTCTATCTTCTTTGATTCAAGTATTTCAAGCTATTGTGGGTGGAGTATATTTGAAAGCTGATAGTATTCCTCATGAAAAAGGTATCTTTACGGTTCAAAAATGACCAACCATGCTCTAACCTCTCCAATATTATTAGTTTTTGCCAAAAACTTGAAGCATTTAAAGCTTTCCTCCACCGAGACTTTAGCACTTGATCAGAAAGGGAGCTCCAAAACCCAGCTAAAGATGTGGGTTAGCCTTCTTAGTTTTTTATGTGACCTAACAACCTATAGGTTTCTTCAATTATTATTGCCAACATTGTCGTAGCGCTGGATTGGGCACATGATGCATTTTTATAGCTCCTTTATTTTGGCCAAAACTTTAGTCATTTGTTCTAGATTTCGATAAAAGAAACAAAATCACAAAAGGAGCGGAAGTGATGAAGTTTCTTTGGATCGAAAGGAGGAAGGGCTTAGGAGGGAATGACTTTAAAACCCTGTGCCTTTGTATTGTGTCTTTATCATGGTCTATTTGTTGTTTGTGTCTCTGAGACTTTCTAGAGTGGTAAATAATGTTTGTGCTAATTTGTCTATGAAATTTCTGTCTCTTTTCTCTAAGCTTTTTGGGTTTAAGTATTTGAAGCAAGCTATGGCCATGTACAAAAGAGTAGAGTGTTGGTTTATGCTCTACAACTAATTAGTTGATTAATTTAAAAATATTTTTTACCTTATACATATTTAGATGTATAAGATAAAGTCTATGGGATAATTATATATTGCAAATAAAATTATAATGTGATTATAATTATGACAATCATATTATATTTATGTATTATCCCTATATTTTTATAATAATTGTTTTATTAAAAATTGACATTAATAGAACGTAAAAAGACTAGCAAACGTTATGTTTTCTCTTATGAAGTAGTTATTCTCATATGCTAAACTATAGAGATATATAAATAAACGTGTGGGTACTTGTTAGAGAATAAGTTCATTGAACTGACCATATATAAGAAATCTATTTGAAATATTACTTGTATGTTTATGGAAATTCTTATTGTGATGATTGTATAAGTGATCCTTTGACTTGAGGTCTCTAATGTTATCATGTATAGGAATTTTCATATTTTTATACTATTTATGACCTATTCTAATTATAGGTAGTTCAATCAGTTGTCATTAGATGTAGTGTAAACTATATGGAGGTAGTTGAGTGATTAAGATAGAATTCATCACCTTAAATTAATTAGAGAGAATGTTTTATTGTAAATCAATTACTATTGATTCGAGAATCCTTAGTCAAAGTGGAATGATATTTTGTAATAGTTTACTCATATTAGTATTTAAATCAATAGCTAATGATGAAGAACTAATATAATTAGACTCAAAATAGGTTGACATTAATTTCATACTCTATGTCTAATTAGAACAATGTATGATGAAATGATTGTATTATACGAAAAAATCATGCACAGAAAGGTTAGTCAAAATCACTATTCCTAAATATTTGGGTGGTCATGAAATGTTGTCAAACGCCAATCTTAATCTGTGGATATAATTATTTAATTAGATAATTTAAAGTAGTTTAATTTATCTAATATTAAATATAATTTAGGTTTATAATTTGTATCTATTACTGACAGATGTATATTTGATCATATTTATATCCCATATTTTATGTATTTTTGTTTAAATTTTTTTACTTTTATTGGACATTTGGTACTTAATTTGTTCTAAGTTTTTTATAGTTTATAATTGCCTTCATGAACTTAAAGGAAAAGAACTCAAATGAAAGAGATACATAAAACAAAGATTTGAAGCAAAGAAGGAATACACAACTGTGCAGCAGCTTGTATAATTCTCTTAGACTATTCAAAATTGTGAATTATAGGCATTTTGAATTATACAGGGTCGTGTATTAGATCTTGTATCACATAGAACTCAAAATTTTTATTTTTGAAAAATTAAGTAATAAATTCATTGAAAAAGGTGAAAATTACATCATAATTCATTTTACGCCTCTAAAGGGTGGAACTAATACAAAATTCTACTAACATAATGTTAGGTAAACCCAATAACAACACTTTCTATAAATTTAGTTTCATCTTGATATGATTGGAAATGAGTTGTTGAATAGCAGTAACCATGGTTGTCATTCTTAGCTTAAGTTGGAATTGCATCCACCCATATTCCTCGAACTCTTTTGCCTTTCCAAAGATTTTTCTCATCCTTCATGTATAATGCACCAACATAGCAAAGCCAATTCTAAAGACCTTATGATCCTACCTGCTAGTCCATCTCAAATCATTAGATATGGCGATGGGTCGGGCTGGGCCTGGGCCGCCCTCGGCCTGGCCTCAATTATGGTGAGCGTGGGTCGACCCGTGGCCCTCACAGGCCAAGATGAGCCAGCCCGCAGCCCAGCCCACCGACGAGCTACTGCCTCGTGGCTCGCCCATTGGCCCACCGGGTCACAGGCGGGCGAGGCCAGGCCGTCCATTATATTTTTATAAAAAAAGTATCGACACGACATCGTTTTAGTTAAAACGATGTCATTTCGGATAAAGTCGGCGGGCCGGCCCGGGTGGACCATGGTCGGCTCGTAGCCCGCCTGTGGTCCGGCCAACTTGGGCCAAAACACGAGCTGGGTTGAGCCGAAATTGTCATCCCTACAAATCATCAGCTTAAATTAAGTAATTTATCTAACTAAGATTTTGATTTTATAGTCTAAAGAGGTTGAGAAATGCACCCCATATTTGTTTAATATGAAAGCACTTAAAGAATATGTGACCTAGTGTTTCATTTTCTCTAGCGCATAAAGGGTAACTTGGATCGAGAATTTGAAACTCAATTCTATCTCTGATTCTCAATCTTTGCAGTGCAACTACCTATAAGATTAAAAGAATGAGCTGTTGATATACCTGATCCCTATATTAGAGTATGAAAAGGGAACTTGACTATAGGATCATGTAACACCTCGATACCTAATAATGAAATCGGAATACTAAGTGTTACTACTTTCTTAAATACCTAAAATTTCAAATCACAAAATTTTCTATTTAAATCCTTATTATTCTATCAAATATTATTCACTTAATAAAAAAATTTGACAGAGTTTCTTCTATATTTTTTTAAGACCTCTTGCAAGAAACTTAAATACGATTCTCATTTATTTTACTCTACCATCCATCTCCACATCAAACTTCTTTGACAAAATAATTTGCCCATCCTCCAATACATTTCAACTCATCTAAATCAAATTTCATACATAACTTTAATATATAATTTCATACATAACTTTAATATATCATTTATAATATACTTCTATAAGATCTTTCATTTCTTCAAATGTGCACGTTGTAACCAAAAACAAAATATAATTCTGTAGTACATCCACCTTCTAGTCTTCCTCATTCCTTTATATGACTCTAGTCTTTATAGTAAATTCACCACAGTTTTCTTCTAATTTTCATCAAAACATATGCGCGGAAAGAAAATCACACGCTAAACTATAGGCTTAGTGGTGTTCAAGTAATTTCATTTCTCATCCAATTCAATTCATTCAACCATAACATGCATAACATATAACATTTTTCAAATATAGATATCTTCATTCATTTCTAAGCATAAATAGACATTAAAATTAATTTATGAAATTTAAGCATGTATCTATCATATTAATTCATGTCTAATTATATAATGATTAATAAATTTTACAATTTAATTTTTCAATCAATTACTACTTCCTATTGAAGTTCCTTAATCATTTGTTATGTGTTTATATATTTTTATATAATTGCCCTAAGGCAAAATCTAACATAATTGCTTCGCCTAGTCAAATAAGCGAGATTTTAAAATAGAAGATTGAGTTCTCAAAACCATACGGTCTTTTTTATATCTTATGTCATTACTTTATTTTACTATTATTTTTTTATATATACATATCGGGACTTACCTCTCAGAGCCATACAATCCATAACACAAATCAAATATCTTATACTAGAACTAAGTTATCAAAGCCATGCAGTTTGGTAATACATATCATGACACAGTACTACTAACTGCCTAATTGACGTGCCAACCTTATCACATTCCTCCAATTCCTATCTATTTTACTAAGGACAAATCTAATTAAAATTTGATTGAAATTTAATGATATAGTCTCATAATAGTCAATTCAAGTTATTTCATATTTGGCTAAAGTAAATGTCACCCGTTAGTATAATTTTTTTCATTATAGGTTTTAATTTATTTTATATAACATTCAAGACATATTCATCTCACCAAATAGTCAAAATAACATATGTATCAAATTTCCAAATTCAAACATAATGTATGACAATTGATGAAAATACAAATTATAAGTCCAAAATTCAAATTAATCATATATACTACTTCATTTAGAATCCAATAAAACATTTTTAATATCAATTTCATAAACCCTCAATTTTATCTCAATAACCCTAAATTACATAATACACAATTTTTAGGAAACATAAAATTGCATGAACATATACTAAATTGATTTCCAATTCACTTCAATAAACTTTAATTTTATCGTCAATTTCCCTCTCTCTCTCTCTCCCCCTCCCCCCTTCAATTCCTCTTTTTTATCTTCATAATTGCATAAAAAATCAATTTCATGCATTTTATTCATTTTTTTGGTAAAACATTTTATTCATTAATCCATACAACTACACTAAAATCATATACCAAAAAAAAATCAAAACTCCATTAGCTTACATTGATAAATTCAGGTACTATTCATCAAGAAGACTCATATACTTTTTCTTCACATTTTCCCCAAAATTATTGTTAATATGCAGTTGATGATTTAGTTTTTAATTGTTGATTTAGGGGTCAAAGATAGAGAAATTTTGCTTGAAAATGGAAGAAAAATGAAAGAAAGTGGAGAAAGAAGAGGGAGGGTTGTTCTTGGCAATTTTATTCATTAATACATGCAACTACATTAAAAACATGTAATAAAAATAACCAAAACTCCATTAACTTACCTTAATAAATTCAGGTACTATTCATCAAGAAAGCTCATACTTTTTCTTCATATTTTTCCCCAAAATTCTAGTTGATATGATGATTTTAGGAATCCTAGGTTGATGATTAAGTGTTTAATTGTAGATTTAGGGGTTAAAGATAGAGAAACTTGGCTTGAAAATGGAAGAAATTTGAAAGAAAATGGAGAAAGAAGAGGGAGGTTTGTTCTTGGCAATGTTGGGGAAGAAGATAATGTATAGGTGGCCAAAAATGCAATTTAGTCCCTTAAATCCAATATTTTTTTCAAGATCCAAAATTAATGTTCAATTTTAATCCATTAGTGTTGATCTCAATAAAATATCTCCATTAAATAACTTTTTAAAAAAAATTCATAGTAAAAAATTATTCGGGTGTTATTTAGTCCATATGTCAAAAATAATACCATTAAAACTTATGAATTCTTTTCTCCTTCTTAATAATTAATGCCCATTAAAAAATCAATCCTACATATATACCTTAATTAGTATCATTTATCTTCCATTACTGTTTTCGGGTTTGACTTTCACCCCTTTCTTAGGTCAAACTCTTGACTACTGGTCAACTCTTGGTCAAACCTCAAAATGAATTCATTTTGGCCTCAGATTTGATCCTCGAGCTATCCTTGAATAATACTATTTGATGCTAAATAAAGTAGAGTTTGGGTCCCAGGTGTCACTATTTATCTCAAGAAGCACTATTCATGACCTAAAAAATAATATTCATGAAATAGAGGTTTTTGAGGCTTTATAGCCCAAGTAACTATTGCTTGCAGGACTGAGCAATAAATATATTAGACTTTTAAAGTTCCCATTTGATTTCATCCTCTTTGGCTTAGTTTGGAAGGTAAGCTGGCTAGTGTTCTACAATCAATCCAATTCTTCTACTCATGTGGAAAGGCTAGTGCCAGTAATTGTTTCAAATTAGCGCTGGAACTTTAGTATCTTTAAGAATAGAATCGCTTAAAATTGAAAATATTTGAGTGTTACAGAGAGGACGTAGGTCATGCCAATGATCAAACCAAAATGAAGTGCTTACTCTATTATAAATGTGATGTCTTGTTCGCAAAATTTGTTAAAAGGTAGAGGATTGAGAAGATTTTTGAGTAATTGACCAAATGTTCTTCTGTCTTATGTGGTACATATGAACCCACATTATCTATAAGCTTTCTTTATCCCAACAAATGCTCCACTAATAGAACCTTATTCATTCTACTAGCTAAGTTGATTCCCAACCCCCTATTCTGTTTAGGGAGACATATGACACCCCATTTCACTTGAACCTGGTTCATTCTACTAGTTGAGTTGATTCCCAACCCCCTATTTTGTTTAGGAAGTCATATGACACTCCATTTCACTTTAACACTTCTTCCCCACTAGAATCTTGTCTATACCAAACAAAGTCTTTAATACTTATATCAATTTCCATTAGAAGTCCTTTCTGAATAGCTAAATATGATACCCAATAAACATGAAAATTATTAAGAATAGAGATAGCTAATTGCACTCTACCTCCATATGATAGGAATTAGTTGCTCCATTTAGAGATTTTCCTATTTACTTTGTTAATGAGGGGCTTGCATTTAACTTCCTTGAGTTTATTGGTGGAGATTGGAACCCCAAAGTATGTAAGTGGTAATTGAAGAATAGTGAGTCCCACATTTTCTATCACTCCCACTAAATCATCGCAACTTTGTCTAGTTAGATAAACAGTACTTTTGTTTAGATTGAATATGAGACCTAACACTTCTTGAAATTTATGAAATGTTGTTAAAAGTGTTTCTTGAAATTTTTGCAATGTTGTTAAGAGTGTTTCTCAAAATTTTTGCAATGCTATTAAGAGTTTTCTAATACATGTAGGATCATTAGCACAAAACTTTAGTAAGTCATCAGTAAAAAAAGGTTGATATTGAAACCTGAAGTTCACGTTGTCCTCTATATAAAGTTGTGTGATTCTTTGAAGCACTTCCATAGTAATAGGAAACAAATAGGAAGAAAGGGGATTCCTTTGGCAGCTTTGTAGAGTTAGGTAGGTTCTCCATTTATCATCACTGACAAAGACACAGATGTGATACATGCTTGAATCTATTTGATAAACTCAGAAGGGTACCCAAAATCATGCAGAGAATTAACTATAAAGCTCCATTAAATAAGGTCATATGCCTTCTTACAGTCTATCTTAAGGGTATGACTCTTAATCTATTTATTGGACTTCTAATCTTTAAATTTGTAAGACTTTCATTTATCCTAAAAGAATTTTGCATTGAATCCATTTGGTCTTGCTGATTTATCAGGATAAAAGTATAATAAAACTCTTCTTATCTCTGTATTAGTGACTTGCTTAAGCAATTCTGATTGTTGAGACTGATTAATGAAACCAAACATACTATTAAGCAGGTTCTCTAAAGAGTAAGTAGTATAGGTAGTTTCACCATTTATAGCTTTAAAGTAGCTTCTAGTTGTCTCTTTCATCTCTTCTTGATCATATATCACTGTGCCATTATTGTCTTCTAGAGACACAATCTTTTTTCTATTTCTTCTTCCTTGAATCACACTAAAGAACCACATGGAATTGTTGTCTCCTTATTGGATCCACTTCATTTTAGACTTCTACTTCAGCGGTAAAATGTAAGTATCAAGTGCTTGAAGATACTTCTTAAGGTCTATTTTCTCTTTCTCAATCAGTGTGGCATCATTAGGGTATTTGCCAACTTTTTTTAAGTGAGTGATAGCTCTTTCATGGCTTGTGCTTTATCTGTCTTCATAGGATTAGTTAGTCCCCTTAACAATTTGATACATTTAGAATTGATGAGCTTTAGAATTTGCAAACATTGATATGCTTTGGATTCCTGAAATCTTTTAACAAGAGCATCTACAATAATTGAATCTAGCTATGGATGTTTTAATAAAGAATTGAAGAACTTGAATGGAGGTCTTCTTATCATTAACCTTCTAGTGATGTGAAAGATTGATAGGAGTGTTGTCTGAAAAAGTGGTTCCCCAAACACTACGTATTGATGGTTGCTCTGTGTGTAAATAGGACATCCCAGTTAAGAGGTAAGTTCAGTTAACTCCTTTATGTCTGTATAACTTATACTTCTTCTCCCTATAAATTCAACTAGAGACATAACACAGTTAAAGTCTCCTACAAGCATCTAGGGAATTTTAATGATTGATCCAATAGTGTGTAAGTCCCTTAATAAACTAGCTCTCTAAAACTCCTATTGTGTGCATATATGATTGTAATTGATAATGGCATCTTGTCTGCTTTCATAACGATTTCACAATGGATGAGTTATTCAGTGCAAAACTAATTGGATAAGTATTAGATGAACTGGATCTAATGCAACCATGATTATGCCTTTTGGATGCTTTGAATGATTACTTAAAGCTTACCGTTTTGTTAGTATGAACTTCAAACCTCTTCTTTTATTTTGGTTTCCACAAAACCAATAAAAACCTAAATGGTTAGCTCCTAAGTAGTCCTTTAGAGCCAATTGTTTATTGGGACAGTTATGTCCTCTCACGTTTCATATTGTGTAGTTCATGAGCAGAGTTTTGGTTTGGTTTTCGTCTTAGATCTCCTGCTATTTGACCCCATTACATGCCATTGGTCAAGTTTTGGCTTAGTAAATTATGTTTCATTGTTGGGCTAAATTATCCCTCCACTATTAGTATGTGAAGTGTTTTATTCTCCATCACCTTGTTTTGGTATATCAGTCAAACATTAAATATTCTGTGTTTCTTCTTTACCACATATATTCTGGAGTACTAGTGTGTTCATGAGAGAAGTAACTTTTAGCTACTAACTATCTTAGGGGCTTTGTAAGTTTATGTCAGATGAAACTACTAACTGATCATTCACATCCAAATTTTCACAAACCTTGACTATTATCTCAATAGTTACATGTAGACTCTGATCATCATTTTTTGCATTTGGTATGTGAGCTGACTGTGCATTTGCATTCTTCCTCACTTTTTTTCTTCTGAGGGATCTAGACCTTACCTTTGTCCTTTATGTGAGGCTTCCATATTTTATCTTCAATTGAATTTCCACCATTGCTATACCTTATTATTCGAATGTTTTCAGGCATACTTTTCTTGTATTCTACTTTTACACATACCCTAGCATAATCTTTTATCTCGATGTCTAATGTGTTCTCTTCCCTGTCAAAGGGTGTACCAATTTAGTTGGCCAAATAACTTAATCCTTCCAAAGACCAATACTCAAGAGGAACTTTATTCATGTTAATCCATATTGGTAAAGTTCTAATCTTAGCTCTATATACCTTGAAACCCATTTTCCATTTTCTTAAAAATAAAGGTTTACCTTGAATGTGCGAAGGCCTAAGTCCATCACCTTAGTTGCCATTTCAACTAAAAAGAACCTAAAAATGAACAAGTAATCTTCTGTGATGAGAGTGGTTTGGAGCCTCCATTTTTCGAATTTATTTCTACCAAATGATGGACATTCGAGTATTGAATCCTTTTGTCTAAGAATTATCCCACAAGACACAACTGCCATTTGGTTGCTCCTAACTGTAACACAGCTTCTGGTAGTGAGATAGGTCCCTTTACAACTCCAAGTACAAACTGCAAGCTTCCAAAAGATTCTAGATCTCCTACAACCCGACTCCAAGTTGGCTTTTCTACCTTCTAATATGGAATGTGAGGAATGGAGGATGTAAGGTTGGCAGATAAAGGAGGGAAGTCCTCAATTATCATCGGAGGAGATGGAGATGATGTTGAAGCCCCAAGTGTCACTTTATCATTAACGATAAAATGTCATAATTGAGTGCTAAAGGGAATGGGTGGGCTACTAAATAAGGCAAAAAAAAAATCTCAATTCAAACTAGACAGAAAGAAGTAGTTCAAGACAGAGAGCAAATGTAGGAGAAGAAGAAGGTTAACAAAAGAAATCAAAGGGCCAAGATAGGGAAACAATTAGAGAGTGCAAGCTCCACGGTTTGGTTCAGGTGAAGGAGTGGAGAGAAGAAGGAGAAAAGCTATGAACGGAAGCAGACAAATCTATCTATGGTTAAAAGGGCACTAGAACCCTAAAAATTACTATAAAAAGATGTGTTCGGAGGTAAAATAAAAGATTAATGTGCAAAAACGTTTAGAGACTTTGAGAGGCTACTCAAGGGACAATTTTGATCCAGAGAAATGGAAAACATGAAGAAATCATCGAAAGATCCAATAGTTAATAAAACAATTGCATAATAATATATCAATTAGTTAAGGTTTTTGGGGGGATTCATAACCTAGACACTAATTTCTAATATGGATAAGTTTCTAAATGATTCTTTATTTCTTTGTTCAACATTGCTGCCTATTTTATTTTATTTGTTTAAGTTTACTTTTTTTAATTAAAAATCAAAACCAAATTCGTAAACTAGATAATAGGAAAATGGTAATTACTAATAATCTTCGTCTTTGTAGAATCAACCTGTACTTGCCGGTATTAACTATAGCTACTTTGTGCACTTGCGGTTAAATTTATAATTGACACATATAGAAAATTTCAATCAAGTTTTTAACGTCATTATTGTGGACCTTGATATTAGAAAACTTTAGTTTTATTGATCTAGTCATTACTTTATTTTCTTTTATTATGCTTTATTCTTGTTTTTGTTTTACATTTTTTGTTAAATTTGTTTAGTTTATTTCTTTAATTTTAAAATTAGACTCCTGATCAATTTATGACCCGTAGTACCTCTGAGAGCTTACTAGACATTGATCCTGAAGTAGAGCGAATAGTGCGAAGGAATCTTCGTTGGATTAATCTGGGATAGAAGGCTAGGAAGGTTACGTGGATGCAAAAGAATCTTACAACATGTTGGACCAACCATATACGATGTTTGACTACACTAGGCCAAATCTAACTGGTGCATAATCCAGCATAGTGAGACCGATTGCTCATATAAACAACTTTAAGATCAAGTGGAGCATCATCTAGATGGTGCAACAATCAGTCTAATTCGATAGACTCTTAGATAAAGACCCTAAGGTACATATCTCTAACTTTTAAGAGATCTATGATACATTCAAGATTAATGGACCAAATGATAACGACATTAGATTGCATCTATTTCCATTCTTCCTAAGAGGAAAGGCTAAAAATGGCCGAATTCCATGCTATATTCATCACTTACTACATAGGATTAAGTGGAATTTTTTTTTACGGAAAGTACTTTCCCCCTGCAAACACTGCAAAGTTAAGGAATGACATCACATTATACTCCCAAATCGAGGGTGAATCACTATATAACACATGGGATAGATTTAAAGAGATGCTCAAACAAGGCCCTCATCACAGACTACCACTGTGGATGCAAATCCAAACCTTTTATAATAGGCTAAGTTAAAGTACACAACATTCAATTGATTCAGTAGCTGGAGGGACACTGAATATTAGAACACCTGAATTGCCCCAAGAGTTGATAAAAAACATGGTCATGAACTACCAGTGATGCTCAATTAGAGCATGACCTAATAGGCCAGTAGGAGTTTACGAGGTAGATGCGGTTGCGTACTTGACGAGCTAAGTGGATTCCCTGATCAAGAAGATAGATAGATTAACTATGGCTCTATAAGGAAGGGTGATGCAGTGTGAAACATGTGAGATAGATCATCAAAGACAAGAATGTCAATCAGTTTAGCCTAAACACATAGATTAGTTAGGGAATACTCCAAGGCCCTAAAACAATCCTTATAGTAATACATACAATCTTGGATGAAGGAACCACCCCAACTTTTCATAAGGTAATCAAAGACAATAAAGAAACAATCCTCTACCTAGATTCCCCAAACAAACATCAAAACTAAAGAAGTCCGGTATGGATGAGTTGATTTTGCAATTCATTCAAGAATCAAGGACAAAACGTTAGCAAACAAACCCATCCATATAAAATGTAAAGGTTCGAATTGACCAACTAGCAAAGTGGTGGACGAGAGACCAAAGTGCAGTTTGTCAAGCATAACTAAAACAAATCCTAAGGAAAGAATAATGGAAATTACCCATATTATTGAGAAGAAGCTCCAAGAAGAAGAGAATGAAGTGACTACTAAGAGTCACCTGAAAGTTGAATGTGGATTTTACTTGAAGATAGTCAAGCAGTATCGACTTACGATTTTATACCCTATGAGAACAAAGAGAAATTTATTAGAAATATAGTTAGATAAGGTCTTTGATCTTTTAGAATAATTAAAGAATGAGTTTCCTTCTGTTGAATCTCTTGTGCAGAGACAAAAAAGTATAGAAATGTTGAAAGAGCCATCATTAAAAAAGGACGACTCAAAGAAGTTGGAGATGGACATGTTGAGCTAGGAGCACGTTAACAAAAAGATCAATATACTAGAGAAACTTACCAACCCAGGGAATTTCTATATCCCTTGTACTATAGTTAGTTTAAAAGTAGACAAGATTTTAGCTGACTTCGGGGCCGACATTAATATGATGCCTTATACTTTGTTTGAAAAAATAGGAATAGGATAACTTGAACTGACTAGGATATTTGTTCAAATGGTTGATATAATATTAAAATATCCTAGGGGAATTGTAGAGGATGTACTTGATAAGGTTGATAAGTTCACACTCCCAACTGACTGTGTACTCTCACAATACACCTTAAAAAGCCCTAACTTCTCAAATTCCAAACCCCCCCCCCCCCCCCACCCATCACTGTCATGGTCACCTTTGCTTTCTC
>JAOSBN010000178.1:13449396-13461236 GCA_027563595.1 Erythroxylum suave | reverse complement strand
TGTACATACTCACGTCTTAAGTATGACTCCGAACGTTGGACTCCGGAAGCGAGGTTCCAAGAGATGTAGTATCAGAGTAAGAAGACGAATCGATAAGGATCGAGAGTCGGGTTCAGGAAACGGGGTCCGACATCTGTGGTATCAGAGCAAGAAGATGAACCGATAATGATTAAGTAGTTGGGTTCCAGATTTTGGGATCCAACATCTGTGGTATCAAAGCAAGAAGATGAACCGATAATGATTAAGTAGTTGGGTTCCAGATTTGTGATCCAACATATCCCAAGCTTCAAACTGATAATTGGAAGTTGGAATCTCCTGTATTATAACTATTTCCCCTTAAAACCGACAAACTAAAAAATTTTAAATAATAAGGAAAAATCATAATATTTGAGCAGAAATGTTCGTACATACAATAACAATCTAGCTTTTACAAAAAAACACAAAAGGAGTTAATACATTCCGTCTTCAAGGTGAAGTCTATAATTTCCTTGACAATCTAGTGCCTTGGCGAGAATACACTGAAGTTCAGTATGGAAATTCTCCAATATCCACTTTTATTTCATCATGGTGAATCTAAATGTTTTGGTCTGTAGCTTAATTTATCCCAAGCTTCAAACTGATAATTGGAAGTCGGAATCTCCTGTATTGTAACTATTTCCCCTTAAAACCGACAAAGTTAAAAAATTCAGAGGCGGTAGAAAAGCGCAGCTAAAAAGAACAGAGAAAAAGCACAGAAAACTGACCCAAAAAAAAAGATTACCTGAGCAATCATACGTGGCCATCCAGTAAAGGCTGCCTCCATAAACTCATCAATAACTCGTATGTAGTCATTCCCATACATAATTTGACCTTCCATACAAAAAGAGCAAAGCTTTATCATTTGTAAAAAAGCAAAAAAAAAAAAGTGAAGTGAGAACATAAAAACAGAAAAGTATAAAAAAGGAAAAAAAAGCCAAAGATGCCGAATTAAAAAGGCAAAAACAGACGAAATCAGTAACCAAAAATAACCGCGGCGAAGTAAAAAAATTCAGAGGCGACAGGAAAGCACAAGTCAAAAGACCAAAGCTTGATCATTTATAAAAAAGAAAAAAAAACTAAAGATACCCAAGCGAAAACACAAAAACAAACCAAATCAGCAACCAAAAAATAGCGCGACGAAGTTAAAAAATTCAGAGGCGGCAGAAAAGCAAAAGTCAAAAGAAGGTAGATGGAAGAAAATGTAAAAACAATGGGCCTAATGATATATACGATGATGACGGTGAAGCAGGTGAGGGCGCACATCTGGCCTTGACGGAGAAGGAGCACGCGAAGCGCATAGAGGAACAAGAGAGGAGCAAAAATAAAGTAACGAGATTGAAATGAAATGAAATGAAATAAAAGGAGACTTATGATGAGGAGAAGCTACCAGAAGAGTAAAGGACAATCGTTGGATTAAATGGACGAAGGACAGTAAAACGTGTGTTGCGCAGTTCATACGTACGAATCCTGACACTTGAGGAGATGTTTATCTATATCCTCTGCCTCACGTGCCACGTTATGGACATAACAATAAGCTATTAGTAAAAAAGTAAATAAGCTACTAGAAGAGTAAATAGACAACAATTGTTGGATCAAATAAATGGAAAAAGGGGATGAATTGCGTGGTCGTCCATCCCTTTGCCCTTAGTATAATATACTTAAGGAAAGAAACTCCTCCTGAGAGTGTTACAATTTAAGTTGCAACTAGAGTCAAGCAATTGAATGCTCTTATGCTTTCTCAAGTCGCAACCAAGTTCATTATGCAATTAAATTTGATATTGGAAGAAGACTTAACTTTGTGTACTTTCACTTTTTTCTAGACATCCCAAATGCTAATGTTACTTGCAGTGTCTATAAACTGCAGATGAATCCAACCAATAGTAAGATGCCTTCATGTCTACACAAGCACAAAATAGAGCAGAGACATTTAGGAATCTGGGATACCTCCACACCAGCTAGACTACCCCTTCCTTTCCTTTCTTTTGGGTCTTCTTTTACGAGAGTTTATTTATGAAATGTAATATTATTCATTTAAGAGAATGATTTATAATAAAATGAAATAAAATAGAATAAAAGACGAGAGTTTTGGCTCCATTTAGTTATTAGCTGATCAGTCAAAAATAGTTTATTGAATAAATTTAATTGATCGACTTTGTTAACCAACTATTCTTAGTATTTGGTAATCAACTGATTTTTAAAAAGCTTAGGAGGAATAGTGTTTTGCTTCAACTTATTATAAATGACAAATTGTGCCATCTCAAAAAACTATAGACAGCAACAAAGTAGAGCAACATGTAATGCATATACGAACTGTGAATTTATTAATCTTAAGTCTTTGCAAACTCAAATAAGTATCTGTGCTTCTCTCTTGGATCCTAAGATTAAAATAAACCAAAAATACGTTTTTTTCTTTGTTACCTCTTCCCAATCTTATAAGCTACATATGTAATTATTGATGAAGCTGTCTTTTTTGTGCAATAATTATTAATTTAAGGCCTATATTAAGTATCTATCATTAATTTAAAATTAAATAAAGTAATCATCATCATCATTATTATTACTATTATTTTAATAGATTTATAAACTTAATTTTTGTAAAATTACATATTTAAGATTTAAACTTTATGAAAATATTCAAAGAAATATTAAAATGTAATACTCATGTCATTATAGACTTTTTTTAAAATCGCGTCCTTGTAAGTCATTTTACACATAAACAGTATATATTAAACATCTAATTTTACCAAACATCTTTAATAAACAGTTGATATTATCCGCTGATCAAATCGGTTGATATAATCAGCTATCAGCTAATCGTTAATAGAATCAGCTAACAGCTAGTGTAATCTACTATTTGCCAAACAAGACCTTTACGTTCCATCTCATATTATCATAAATAGTAAAAATAAATTACCTCCAATTTGAAAATTTTATGATAAAATGTAAAATGATAAACAACATTTCGCTATATTACATAATGAACCTTTTTTCTAAACAACATTTCACTGTATTATATTATAAACTCTTTCATAATAACAATTTCTAATGTTATATTTATTTACATTTTATTTTATTATAAATTATTTTATTAATATTAAGTCAAAGAGACCTCCCCCGTAGAACTTGGAAGCTTTCGTGACGAAGTTTAAGTCACAACACGTGACTGCTAGACAAACGAATACTTACTTAAATTACACAAACTTGACGAAATCACTCATCCCCAATAAAAGATCACTCGTGCATAGTACGCCATGCAAATAAAATAAGTCAACCATACCAATGGATAAAACATGGTTTGGACGGTGAGACAACACATGGATTATCCATTTTCATGACTTCAAATTTGTACCCGACTCCGATCACAATGTAGCGGTAGGCCACATTTTTCTTATACAGGCTTCTAAGTTATTATCAAAGCATTCCCGACAAACAATTAATCATCGTATTTAAATGCAAAGGATACACCAAACACTGATATTTGAGAATGCCGGAGAGTTCATGGGACTAATCAATACCTCAATGCTTGAATCATCCCCAAGGGCCAATGGGGAAGTAGACAATGGAAGGCCAACTCGATGACAAATTTCTAAAACTGAAAACCAGACACAAAAATGGATAATGGACTCCATCATATTTCCAGCCAAGTCCAACAATACAAATACTTCAACAGTCTCTGATTTTGGAAAATAAGCACATAAAGACCACATTTTTGGTAATGCCCAACTTACATACACTATTAAAGTCTCCGTCTTGAGTAAACGCCGAAACAGGAACGACCAACCAAAGCAAATAAAGAACAGGACTGAACAGAGACAATGTTCCAATTCTTCATTCTAAGTCTTCTGTTTTCCATGGAGCATTTCCTTGTAACGCAGAAGCGAGTCAAGCCTTTGCAATCGCAGTTGCTGTTTGAACCTGTTGATAAAATCATCAGCTTTCTCATCCACACCATCGTCTCCAAAAGACACCTTTCTGTCTATCCTCGACGTGGCTGGTCGCCGCCGCTCCACTTTCTCTCTCTCCTCCTCCACGTCCTGTCCTACATCCTCCACCGCCACCGCCTTCTCGCTCGCTGACTTCTTCATTTTATCTCGCACCCTTCTCTCCGGCGCCACCTTACTTTCCGATTTGCTCCTCTTCACCTCGTGATGCTCTACGACCACCTCCGAACTATGGTCTAGTTCCGTTTGCGAACCCACATCAAGTTCCTGCTCAGATCTGTAAAAAGATGAGAGATTTATGGACTTTACACGTTCTAAGAGAGAAGGAGCTCGCTCTAACTGTGGCGGGTCAACATGACTATCGAACTCCGAGTGTTCTGAGTGTGAAAGTGGAAATTTGCAGTTGTAGAAGTTGATGGACCTCACTCTGTCCAAGAATGAAGGTGCTCGCTCAAGTTGTGGCGGGTCAACATGACTCTGGTACTCCGAGGAGGTGCTGTGAAGAAAATCAGTTGTTGCCGGTTCTGAACCGATCTCTGAGTGTGGAAGAGGGAATTTATAGTTGGAGAAGTTAAAGGACCTGACTCTATCCAAGAGAGAAGGAGCTCGAGCAAGAGGTTGGTGTTCTGGGTGGTGCTCTGACGGTGGCTTCTTGTGAGAGCCAAAACGTGAGGTGACGGCTATAACGCCAATCACGAGATTGAGAAGCAAGAAGAGGGATGCGGGCGTTAACCAGCCCGAGAGAAGAGCCAACATGGCAGCTGATGTGTGCTTGTTATATGCCTTCTGCTTTGGTGGATTCCTTCTCCCTTTTTAGGTTACAGCCGTAGTTCTTTTCCTCCTACAGCTAGAGCGTCCGAGCGAGAAGATGAAACGGGTGTTTATGTTGGCTTTTGGCTTTTAGGTTAAGGAGTCAATTTTCTGGTCCTTTTCCTAGGGAAATAAAGAAATGAGAAGTTAGGTTAAACATTATCTAAAGACTTAGAGGAAGGCTCCTAAAAGTAACACGTGGTAAAAGAGAGGCCAAATTTTCAAGTAAGTGATGGTTATGGATTGCTAAGATAAAGATTAAAGTCTTGAGTCTGTAGAGTAAGGGTCAATTTTAGAGGCTCGTATGAACGTAGAAACCCGTGTGAATGCGAGGTTGGGACTTATGGGGCCACCGCGGACTGACAATCTTGTCCAATTCATGCATAGATTACTGTTCTTCTCTTCGTGTTGTTTCTAATTATATCATACAGTTTGAGGTGATGAAAATATCAAAGAAATCTTATATAATGAAATGGTTATTGGTGTAACAATAAATAAGGTCCAATAAAATGCTACACAATTTGCCAGCTCTGCTCCGTGACAAAATTGTACGTCTGGTGCTAAACTTTGATTTTATGTATGTCTTAAGCGAATTGCAATTTAATTTTGGGCCAACATTTCTTGATATTAGCATTGGTCAAATCATTAAACATACATTTCAATCTTTTTGTTTATAGGATAGTTTAATATTCACAAATGTGGACACCATCTTTGGACACTTAAAGGTCTTTGCCCGTGATTAATTTTATTTTTACCCTAATAAATACTAATATTTTAAAAATTGGATCAGAAGTTAAATATGTAAAGTAAAAAGTTTAAGGTTTAAAAGATTTAATCGGTTTAAAATTATCATAAAATCGGTTAAAAATTAAATAAAATTAAAGAATTTAAAATATCATTGAAATAAATTGCGTTTATCTATAAAAAATTTAAAGTTTAATTAAAAAAGAATGTTAAATAAAAATTAATTGATTTTTTATTTATAATTAATTTACAATTATTAACTAATAATCTTTTAACAATAAAAGTTATTAAAATAAATCGAACTGAAAAATTAAATAATTCAAGATTTTTATAATCGAACACGTCAAATAAGTTAGACTTTTTAATTATTGAAAAATATTCACTTACATATAAATTTTAAATTAAAAATAAATATATTTCTAATTTGAAAATAGAATATACATTAGCTAAGATCCTCCGCACCTTGTAACAGATTCTCATTAGAAAAAAAATAAAAATAAAAGGAACTTCATTGAATCCAGGGTTCTAATCTCTCTGCCTCTCCTTTTCAGCTTCTCTTTTTAGCTTATTGTCCGTTTAAAATTCATTGCTTCCCCCCTTTCCTTTACAGAATGATTGGTAAGAACCGACACTCATTGGTGAGCTTGTCACAAAAAGAACCCAACACCAACACCACACAATGACATATCTTTAATTGTGATGCAATCATCTCATGAACCGTAAAGGATACACCGTATGTACATATGCTAGCCGACAAAACATTGACGAGATTAGAGTTATGGAGTTCATACGTCACACTCACTGCCATGGATGAGTGCTCTCACCGTAGACTCGATCCTCTGTGTGTCATGTACCCTAATTCTATTCAGTCTCATTTAATTGACACTATTTATTTATACGAGATCTATATAAATAAATCACGTGGATCAAATAAGATAAAATAGGGTTAGCATACATGGCACAAAAGATTTGAGGATCCTTCGCCGTATCACTTCTGACAAAAATTAAAATACGTATAGATTTGGCCTGTTTTTCACATTAACCTTGAAATTTTGGGTTTTTATGTTTTTATTATTGGACTAAGCATTCAGCACTGATTGTTGACCTACTTTTCGCAGGTATTAACTATATAAATTCATGATCTCATTATAAAATAGGTACGACTCTCAAAATCTAGTATTATTTATTTCGCTAGCTGCCAAAACTCTCCCAAAAAGTCAACTTGACCGTCGGAGGGGCCTACCGACAGTCAACCTCTAGTGTGTTTTGTTGTTTTGTAGGTGTTTCAGTGCTCAAGTGAACCAATCCAATGGATCCAAGTGATATTGCCCAGCCTCACCAAAATCCAACTGAACCAATTATATGTCTTTTCCCCGGGTACGGACATTAATAAGATGCAGATAATATATGTGAAATAAGAAAAATACATACACAATATTACAAAGAAGTATCCTATTTGTTCCTTTAATAACAAGTCAACCTTTAATAATACAAAATGAAGGGTAAAAAAATGATATGATTTATTGACAACCAATGTCTTCTTTATGGTTTCGTGAATCTCACCACTGGTATGATTTATTCTTAATCAATTAAAAGAAGACTAAAATCAACGATCCTTTTTTTTTATAAGTTTATTTTGAGACGGTGTAAAAGGAAGACAAAGCCTGATTCAGCAAATATTAGGTTAATATAGATGATTTGACCAGTAGATAATATTAATTGTTTATTTAAAAATGTTTAGTAAAATTAACTATTTAGTATTAATTGTTTATGTGTAAAATGAATTATAACAGTATGATTTTAAAAAAGTATAAGAACATAAATATGATATCTTAGTATTTTTTTGAATATTCTCATCAAAATTTAGATAGAGGAAGTGAAGTCAACGCCATCACTTCAAAGTTAAAGGAAGACATATATAATGAGATGATAAGACTTTATTTATTTTGACTCAAATTCGATATTAATTCAACTTCAAAAATTAAAATTTAAATAATAAATTTATTATCTCTATCTCTATCTCTATCTTTATTTTGAGTAATTTGTAATAATTTTGGATATAATAATCTTTTAGTCTCCTAATTTTTCAGTCACTAGAGAAAAACACTCCTGATAAGAGCGTTTTCAAAATCAACGATTGAGCTCAATCCGCCAACCCATTAGTTGATTATCAAACATAATTATCAACGGTCTTACATGATCAAACAACTAAAACCTTTCAATTTGCCAAAACAGACTGATAAGTCACTTACCAAATAAGGTCAAAGAAGTCATTCAGTAGCATATAAATGCATAAACAACTGCAAATTTGTAGGTAAAACTAAAACATTTAATAAAATGAAACATTTTTTGGTTTCAATATAACTTATTAAATGAATATATTTTGATTAAAAATTAAGTTGGCTCTTTAAAAATATAAGTTAAACACAATTAAAAGTTTTAAAAATATAATTATTTAAATTTGAGTCAACTTATTTTAAATTAAAATCTACTATCAACAAGTTTAATAAAATACAATTTATGATAATTGAAACTTTAAACAGTTATCGTAAATTCACTTGTTATCAACAAATCATGAAAGAAAAAATTAAAAGAGCTTTGAGAAAGGTGAAATGTGGAAGGGCAGACTTAATAAGTTTTCTAAATACATATGGAAGAACTTAGAGAGGAGGGTCTTCTTTGATTAACCCAATTTTTTTTTATGTAATCCAAGTTTGTTAAAATGCTAGATGAGGGGAGACTTAGCATACTAATCTCTCTCCATAAGAACAAAGGGATCCAAAACTGTAGCAATTATAGAGGAATTAAACTACTCAATTACACCGTAAAATTATGAGAAAGAGTAATTGAGAAAAGAATAAGAAAAGATGTAATTATCTCAAAGGACCAAATTGGTTTTATGTTAGAAAAGTCCATGACAAAAGCTTTACACCTCGTAGATAATTAATAGAATATTATAGGGACAGACAAAGAGTCTTGCACGTAGTTTCAGTAACTTAAAGAAGACTTATGACATTTAGGGAAGTCACATGAAGATGTTTAGAAGTTAAGAGAATTTTTGTTACCCTTACAATGGTTATAATGGATATGTATGATGGTGTTAAGATTAGCATAAAGATGACATGAGGATATACAAAGTATTTTTTCTATCGATATTGGACTAAAACAAGGGTCCCATTGAGCCCCTTTTTATTTGTAGTATTTATGAATGAACTCACTAAGAACATCCAAGGGAATGTGTCTCAGTGTATATTGTTTGTTGATGACAGCATTTTAGTAGATGAAACAAAAAGAGGATGTTAATATTAAGTTAGAACTTTATAGGGTTATATTCAAGGAGTTTAAGTTGAGTAGGAGTAATATTGAACATCTAAAGGGTAACTTTTTAGGTTACAAGATTGCAACCAATGTGGAAACAAAGATTTGTCTAGAAGTTATATCACAAAAAATTATTTTAAGTACTTTGGATCCATCATGCAAAGCAATGATGAGTCAGATAATAATATAATTCACCGTGTCAAATCAAGATGGTTTAAATGGAAGTGTGCATCAGGAGTCTATATGACAAAAGATACCATTAAAGCTAAAATGGAAATTTTATTGTTTGAAAAATTAAGTTGACCTATTATATGGACAAAATGTTGGTCCATCAAATAGATACATATTCATAAGTTAATGATGGCGGAGATGAGGATGCTTCATTTAATATGCAACTTTACAAAAAGAGACGAGGTCAAGGGTGTATTGGAAAGTGACATGTTGGGAGTTGTTAACATTGATGGTAACATTGATGGTAATTTAAAATAATAATTGTTGACTAAAGAGGGACACCGAGTAGTCTGATTTGTGAAATTGATTTATTATGTCAACAAAAAAGGGGCCATTTAAGTATATGAGAATGAATTATGCCAACATAGGGAGGGTGAATATATTGTTTGTTATTACTTACCAATAACAGAGTGGTGAGCAAAATCTCACTTATTAAACTTGCTACAACAATTACCATAGTTTTTAGCTTTAGAGTTTTTGATCAACAAAGGATATATAAAACAACTACCAAAATTAGCTTAACATGAAATAAAGTTCAACATACAGAAAACTAATTAATCAAATTATCCTACAAAGCTATCAAATTATATTTATCTGTTATTTTTGAAAAAAAAATGAAACCATGAATAACAGTGAACAAACTCAAACTCACAAACATGGATTGATAGCTAGAATCAACGTTTTACTTCAAAACCCATTCATTAACTCTCAAATTTTTTGCTACTTCATCTATCTAGTTTTGTATCTCATACGAATCAATTCCTAGTGATAGAAATCGTAGACAGACTCATTTCTAAACACAATATATAACCACATTAAACTATATGGAAAATAACACAATAATATCAATAACTACTCACCAGAATCGTCACAACAACAACTTAACCCACCTTCCATAACTAAGCTAAACCCAAGTTCACACCCACAAAACCTTTTTTGATCCTTATTCTCACAATAGCTTCGACACCTAACTTTAGAAACAGAGAACAATAATCTACTAAAAACCAAGGATGATTTTTGTTCTCACCTTAGCTTAGACACTCATATCCAAAAACAGAGAACAATAATTTGCTAAAAACATCAAGGATGATACTTGTTCGCACCTTAGATTCGAGTTTAACACCTATCTCTAGAAATAGAGAACAATAATCTACTAAAAACCAAATATGATCCTTATTCTCTTTGACACCTATCTTTATAAACAGAGAACAATAATCTGCTACCATAGTTTTAACACCCATCTCTAGAAATAGAGAATGACAGAAAACAATAATTTGTTGCCTTAACTTCGACAGCCACCTCTAGAGATGAAGAATAATAATTTGCTAAAAACATTAAGGATTAACTCTCCATGCGAGGTTGTTACACCTTTTGTTCCTTTGTTCTAAAAAAATGTTGCTCCAATATGACCTAAATGACAAGCGATCCCAGTTCGAGGCAGAGAACAAGATAGCAAGTGAGTGCACCTTTGTTCGCTTCTCCTCCACCAAGCACAGACGTTTAAAGATAACTGTAATGGCTACCCTTTATTTACCCAAAAATGGAAGCAATGATGATGAGATTTGCAAAGCGAAGACAGTGAAGAGGAAAGAGTAAAGGGAGGACAGCTTTTAAGTTTTAATTTTTTGATTTCAAAAGTTTATGGTTCCAACCAATTCACTCATAAACTGACCAATTTTTGTACTTACAATTTATTATATGAAACTGAACCGGACAACTAGCCATGTCATATTGTTTCTGGTCAAATCGGCCGATTCGATTCGATTTTTTAAACACTAAGTATAATATGTCTACTAGAGCTTACCGAGGACTTGATTTTCAATAAAAGACTTTGCCGAAATATGATATAGGGAGAGGATCTTATGTAAAGAGGTACTTTTCTTTTCATAAAAAGGTCTTTTTCTTGCCGTTTAAAACTTTTTCTTTCCTTTTCTTTCTTTTTTTATGTCCTGTAATTACATTAGATACCTTTATTAGTATTTTTTAATTCCGTATTTATTATATTTATTTGTTTATTTTCTATTTATTTATTTATTTATTTTTATTTTCAATCTTTATTTTTTACTTTTATTTATTTATATAGTTATTTGTTTATGTATTTTGGTTATTATTTTTTCTCTTTAAATCATTTTCAATATTTTTCTTTATTTTGTGTTTACCAAAAACAGTTTTTTTAATAATTAGAGGTAAAACTACTTACTCATGAACCTCTTTAAACCCTGAATCTCAGTAAATTGTTGTTGTTGTACAATTTATGACAATTGAAACACTATAAAAATATTAATTAATTAAAATATATTTTCTTTTCATGTTTTAATGTTTTGTAACTCATACCTTATTGGGCGCAATTGTGCCGCAAATCTTTTCCCACAATAATTCAAAATTCCGTGAGGTTTGTGAGCTTTAGAATGCATTGAAAGTTACGTTTTAGTTAGCTGGGTTAGGATTAATAAATGAATTGGATCATATCACATGGAAATATTAACCATTTAAATGGTGAATGTTTCCCCAACCCAAGTTAACCAGTAACCTAATACTGGCAGTCTCGTAGGCTGATCTAATTACAAGTTGATAAAAGCATTTTATATCTTTATTTAACTTTTAATTTAATTCGATTTATTGTTCAATACTTGGGGATTCGAGTGTGAAATGCAAAACCATTTACCTTCTTAAAGTCCAACATGATTTCCATCATTTACGTCATTCGTCCTTTTTAATTAATTCTTGCAGGTGGAGTATTTTTATTATTGTCGCATAGCTTCAATATGCTCCTTTTAT
>JAOSBN010000178.1:13431169-13446166 GCA_027563595.1 Erythroxylum suave | reverse complement strand
CAAATTATGACAATTTACTAACAAATTGCGAATTGAAAGAACTATGTATGAGGAACCAATTTAAGCACAAAAATCATTAACTAGGAGTAAACAAATGCAATAGCAGCTATGAAAATGCAGCCAATTTATAATATAAACTTGGCTCAATCACATTGCCATTATATACCTTCGATGGGTGAAATAGGTTATTGACACGGTCGTTAGGCACATTCAATAAGAAAACAACTCGTTGGCATTGTCGTTAGGCACCCTTAGTAGGCAAAAGAGCCAATTAGCATGATCGTTGGGCACCTTCAATTAGACTCTGTAGCACGCCGTTGGTGTGCAAAACAACTCATTAGCACAGTCGTAAGGGACCATCAATGAGCTATACAACATGTTGACATAGTCCAATGCACGTTAGTGGAAAAATGACAAATTGACACTATCATTGGGTACGTTCAAAGAGAAAAGTGCCAATTGGCACTGACGTTGTGCACCTTCAGTGAAAAAACAGCTTATTTGGTGGGAAAATATGTCAACTGGCATGGTCGTTGGGTGCCTTCGGGGACAAAACAATCCTAAAGCACAACTTTGGAGGGCAAACCAATATGTTAGCATGATCCTAGGGACCTTTGGTGAGAAAATATCCCATTGGCATAGTTGCTGGGCACTTTTGAAGAGGAAACAACACACTAGATTGGTCTCTAGGCACTATCACTATGAAAACAACCCGTTGGCAAGATCGTTGCGCACCTTTGGAGAGATAAGAACCCTTTGGCATTGTCATTGTGCACCTTTGGTGGGCGAAAAAGCCTATTGGCACACCCTTGGTAGGCAAAACAACCAATTAGCTTTATGGCTGGGCCCTTTCGATGAGCAAAACAATATGATGACACAATCTACTATCACATTTGGTGAGAAAATAGCCCATTGACACAATCTATATGTGCCATCAGTAAGTAAATAGTTCGTTGCCATGTCTTTGGTGTGCAAAATAACCCAGTGGCAATGTCACTAGGCACCTTCGATAAGCTAAACAACCCATTGATGCAATCCTGTGCATGTTCAATAAGAAAACAACCAATTGGCACAGACATTGGGCATCTTTAATGAGAAAAGAGCCAATTGGAATTGACGTTGGGCACCTTAGTAAGAAAACAACCAATTTGTAAATCTTTGGTGGGCAAAACAACTTATAAGCAAGGACACTAGGAATCTTCAGTGAGAAAATAACCCACTGGCATAGTCCTTGGACACCTTCGAGGGCCAAACAATCCTTTAGCATTGTGGTTGGCAACCTCGGTTGGCAAAAGAGCTAATTAATACAGTGATTAGGTGCCTTCGGCTAGGAAAAAGTTCATTAGCAAACCTTTGGTGGGAAAAACAACCCATTTGTATGGTCTTAGGGGACCTTCGATGGGTAAAATACCCTAATAGCGTGATCACTGGGCACCTTTGGTGTGAAAACAACCCTTTGGCACACCTTTGGTAGGCAAAACTACTTGTTTGCTTTAAGATTGGGCCCTTTTGGTGAACAAAACAACCTGTTGACACAATTTCTTTTTATGTTCTAAGAGAAAACAACCTGATGACACGTTCAATGTGCAGTTTAGGTAAGAAAAAACTCGTTGGCATATGTTTAGTGGCAAAACAACTCATTGACATTATCGTTGGGCTCCTTCGATGGGCTAAACAACACATTGACATAGTCTACAGCACGTTCAGTGAGAAAATGACACAATGGCACGATCATTGGGTACGTTCAATGAGAATAATGATAATTGACACTGATACTATGCACCTTCGGTGAGGAAAAAGCCTGCTAGAACGTTTTTGGTGGCAAAACATCTAGTTAGCATTGACAGTGGTAACCTTTGGATAGAAAGCTACCAGTTGGCAAGGTCGTCAGCACCTTTAACGAGGAAATAAACCTTCGACATTGTCGTTGCCCACCCTTAGTGGGACAAAAAGCCAATTGCCACTATAATTGGCAGCCTTTAGTGAGAAAACAATCCATTAGCACAACTTTGGTGGGCAAAACGACTCATTACAACAGTCATAAGGGACCTTTGGTGCCAAAACATCCTATTGGTATGACTGTTGGGAACTATCGGGGAGAAAACCACATATTAGCATGGTCTTTGGGCACCATCACTATGAAAACAACGCATTGGCATGATTACTGTGCACCTTCAGAGAGAAAAGAGCCTATTGGCATTGTCGTTATTCACCTTCAATGGGCAAACTATCCCATTAGCATGGTCATTAGGCACCTTTGGGGAGAAAAAAGCCTATTGGCATACCTTTCGTAGCAAAAAAAACTTGTTGGCTTTGTGGTTGGGCCCCTTTGATGACAAAACAATATACTGACACAATTTCTGTCACGTTCGATGACAAAACAGCCAGTAGCATGGTCAATGTGCACCTTCGATAAGAAATAACATGCTGGCATTATCACTAGTCACCTTTAATAAGCTAAACAACATGTTTTCATAGTCCTGTGTGCAATCATTGAAAAAATAGCCTATTGGCATGAACGTTATGCATCTTAAATGAGAAAAGCGCCAATTGGCTCTGACGTTGGGCACTTTTGGTAAGAAAACAACCTGTTGGAAAATCTTTGGTGGGAAAAAGAACTTATTTGCATGGACATTTAACAACTTCAGTGAGAAAAACACATTTGCATAGTCCTTGGACAACTTCGGTGGCAAAACAACTCTTTAACATTGTGGTTGGCACCCTCGGTGGGAAAAAAAACCAAAATCATATAGTTGTTTGGAGTCTTTGGTGAGAGAACAACTCATTTGCAAGCCTTGGATGGACAAAATAATTCATTGGCACAGTTGTAGGGAATCTTTGGTGATAAAACATCTTATTGGCACGATAACTGCCCACTTTCATAGAGAAAAAATAAATTGGCAGGGTCACTAGGCACCATTGTTGTGAAAGCAACCTGTTGGCACAGTTGCTGCACACTTCAAAGACAAAAGAACATTTTGGTTTTGTAGTTGTGCATCTTCGGTTTGAAAAATAGTTCACTGTCACGATCGCTATGCACCTTCAGTAAGAAAACAGCCCGTTGGTACACCTTTGGTAACTAAAACAAGCTTTGTTGCTGGGCCCCTTTGGTGAGCAGGCAATGTATTAACACAATCACTCTTAATGTTCAGTGAGAAAAAAACCAGATGGCATAGTCAATGTGTGGCTTGTGTAAGAAAATAGCTCGTTGGCACATCTTTGGCTGGCAAAACAACTTGTTGGCGTTGTTATTGGGCACCTTTGATGAGCTAAACAACTTGTTGACACGACCTTATACACATTCAATGAGAAAACAACATGTTGGCATGATCATTGGGCACATTCGACAAGAAAAGAGACAATTGGTACACATTCTATTAGAAAACAACCTATAAGCATGGACGTTGGGCACCTTTAGTGAGAAAAAAAAAACCCATTTGCATAGTCCTTGGACAACTTTGGAGGCAAAACAACTCTTTGGCATTGTGGTTGACACCCTGTGTGGGCAAAAGAGCCAAGTTTGTGTAGTCATTTGGAGCCTTCGATGAGAAAACAACTCATTAGCAAACCTTTGATGGGTAAAATAATTTGTTAGCACAGTTGTAAGGAACCTTTGGTGAGAAAACATCCTACTAGCACGGTAACTACACACTTTCACAGAGAAAAAACACAATGGCAAGGTCACTAGGCACCATCGTTGTGAAAGCAACCTCTTGGCACAGTTGCTCCGCACTTCAAAGAGAAAAAATTATTTGGCATTGTTGTTGTGCATCTTTGGTGGGAAAAATAGTCCATTTCCATAATCGCTATGCACATTCTATAAGAAAACAGTCCGTTGGCACACCTTTGGTAGCCAAAACAACCTGTTGGCTTTGTGGCTGGGCCCCTTTGGTGAGCAAAGCAATATATTGACACAATCAATTTTGACGTTCAATGAGAAAACAACCAGATGGCATAGTCAATGTGTGGCTTGTGTCAAAGAATAGCTCATTGGCACATCTTTGTTGGGCAAAACAATTTGTTAGCATTGTTGTTGGGAACCTTTGATGAGCTAAACAACCCATTGACACAACCTTGTACACGTTCAGTGAGAAAAACAACTCGTTAGCACAATCATTGGGCAAATTCGATGAGAAAAGAGCCAATTAGTACTAATGCTATGCACCTTCGCAAAAAATAGCTCGTTTTAACATCTTTGGTGGGCCAACCAACTAATTAACAAAGTCACCATACACCTTTGGTGGGACAATAATGCTTTGGCATTATTACTGGGCACCCTCAGTTAGCAAAAGAGCCAATTGTCATAGTCGTTGGCTACCTTCGGTGAGAAAACAATCCATTAGTGCACCTTTGGTGGGAAAAACAACTCGTTAGCACAATCCTAGGGGATCTTTATTGAAAAAACAACACATTGGCATTACCACTAGGCACTTTCAAAGAGAGAACAAGACACTGGCAAGGTCATTAGGCACCACAGTTGTGAAAGCAACTCATTAGCATGATCGTTGCACGCCTTCAAAGGAAAAAGTCTTTTGGCATTTTTATTGTGCACCTTCAATGGGAGAAATAGCCCATTGGCACAGTTGCTAGGCACCTACAATGAGATAATAGCCCATTAATAAATTCCTGTGCGCATTTATTTAGAAAACAACCTATTGGCATTGACGTTGGGCACCTTTAATAAGAAGAGAGTCAATTGGAACTGACGTTGGGCACCTTCGATGAGTAAACAGTCAATTGGAAAATATTTGGTGGGCAAAACAACATGTTAGCATGGATGCTAGGCACCTGCTTTGAGAAAACAACCTGTTGGCATGGTACTTAGAGACCTTTGATGGCAAAGCAACCCTTTGGCATTATCATTGGGCAACCATAATGGGCAAAAGAACTAATTGGCACATTTGTTGAGTGCCTTCAGTTAGAAAATTTTCTATTAGCACACCTTTTATAGGCAAACAACTCATTAGTAAGGTTGTAGAGGACATCCAGTGACAAAACATCCCATTGGCATGATCGTTCGATACTCTTGTGGAGAAAAGAGCCCTTTGGTAGTGTCGTTTTATAGCTTCTATCCGCGAAAGAGCCCATTGGCACAGTCATAAGGGGCCTTAGGTGAGACAACATCCTATTGGTATGGTTGCTAGGCACTTTTGGAGAGAAAACTATGCATTGACACAGTTTGAAAAAACCCATTGACATGGTCACTTTTGAAGAGAAAAAGTGCTTTCGCAATGTCGTTGTACACCTTCAGTGAGCAAAATAGCCTATTGGCATGGTGGTTGGGCATCTTTGGTAAGAAAATAGTCTATTAGCACTATCGTTAGGCACCCTCAATGGGCAAAAGAGCCAATTGGCATAGTTGTTAGGGGCCTTCGATCAGTAAATGGCCCTTAGCATAATATTAGTGTGCAAAGAAACTCGTTAGCATAGTCGTACGAGACCTTTAATGAGCTAAACAACACATTGACATAGTCTAATGCACGTTAGTGAGAAATTGACAAATTGGCATGGTCGTTGGGTACGTTCGATGAGAAAAGTGCCAATTGGCACTGACATTGTATGTCTCGATGAAAAAATAGCCTACTAAAATCTTTTTGATGGGTAAAACATCCCATTAGTAATGACGCTAGTAGCCTTTTTTTAGAAAGCAACAAGTTGGCAAGGTCATTAGACAGCTTCAATGGGAAAATAACCCTTTGACATTGTCATTGCCCACCCTTAGTGGGACAAAAAGCCAATTGGCACAGTCTTTAGGTTCCTTTAATGAGAAAACAATCCATTAGCACAACTTTGGAGGGCAAGACAACTTGTTACCACGGTTCTAGGGGACCTTTGGTGTGAAAACATCCCATCAGCACAGTTGTTGGGAACTTTAGGAGAAAACAGCACATTGTCCTAGTCGTTGGGCACCATCGTTATGAAAACAACCTATTGGCATGATTACTGTGCACCTTAGGAGAGAAAAGAGCCCATTGGCATTATTGTTGTACACCTTGTATGGGAAAAATAGCCCATTGGCATGGTCACTAGGCGCCTTTGGTGAGAAAACAGCATGTTGGCATACCTTTGATAGGTAAAAAAAACTGTTGGCTTTATGGCTGGGCCCTTTTGATGAAAAAACAATATATTGACACAATTGCTCATCAGGTTCGGTAAGAAAATAACCTGCAGGCATAGTCAATGTGCACCTTCGGTAAGAAATAACCCACTGGCTTTGTCGCTGGACAACTTTGACAAGCTAAACAACCCGTTTATATAGTCCTATGTGCATTCATTGAGAAACTAACCCATTGGCATTAACGTTGCACACCTTTAATGAGAAAATAGTTGATTGGCTTTGTTGTTGGGTACCTTTGGTAAAAAAAACAACCTGTTGGCAAATCTTTGGTAGAAAAAATAATCTCTAAGCACAGACGTTGGGCACCTTCAGTGAGAAAAAACCCATTCGTATAGTCCTTGGAAAACATTAGTGGCAAAATAACCCTTTAGCATTATGGTTTGGACCTTCGGTTGGTAGCAGAGCCAAATTTGTATAGTCATTTAGAGCCTTTGGTGAGAAAGTAGCTCATTAGCAATCCTTTGATGAGCAAAACAATTCGTTAGCATGGTCGTAGGGAACCTTTGGTGAGAAAACATCCTATTGGCATGGTAACTGCAAACTTTAATAGAGAAAAAGCACATTGGTAGGATCGCTGGGCAACATCATTTTGAAAGCATCCTATTGGCACAGTTGTTGCACATTTTGGGGAGAAAAAAGCACTTTAGCATTATCGTTGTGTATCTTTGGTTGGCAAAATAGTCAATTGCCACAATCACTACACACATTCGATAAGAAAACAACTCATTGGCACACCTTTGGAGTCAAAACAACCTATTGGCTTTGTGGCTAGGGCCCTTCGGTAAGCAAAGCAATATATTGACACAATCACTCTTAATGTTCGGTGAGAAAACAGTCAGATGGCATAGTCAATATGTGGCTTATGTAAGAAAATAGCTCATTGGCACATCTTTGGTGGGCAAAACAACTTGTTGGCATTGTTTTTGGGCACCTTCGATGAGCTAAACAACCTATTGTCACAACCTTGTACACATTTAGTGAGAAAACATCATGTTGGCAGGATCATTGGGCATATTTGATGAGAAAAGAGCCGATTAGCACTAATGCTAGGCACCTTCGATGAAAAAACAGCTCGTTGTAACATCTTTGGTAGGTCAAACAACCAGTTAGCATGGTCACCATACACCTTCGATGGGATAATAACCCTTTGGCATCCTTGGTTGACAAAAGAGCCAATTGGCATAGTTGTTAGGTGCCTTCAGTGAGAAAATAGTCCATTAGTGTATCTTTGGTGGGAAAAACAACTCGTTAGCACAGTCATAGGGGATCTTTAGTAAGAAAACAACTCATTTCCAATTACACTAGGGACTTTTGGAGGGTGACCGACACACTGGCATGGTCATTAGGCACCATTGCTGTGAAAGCAACTCATTGGCACGATTGCTGCATAGATTTAAAGAAAAAAGAGTCTTTTGGCGTTTTCTTTATGTGCCTTCAGTGAACGAAATAGCCTATTGGCACAGTCACTAGGCACCTATAAAGCAATAACAACCCATTCATAAAGTCTTATGCACGTTTATTTAGAAAACAACTTACTGGTATTGAAAATTGGCACCTTTGATGAGAAGAGAGCCAATTGGCACTGAAGCTGGGCACCTTCGTTGAGAAAATAGCTAGTTGGCAAATCTTTGGTGGGAAAAACAACACGTTTGCATGGATGTTGTGCACCTTTTTTGAGAAAACAACCTATTACCATGGTACTTAGACACCTTCGGTATTGTAGTTGGGTAACCTCAATGGGAAAAAGAGTAATTGGTAAATTCGTTCGATTCCTTTGGTTAGAAAATTGTCTATTAGCCCACAATTTGTGGGCAAAACAACTCGTTAACATGGTCATGGTAGACATCCAGTGACAAAACATCACATTGGCACGGTCATTCGATACTCTTGGAGAGAAAAGAGATCTTTGGCATTGTCATTGTGCAGCTTTGGTGGGAAAAAGAACCCATTGACACAGTCGATAAGCACCTTCGATTAAAAAACTTTGGTGGATAAAGTTGTGGTAGGAAAGACATCCTATTGGCTTTGTCGCTGGGCCCCTTCAATGATGGAAACAACCTGTTGACACAATCACTCGATAAGTTCGGTGAGAAAACAACTGATGGCTCAGTCAATGTGTGTATCACACCACTTCCACTGAGCACATATCCATACATACTGAAGATATGTGTTTTTTGGAAAGTCAGTAATCATAAATGGACCCTTTTACTTCATAACCAATTCCAAACACCAGTATTACAAATAATATACATATCATCAAAATTTCAGTAATCAAATGGGGCTTATTACACAAACAAAATGCCTCTAGTCAAAATGTGACTTCATTTCTGAAACATCCACATTTACAATGTTCAGTACTTGTGAATACATAATTTAATACAAAATATTGAAATACAAATGCAGACGCGAACTAATCTTGAGCTCTTTCTTTTATGTGAATGCAGTGACTATAGTCCCATTTGCCCAATGGGGCAACTCTTCTGAGCCATTGCAAATTTTGGGTAAGTCACTCAATCATATAAACATATAGTTCATATAATCATACGGTTAACCTCATATCTTTAATTAATCATGTTGAATAACATACACTTGATCAATCATTTCACATTTTACATTCAACACATATCACATTTAGAAATTATTCAAACCATTATAATCATTCATATCAAGGATATGTAGTGCACATGAGACTCACTTTCAACTTGTTATTTTCGTTGTGACCAAGTGCCTTTTTATCTAGCCCATATCCCTTAGTGGATATCGGGCTGTATCAAATGATGACCCATATCCCTTAGTGGATACCGGGTACATTCACAACCAAGCCTGAGGTTCTTATCATAGTTTCTAAGCTTTAAGCTCTTTTTCACACTCTAAGCTTTAAACTCTTTTTTAGTGGCAACTCCGGTCATAACTGCCTTTATCTTTTATGCATTCATGTAATGGAATGCATCAGTCACATATGATCAATCAGTTACTTTATTTCACTTTACATATTCACTTTCACATGTCATCGGACCTTAGTCCGACATTCAACATTTAAGTTAAGAATACACTTATTTCTTCTCATTCACATACAAGTAGCACTTCAATATCACATTTATGCATCAAGTCTCTGACTTTCATTTTCCGGCATCAACATAAGCAAATCACATTCATATCAATTATATTCATTTCGCATAATAATTATAACCATAGTCATTCAATGCAGAAATTAAAATCATAACAAATAATGAAATGAAACCATCTAGGTCGACTCACAATATGCTCCAAATTAGCAATCGCTACCAAGATCTAGAAATGTCTAAATGTGGACATTTATCCTGCACATCAATATTATGCAATACACATGATGCTCTCACATTAATAATTGTACAATTATAAGTATTCCTTCATGCACAAATGTGTATATGGAATGTGTACAATGCATACTCATTGACAATCCCGGGTATCTTTCCATTATTCTCATCACATTGTCAATCATATACCAAAACTCACTTAAGTATCATTTGTACTTAGGGTTTATATCTCAATAAAACCGCTAGAGTCAAATTTCTTAACTCAATTGTTCATTTCAGATTTTTCCAAAAACATACTTTCGGCTGTACTATTCTTGATCTTTCCGACAATGTAAATGAAGTAATTTGGAAATACTTTCAGCTAGAAAATTGTTCTCCTATCTAATAAGTTTCTAATGACACCAAGATCATTCAATTTGGTTTAGTATTCGAGACATTATACTCCAAATAATTCAGATTGTTCTTAAACTAAATCAATATCTTGTACTAAACTTCATTTCAGAAATCTTGAATTCTAGAGATAGAATTAAATTTTGATTTCTTTAGAAAATGTGTATCCTATGTATCTAGTTTGCTCTAAATCAAAAATCATCCCAATTGGATAACTACAGATCAAGATATCATCAAAATACTGAAGCATGTTTAAGCTGTGCAGGAAAGTTGGCAGCAACAAACTTTTCCTAAGAGCAAAATTCTACTGAAATGCTGTAAGTTAGCCATGAGAAACTATTTCCGAGAGTAAATCTTACAAGTTGGTCATGCCAAACCAAAGAGTTGGCCACAATGAACTTTAACAAAAGCAAAACTAGTGAATGAATACACATGAAAGCAAGATATGAATATACCTCTCATTCACGTTAAACATATATATATATACCATTTTATGCTTATTTAACCCTAATCTACCATCAATAAGTTTCATTTAACCATACCTGTGATATTTGAAGCATCACTTACTTGATTTAGGTCCAAAATCTTCAAAATCTCTCTCAACCCTAGCTTCAGACATAACCCATGATCTTCATCTTGAAGGTTGGAACGTTTGGGTTTTCTTATGGAAATGAAGAAGGTGACATGGTGGAAATAGCAAGTGAAAGATGAGGGAGCTAGGTTCAATTTTGGTGGAGATTGTCAACAAAATTATATGAAGAAGATGAATAAGCTTGAAGACAATGGAGAAGTCATGTAAAAGAGAAGAAAGCAAGAGTAAAACAAATAAACTCTTTCAAG
This sequence comes from Erythroxylum suave, assembly GCA_027563595.1. NCBI lineage: Eukaryota > Viridiplantae > Streptophyta > Magnoliopsida > Malpighiales > Erythroxylaceae > Erythroxylum > Erythroxylum suave. The sequence goes on along the minus strand of JAOSBN010000178.1, from coordinate 13,435,522 downwards.
TCAGAGCATCTTGAGATTAAAGGCAAGGTTTGGCAAGTGACATGTCCAATTCTTATAGCTTGAAACTTGGTTCTTTCATTAACTAGTCCATTTAATTCTAATTCTAGTCCAATTGTCTCCAAATTTCAATGATAAAAGTCATTAAATCCTAAAGTCATATATAAAAATTTCCACTGTCATTTGACGTTAATTTCTACTAGTAATTATCAATTGTCTTGCCACTTGGCATTTTTCCTAGTCCAAAAATCACCCAAATTTTAAAAAATTTACATAAAATTCTTCAAAAGTTCTAAATCACTAAATTCACACTCCAAATCAGTTTTCAACATATAAAAGCCACAATTCTCAATGTAATCACTTTTACAATTCAATTATACTCAAAATTCGTCAATGAATGTATGTACAAATATTTTCATACGTGCAAAAATTTCAATATTCACATATGTGTATGCTAGCAATATGCATGAGCATGAGATGCTTTTTTCTTAATGTCTCATTAATCTCACATGTATCGTATTTTAGGGTTCTAACCCTTAGTATGGGAACAGGATGACCTCTCACTGTTTTGCTCTTCCTACCCTTGGGAAAACGCGTCTATGTGAAAGAAGTATCCATACCCTTATATCGCATATTCCATTCTCCTCTTCAATCGATATGGGATCTTACATAGTTCTTCAGTTCAATCTCGGTCTGCACCTTAATTAAGCATAGCTTATTAATTTATTGTTCTTTTATCTCTCTTAGGAATTATCAGTTATAGATTAACAACAAGCTCTGTTAATCTCCATTTTTCCTTAGATCCTAGTTAATTATAAAGCACTGGTTAATTAACCCTAGCTATCGGGAAATCTAGAATAAGCTCTCTAATTTTATTCAGATAATCGCCTAACGAATTAGAAAACTCAATACCCAATCCAATAAACACATGATAACCTAATCAATTCCTAATGAGAGAAATAAACAATAAAACAATAAAAAATGCATACCTGGGTCCTTGATGTTGATGTCACCTCTAATCAATATCAAGATTTTAGCCATCCAAGAGTCTCTCTAAAGAAAATGCTTCAGCCCACATGAAAATACCCCAGTCGAAACCCCTATTAGCTCTCCACTCTGATACAAGCTTCTTCTCTCTTCTATTTCACTCACTATTCTCTAATTTGACAATTAAAGGTTAAGGTCCATCTCATTATGCATACTTTACTCCTCCACAACTCATTATGAAATGTAAACGTGGTCTACATTTCTTCTTACTGTTGTCGTTTTACTTAACGTGCACTGCTCCTATCTGTGTTACATGCATTGCACTACTATGTTGCTTCCTCTTAGCTGGGCTACTCGCTTTTTGAACATTTTTTGCTACCGTATTGATGCCGGTCTTCTATATCTACTTTGTTCCTTCTAAGTTATTGTGTTGTTTTATTTGGCAGCTTATTAGTTATCTTCGTTTAGGACTTTTCTTTATTGCTCTAACTTTCTTTTTCTTACTTCATGAATAGAAGTGAATATTAATTTTCATAAAAGATCAAAATGTAATGTTGTCACTTCAATTTTTTTGCTTCCAAATTGTTCCTAAAATCATATATGAATTAAAGTGAGTATCTTAAGCATTTTCATTTCATTAGTCGCTAAGTGTAAATGATTAAATGTATTAATAATTAAACACATATCAATTTCCCCCACACTTAGCTATTAGTCATCCTCAGGTAAAACATCCAAATTAAGCTCAAAGCCCCAGAACATTTACTCAATTCCCATATTTTCCAAGAATACATAATCATAAATAAAGACGAATGACTTTCAAAAAATCTAGCAAGAAATCAACATTCCAAACTTTTACTCATGATCAATAAACTTTCAATATCTTTAAAATTTGAAAAATCTAATGGTAGACTTGGAATATTTGTTTAAGTAAAATATTTCTATAGGTACACTCAACACCATTCATGATCATGAGAATCCATAGGCATATTATTTCCTTTCTCCACCAATAAAATTCACATGCAAAATCATGGATTAAAGGAATTTTCAAGGTTGCAATTTGGGCAAAGGTAAGGTTAGATGTATTTTGGTTACATAGCATAGAAACCATCAAAGCTAGTAAAACAAATCAACACTCATCAAAAACTGGGTATCGCCAGCTATGACGAATGCAATATGTTAGCAACTTACACATTGACTAATTCTTCCAAGGAGGTAGCTGAGCCTTAATAGGAAGCTTCTGGTGTGTACGGGAATTGTTGTGCTTCCAACAAACAATCATGAAGTAATTTAGCTAATTATCCCATCTATAATAATTAGGTTGATCAATTCAAACATTGTTATAAGATTGAGAATATGAATTAAAGAAAAAATTACTTCCATCCATATCAAATTTTTTTCACAAATGCAAAAAAATGGAAAGATCACGAAATAACTAAAAAAAATCAATTAAGAACAAATATATACACAACACTAATTAAAATCACAAAAAACTAAACACTATACTCCTTAACAATGGTGCCAAAATTAATCGGCATGTTATAATGCTACTTAAAATAAAATAACTAGAATACTACTGTAGTAGTGGTAAGTCTAGGTCAATCCCACAGGGAGTGTTTAGTTAGCTTATGAAATGAAATTAATTGATGTTTAGGTAAGGGAGTTTTTTATTTAATAAGAAATAAAAACAAAATATTCCTAATGAAAACAAATTATAAAAATCATGCCTAAAATGACAAAATTGGGGAATTTGGTAAGGATCTGGTTCTTCAATTCAATCTTAACCTACACCCTGATTAAGAATAATTCATTGATTTATTGTTCTTTTATCTCTATTAGCAATTATCGCTTGTAGATTAACAATAAGGTCTGTTAATCCCAATTTTTCCTTGGATCCTAGTTAATTATAAAGCGACCATTAATTAACCATAGCTATTGGGAAATCTAGAATAAGCTCTCTAAGTTTATCTAGACAATCACCTTACAAATTAGAAAAATAGATCAATCTAGGTAGTAATAACACAAGCTCAGATTATTTAACCTATATTATGTTATCTCTAATGATTTGGAACCATTAGTTGCTACACATAAATCGAGAATACAACAATTATGTATTGCATTCAATTCTAGTAGTGGGTTTTCATGAAAAACTATTCAATAGAGCATTAAAATCATCATCATTCAATACCTAATCCAATAAACACAAGATAACATAATCTATTCCTAATGAAAGAAATAAACAATAAAACAATAAAAAATGCATACTTGGGTCCTCGACGTTGATGTCACCTCTGAACCGGTGTCGGGATCTAAGCCTTCCATGAGTCTCTCTAAAGAAAACACTTTAGCCCTTATGAAAATACCCTAGCCAAAACCCCTATTAGCTCTCGACTCTATCGTAAGCTTCTGCTCTCTTCTATTTCACTCACTATTTACTGATTTGACAATTAAATGTTAGGGTCAATCTCATTATTCACACTTTACTCCTCTACAACTCTTTTCTCCTCTTTTCTACTTATGCCACTCTTTTTGTTTCAATCTTCCGCCAGACGTCTTCTTGGTAGTATTTGATGATATGACAATTAAACTTTGATGGACCACTCTATTATTTGTTCTTAAAACCCCTTTTGTAAGCTCTTGGACAATCATCTGGGTTTCATGCATAATGTTTGTATGAAACGTAGATGTGGTCTACGTTTCATCCTTGCTATTGTTGTTTTACTTAACGTGCACTACACTTGTCTGTGTTACATGCACTGCAATACTACATCGTTTCCTCTTAGCTAGGCTACTAGGATTTTGAACATTTTTTACTGCCATATTAATGTTGTGCTTATATATCTACTTTGCTCCTTCTAAGCTATTGTGTTGTTTTAATTGGCAGCTTCTTGATTGTCTTCTTTTGAGATTTTTTTCTTACTCTAATTTTCTTCTTCTTACCTTATGAACACACGTGAATATTAATCTTCAACGAATGGCCCAAATGTATTGTTGTCGACTAACTTTAATTTTTTTGCTTCCAAATTGTACATAAAATCATATATGGATTAAAGTGAGTATCTTTAGCATTTTTTTATCATTAATCACTAAGTGTAATTGATTAAATATATTAATAATTAAGCACATGCCCATTATTTTAGGTAACCTTAAGGTTCAAGGACAATTCATGTGTGACATTATTATTTAGGAAGGAAATAAGTTCTGAATAATCAAAGAACAAGTTGGGCAAGTCTAAATGTAGCACCCCCTTACCGCAGGGTAAACACCGAGACACCCGCAGGTCATTCCGATACAGATCCTACGATAAGGGTGAACTATGATCAATCACTACTAACACCTCACATGGCATCATAATAAAACATCAGTATAAAA
>JAOSBN010000178.1:13395203-13423214 GCA_027563595.1 Erythroxylum suave | reverse complement strand
GATTTCGGATTTCCTCCCTTCTTTTGCCTCTTTTTGATCCTTTTTCGTCCTTAGAGTGTTAAAAACCATCTGTACACGATTATAAAGCAATTCCATCAATTTCGGATACCAATTTCAAGACATCAACAAAAGTTAAGTCCAAAATAAATGCAAATTAAATGACTTGACAACTTTGTTCTCCACTCTGGGATTTCACACTATCCACCTCCTAAGGGCCCAGCTTAGCTGACACAACGGGTCAGGAACCGGCTCTAATACCATTATAATAGCCCAGACTACCCTCCCATAGATATTGTCCGCTTTGGGCATTGGGCTCAACCCAAACCCTCGTGGTTTTGCTCTTCCTAGACCAGCTTGGAAAACGCATCTTTAGGGGAGAGGTATCCATACCCTTATAAGGCATGCTTCGTTCTCCTCTACAACTGATATAGGATTTCACACTATCCACCCCCTTAGGGCTTAGCCTAGCTGGCACAATGGGTCAGGAATAGGCTCTAATACCTTTGTAATAGCCCAGACCATCCTCCCATAGATATTGTCTACTTTGGGATTTGGGCCCAGCCTAAACCCTCACGGTTTTGCTCTTCCTAGCATAGCTAGGAAAGTGTGTCTTATAATGTGAGATCCCATATCAACTGGAGAGGGAATCGAAGTATGCCTTATAAGGGTATGGACACCTCTCCTCTATAAGACGTGTTTTTCTAGCTAGGCTAGGAAGAGCAAAATCGTAAGGATTTGGGTTGGGCCCAAAGCCCAAAGTGGAATATATCTATGGAGGGTGGTTTGGGCTGTTACAAAATTAATGACCTCCCAAAGTATTTTTTGATAGAAGTTGTAAAAACTGCAAGTCATATAGCCAATAGAGTCTTATAAGATCAACTATAGATAAACTATCATATGAGTTTTAGTAATAGAAGAGTCTAACGATTAGTTATTTCAAAGTAATTGGTTATAAGTATTATATTTTGAGCATTAAAGATCAAAAAAATTTTATTTAAAATTGTGGATGGAAGAATTTTGTCTTAGTTATTATTTAATTAGCAAAGAATATAAAGTGCTTAATAGGAAAATGCCTATTATTAAATTCTATGCATATTGTTTTGATGAATCTAAACCTCTTGCCTATAAGAAAAGTCTTGAAGAGGATGACAAATATCTAATTAAGGAATTGAAGAAATTAGCCCCTAAAGAGAACAAAAATGATCACCAAGGCACCTTGCAAAAGCTAATAGTTGAATCAAGTTAGGGAGATAAGAAGGATGAGATGCTTATAATGGATTAGAAATACAAGAAGTTCATCCTTTAAATTAAATTATAAATGATGTTTAACAAGAGGTAAATACCAAATCTTATTCTAGAAATATATCACTTACCGTTTTTATTTTTCAAATTGAACCTGGGACTATGGAAGAAGCCCTTAGTGATACAAGTTAGTTTATTACGATGAATCAAAAATTAAATCAATTTGGGAGAAGCGCAAACTATAAAAGTACATTTTAAATATTTTTATTCAAGAAGAAGTTCATATATGTTGATCAACCACTTGGTTTTGAAAATCATGATACACCTAACCATATGTATAAATTGGCTAAAGCATTATATATCTTAAAATAATCTCCTAATAAAGCAAATGATTATCTCAATACTCAAACTCAATTGTATAATTAAGTTTAGTTGAGACTTAAGATATTAACAATACATGGTCATAAACACAAACTCTTAAATAATGAGAAAGATGTAGGGGCTAGTATGGGATAATGGTAACAAGTGTAACCAGTGACAACCATGCAAATGACAAGGAAGTGAAGAACAAACTTGAGGAAACTAATGAACCACAAAATGATTCTAAAGTTGAGGAAACTTTCAGAGATTTGTCTTTAAAATCATTCTAAAGTTGCTTTGGATTATAACAACAAAAAAGTGAACCACTAAATGATATAAAATCATTCTATAAACTAATAAAATCGTAAAAGAAACATTCCACATTATATATGATGTTAGACACCTCTTACAGAACTTTCATCAAACACTAGATTCCTTATTGAAATTCATCCCTACTTTGTTTCAAAACTATTGTCTTCTTCTATTATTCACCAACATAACCACACAACAACAAACAATGACCTATGAAAAACTCAAATAAACCCTCAAAACTCAATCCAAAGTAACACCAACACTTTGAACATATAATGGTTCACATACAAAATTTGAATAAAAAAAAAATTAACCCAAGAACAATAAGTGGATAACTAACCTGGAGATCAAAAACCCAAGACAAGGGAATTAGTTGGTAGAAGAACGAACAAAGATGAGCAGATGGAAAAGATAACGTACGCAGTAGAGGACCAATGGAGAAGAAGAGAAAAATGAAAATGAATGGCAAGGGGGCTTCGGGCGTTTATTTTCTTCCCAGATGAAACAACGTTGTTTAATTTTAAATGTAAACAACATCGTTTCATTTACCCATAGAATGATATTTTGACATTTCTTCCGTCTCTGATGCTTATTCTTGCACCAACCATTGCAGCCTATTTTTATGATGACCTTCGCTATTTTGTCACTAAATTGCTTCGGATAAATTGGGCAGATAAATTCCCTCCACATTTACCAACGGAATTTTTTCCATTACAATATATAATTTTCCCTGACAAGTTTACCGACAGAACTTAATTTTTGTCACTAATTTACTACAGAATTTAGTCCATAAGTACTATTTTGTCGGTAATTTGTAATTTTCTTGTAATGTTAATGAACCTGAAAACGCATTTAAATCTTTTCCAGATAATGTCACTTAATGCCTTGCATCATCCTTATAAGATAATCCTACTTCACCAACTTAGTCACCTTATATTCAATCATCAGCTTAACCCACTAGCCTTTACAACCTTTTAAACGATCAAAAAGACAATTAAAACTTCCAAAATACCTTGATATATATCAACATAACCTTAAGAAAAATTCTTCACCTGCCACTCAACACCCTATCTCCAATTTTCTCATCACATCTAAACTCTCCCAAAAGCATAATTGTTTTGTATCTACACTTTCAGCTTTACAAAAACCCACTCATTGTCATAAGGTTGTGAAAGTGGACCATTAGAGGAAGACCATCACTAAAGAGCTACATACTTTGGAAGAGAATGATACATAAGAAGTAGTATGCCTTCCACATGGACAACACACAGTTATCTACAAATGGGTACATAAGTCCAAGCTAAATTTAGAGGGGACAATACAAAGATTGAAAATAAGAATTGCAGTAAAAGGATTCAATCAAAAGGCTGTTCTTGATTAACATGAAACCTTTAGTCCAGTAAACTACTTTGAGATTGTTCTTTACTTTGGTTGCAAAATATAATTGAAAACTGCAGTAACTTGACAGTAACAATGTTTTCCTGAATGGTGATTTACATGAAGATGTATACATGAATTTACCTCAAGGTTATGGGGGAGATAAGGGGAGGTATGGAAAAACTGATTGTCTAGTATATAAGGTTAAAAAATCACTTTATGGTCTTAAGCAGGATCCTAAATAGTGGAATTTTAAGTTCACTGAAGCCCTTCTTGAGTTTGGGTTCTCTTATTCTGGGTTAGATTATTCCTTTTTGATTAAAGCTTATATGTTTGATGGTTTTGTATCACTATTGGTTTATATATATATATATATATTCTAATTGGATGTAGAACCTAGGACAGGATAGATGCAAAAGGCAATCAATAGTGGTACAAAGGTATGACTCTTGCTTATTGTGAAGTTTTTTTGGATAAAAAATTTAATTGAAGATTTTAGTCTAGAGTATAAACCACAAATTGTGATGAATTGTGAATAATCAATATGCGCTTCAAATATGTAAAAAATCTTGTGCATCATGACAAGATAAAACACTTTAAGATGGATTAAAACAAGAATAAGTCAATTAGATGAGCTTTATATAACAAATAAAAAGTTAATTCAATTAGTTAAGGAGGTCAATATTCTGTTGTAACTTATAACATACACTCTGCATATATATAGAGCTTAGTGAAATGAAGTAAAGCCTTTCACGATTTTATTCAGCCTCTTATTCTTCCTTTTGCACTCCCAAAATTTCAAACAAAAATGAACATAAGAACAAAATAATTTATATGTAAAAATAAATTTTATTATTTTAAAATTTTTAGTATATTTATATTTGTATTTTAAAAGGTTAATTACAAAAAAAGCACAATTTGTAATTATAACTTGAACTTTAAAAAGTGACAATAAAATGCTAAAACTTACAAAAATTTTCAATTCTGGCCTAATGTTAGTATTTATTTTAAGTTTGTTGACATGACTTGCTACATGTTCCAAAAACCCTAACTATTAATACATATCAGCCAAAATTAATGCAAGAAATGAAGATTAATAAAACGATGTTTTTGTTAAAAATGGAATCCCTAAATCAGTTTACATAGCCTTAGCCTTTCGTTATCTATTTGTTCTCCCGAAACCCTTAGCCCTTTGTTTTCTATTTATTCTTCTGATGCCCTAAACTACTATCACACTGCAGCGTACTACACCGGTAAGCTCTTTTTTTTTAGTTCGTTCTCCCGATGCCATCAGTGTAAGGGATGTTGTGTAATCTAAAAATCGAAGGGTGAGGTATTGAGAGAACAAATTGAAATGAGGAGGAAAATTGGAATCAAAACGTGAGGTCGTCGGGGTTGTATAATCTAATTTAGGTTATTTTTAAACAGTGATGTTGTTTTAATTATGTGATTGAACGACGTAATAGTTAAGGTTTCTAGAACACGTGGCAAGCTACATCAGCAAACTTAGCGAAGACACTAATGTCAGGTTAGAATTGAAAATATTGAAAGTTTGAGCATTTTATTGCTACTTTTTAAAATTTGGGCCATAATTGAAAACAATTGAAAGTTTTAGTATTTTATTGCTACTTTTGAAGTTCAAGCTATAATTGCAAAATTGAGCAAAGTTTAAGATTTTTTTGTAATTAGCCATATTAAAAAGGAATAAAAGCATAGTATTTGATATAAAATATAGTATATAAACTCTACTTAAGTAACAATTCATCAATCAAAAATCCTATATATTCTTAATATAGATACGTAAAATTTTTTAAATATGCTACTCGCGCGTATTATTAAATAATTCTAGAAGTTATAAGTGGTAAATTTAATTATGTGTAGATGAAAGATGAAAAAAGTAAGATCGAATTACCCATAAAAGATTAACCAGTATGTAAACCCTTGGACTTTAAAATAATGCAAGTTGAGACTGTTATTATTGGCAGTTATTCTTAAAACTAGTATTTGGACAAATTTTTTTGTCTTATGGAATAATAAAAGAAAATAGTCCACAAAGAAAGAAACATCAGATAACAAATAGATTCTGTTAAGATAAGGATTTATTAGCCTATGAAAACTAAATACCACTCGTAAATAGTTATATACTTATTTTCTTGATGAGTGATACATGTCATCATCTTCTTCATCATCATCAACCAATCTGAAATCCTACAACAAAGTGAGGTCTGATAGTAAATAGCCTTACCTCTACAAAGTAGAGAGGTTGTTTCTGGTAGAACCACATGTGATTATGACATAAAGAAAAAAGTAGTATATTAATAATACAAAAAAATACAAATAACTAATGCAGATTAAAAGAGTAAATAAATAAAACTAAAATAAATAAATAAAATACATAAAAACAAATAAATACTAATACTAATGATAATGATAATAAGTACTTAATAATAATTAAATAGGTAAATAAATAAATAAAATAAAACAGAATGAAAGAAGATATTGAGCAAGAACCAAAAAGAAAAATAAAAGAACAATAAAAGGTAAGAAGATATGATGAGTGATGCATGTGTTTATTTCAATTGTAAGCGCATGTATACATAAAGTCATAAATTTTTATATCGTCTATATTGTAACATTGATATGTTGACAAACTTGATGGATAGAAATTTAAGAATTCAAGTTTAATAAATTATAATTTATGAAATAGTTCAAAAAAGTTATTAATTAAGATAAATATAAATAAAATTGATTTATATATAAAGATATAATTTATTATCAAAGCTTAAATCGAGATTTTTGTTCTAATCATATATAATCTCATTAAATTTTTTTATTAATTTGTTATAATTATAATATCCATCTAATTAATTGTTCTTTTGAAACTATGAGTTCTTTTCTTCTTCTTTTGCTAGTCGACAGCCTTGGTAAGAGATCAAATAATAACTCACAGATTCTTCAAATGTATAGATTTTGACAATACACAAGGCAATTTATTGCAAATCAAAACTAAGATGGTATATTAGAGGTCATGCTACTCCATACATAACAACAAAGTTGTAACTGTTAATCTGCGCAAAATACCACTCATTGCATTTCGTATGCTAATGATTTTATTGGATGCAGTAGTTTTTAGCACTTTAGGCATCATTAGGCTTCCTGACAATTAGACGAATGTTAAGACTACTGTGCCCTGGCTAAAGGCCCCCTTATTTAAGGTCATGTATAGTTATAACCAGTCAAGTAGTCTCCTAGTACCCTTTCTCTTCCTCAAGAATGTGCTCTGAGCTGGTTACGTCTAAAAGTAGTCTGAAGTTATATTTCAAAAACCAAGTAAAAAGTGCGATTCATGATAAATCTTTTAGGGAAAACATAATTTCTGGTGTAAAAACGTTTGTCAAATGTTTAGGTGCCTACTGATTCGCAATCCTAAAGTATTCTTTGGCATAAAGCATCTTTATTTGCACTTGCTTTGTTTTGAACTTAAAAGTAGAAATTAATCTCCTAGCTTATCTTCAATTTTAGGTCTAAGTTTTTGTCTGATATCTATGGTATCAGTACACTATAAACTTAGGCACCTTGCTCATGGTTTATACATCATGTCTAGAGCAAGGCACAATACTCCAATGATCTCTTTAGTTTATATTCTTATTCTTGTGATAGGTCCTATTACTGATAAAAGATATAGTGAAATCACCTTTCCTATTCTTTCTCTGATCCTATAACTACAAAAAATGCTCATACAATTAGTGATTCTCATGGGAGAAAATGGTCGAGGGCACAGTTTATAAGATCTATTTGTTAATGTATGCCCTTGTAGCCAATCAATTGGATGCAAATTAATGTATAACCTTATTTTAATTAATGAAAAGGTTTTATTTATCTTTATGTATTAATTTAATTAATATTTATGTTTTAATACTAAAGGTAAAATCCTTGGAATAATTACTATGTAATTGAAATTATGATTAGATCATAACTATGAGATTCAATTTACACTTATGTATTATTCCTAAATGTTCCTAGTTATAGTTTCATCAAGACAGGATATTGCTAAAACAGTAAAACTAGTGCACATTGTGTTTCTTTCTTATGAAGAAAGTAATTGATCTTATAAATTAAAATATGGAGATACTTAAACTTTTGTGTGGGTGATTGTAAGAGAATAAATTACTGAACTGACCCGATTATGAGAATTCTAAATGAAATAGTGCTTATGTTCTTATAATGATGGTTGTATAATTGATCTTTAAACTTAAAATTACCAAGGTATCTCGTGTGGAAATTACTGTGTTTTGATGCTACTTATGAATTGTCCTAGGATAATTCAGTTAGTAGTAATTGGATACAGTATAAACCATATGGAGATAGTTGAGTAAGTCAATATAGGATTCGTTATTCTAAAGTAATTAAAGAGAATGTTTTACTGTTCTTGATTAGTAATGATTTATGGAATTCTCTGGCCAGAGTAAATTGACATTTGAAAAAGTGTTTTCAAATTTCAATTATTAATCAATTACTAATTAGCAAGAATGAACATGATTGGATGATAAGGGTAAACACTGTATCCATACTCTGTCCAATTAAAGTATTGAATGATGAAAGGATTAAAATATACATCATAGCCATGCATAGATAGGTTAAGTCAATCACTATGAAATTTCTAATATCTGGGTAATCATGACATGTTGCTAAACGTCAATGATGATTTATGATTATGAATTGTTTAATTGGAGACTTAAAGATAAATTAAATTTTTTTTAATTTATCTAATTTAAATTGTGAATTAAAATTGTAATTTATAATTATTGCCAACGTATTAGGAACCTAATGGGTCACACATCAAAGAGCAATTTGTGAAAGAAAAATCAATTTAATTAAGTTGGACTCAATTATAAAGTTTGATAAACTTTAGGGATCAAATATAAGATATTTGGTTTTATTAAAATTAAATTAATGAGAATTAGAATTTGCTTTTAATTCTAATTAAAGAAATTTAATTTTAATTAAATACCTTTGTGATTTTTCTATTTTAAAAGGGAAGAACATTTTAGAAGCTAGCACTTTTTCTTCTTCATCTCAAAATCTATCTTGAGAATGCTTTGTGGATATCATCAGAGAATGGACAATTGAACAGCTTGTGATTGATCAATCGAAAAGGTTTCAAAAGTTTTTCAATTGGAAGACGAACAAGGTATAATTTCTAATTCGTTTTCATTTTATCTAAGTTTATTCAATTATTGTGATCCGTTCGGAAATCGTAAAAATTTTTGTTTTCCACTACGTCCATGATTTGATCACGGTTGGATTCTAACACTATTAACTTCTTCCAAGTGGAAATTCTAAGGTGTGTCATTCTAGTCCATTCAGATTATGAGAGTGAGAATTTCTAGTCCAATTTGGAAATGAGGTAAGGTAAGTTTCTGAGGCATTACTAAACATTTTCATAACTAAACATTTGTTATGGTTTCTCTCGAAAAGTTTCTAAAATTGACTCATTTCAACCACCATAACTGTATAAGTGTTCAACCTCTGATAGTCTCTACAGAATAAGATGAGAGAACTCTATAACTGGTCAAAAAAGGGTTCTGCAAGAAGTGCTAGCCACCTTAAAGCTTAAGCTTATTTATAATAAGTTTTGAATATTTTAGTAATTAAATTGAAATTAAATTCTAATTTCAATTACACTTTAATTAGTATTACAGATAATTGTAATTAAAGACTAATTATTCCCAAATAAGATCTATTAACTCATATTGTTCCTTATTGATTAAATATCTAACATTTAATCATAAAGCTTCTTAAACTTTACATTCAAGTCCTATCTCACATTTAATCATAAAGCTTCTTAAACTTTATAGTCAAGTTCAACTTGATTAAAACAATTTTTTCTCTTTAACTTTTTTTTTTTTGCTTGTATCCATCAGGTTCCCAATATAATGAAAATAGATATAAATTATAACTCTAAATTTAAGATTAGATAAAGTAGACTCCTTTAATTTAACTTTGATTCTCTAATTAAACAATTTATATTCATAAATCAAGATTAGCATTTAGTAATGTATTATGACTATCCAAATTAGGAATATTAAAGTGGTTTTGACTAACCATTTTGTGAATAATTTTCCATATAATTTAATTCTTACATTATACAATATTCCTATTAGACATAAAGTATAGAATTAATGTATGTTATATTTGACTTCAATCATGTTAGTTCTCAACCGTTAGTAATTGATGCAATTAATGATAGTTATCATTTTAGCTTGGCTAAGGATTTTCTGAATTAATACTAATCGAGAACAAAGGAACATTTTCTCTATTCACTTTAGGGTTATAAATCTTATTTTGATCTCTTAACTACCTCCATATAGTTCATGTTATATCTATTGCGTACCAACTAAGCTATCTATGATTAGATTAGTTCATAAGTAGTATCAAAACATAGTAATCCCTATATAAGATAAATTTGGAGATCTCAAGTCAACGAATTGCTTATACAATCACAATAATAAGAATTTCCATAGACATACAAGTAATGTTCCACATAGATCTCTAACAAGCACCACGTGTTTGTTTAACTATCTTCATACTTTATTTTATGAGATCAATTGTTTCTTTCACAAGAAAAACATAACGTACGTTAGTCCTTTTACGCTCTATTAATGACTAGTCTTAATAGACTAACTACAGGGAACAATTTAGGATGATACATAAATGCAATATGAATCTCATAATTATGATATCATCATATTTTAATTTGAAATGTATATTTATCCCATGGACTATATCATATACATCTCAATATGTATAAGATAAATAATGTCTTTAAATTATTATGTAACTAGACTACAACCAACCAATTGGCTATATGGTATAAATCAATAATCTCCCACTTACACTAAGCCAATCATTTAAGTATCTTATACCATATTTCCATATGACTATCATGCAATCATTGGGACAATGGTTTAGTGAAAAAATTTTACAAGATTCTTTATAGTGAGCACTTGACCAAATCTTACAATTTTCACATTAATTATCATCATCATGAAAAGGTACTCATTAAATACATCTTTGGATCTTTGACGAGACCTTAGCTTCGTTTACATGCTCAATGACTCTAATGTTCTATAGTACATTACTGTTTGAACAATTCAAAGAACTATACCAGGTTTGATCCAAATAGTTGGTTCCACGAAATAAAAAATGTATTATGACCTGATTAGCAATTATTGCTATATTGGAACTTTTCCAATCTTAAAATAATATTGTTCCTAAATAAAATACACCTTAATCATGATTTACTTATAAAGTTAATATCTATATAAACTTGAACTAAAATATAAATTTATGCATAAAATAATGGATATCTTTAATACTTAACAAGTATTAGATATCTCAAATACTAAACATTTTTAGTACATGAGCTATGTATTTGGACTTAGAATATGTAAACAAATTCCAGTCTATCTCGATATATCTAATTCTTATAATTAATTTGTTACCTTTCATATCCAATATGAATTGTTCTTGGACAATTATATTTTTAACAATTGAAAATAGGAATTTTATTTTCTCTATGAGCAATATGTCTCTACATACACTCATATCTAATATGAATTATTCTTGAACAATTATATTTTTAACAATTGAAAATACGAATTATTATTCGCTTTATGAACAATATGTCTTTACATACACTCATATCCAATAGAATTATTCTTCACATACTCCCCACTAACCTTCTTACATAGATGATAAATTTATAATCATCTCCAAAACTAACTCTTTGAATTTATCATGAAAGTGAAATTTTCAACATTTCATAGCCTTTAACTATATATTAAATGTATCGATAAAGGTATTTAGTTCTAATTGGATGTATTGTTATAAGATTCTAAACTTTCAAATTTCATCTTACTCCTACTACCTATCTTGATAATCATTCTCCTATGAGTGTTCACAAAAACAAAAATTTTGTTTAATGGGTCTATAAGATTATATCCAACCTTTTTGATATCTCATAAGATTATTTTATTCAATTCAGTTCTAAACTTATTATATAATATGCACTTCAACTAAGTATCACATCATAAAATCGTTAACTTTTACTCTTTCAAAATCTTACCGTTTCATATCTAATATAAATTCTTACTAATTGCTGTAATTAGAACTATTGAAGGTAAGTTATTACACTAGGTATAGCTATAGAATATCTCAAATTGTATATTCCTCCTTTCATAAATCCATACTTTTATAAAGTTTAGTTGTGGAGGTATTCATTAGAGAATCCAATTCCCTATAGATAAGCAAACAAATTAAATATCACATCAAACTCATCGAAGTGCTTCAACATTCTTAATGCTTAATTTCTACTTATATTTAAACACTTTGAATCGTTCAAAATTTTAAATCATTATTTCATTTAATGCATATAACTATATCCTATACAGTTATTAGTAATATAACGAAATACAAGAATCATCCTTATATGAATTATTATTCCAGACAATACATCACATGTATAAATTTAATAATTCAATACCATCATCATCCTTTTACTATAGGTTGATTTGGTTATTTTTCAACTTAATAAGTTTCATAAGTTTCTTATGATTAATAATCAAAAGTATATTTATATCCTTGTATATAACTTTATGATTATCATAATATTGATTTAACAAATATTCCATAAAAGGATATTCTTAATTACTAACTTTGTCTTCTTGCTACTTATGTTAAGCATAAGTCTCATTCAGTCTAAATACATACAAACTTTTTATATAAATTTAGATTAATTACTTTTGCTCAACAATGTATTTCATATAATCTAAATTCAATATCAAATAATCTAAGCATGAATTAGGAATATATATGATCTCTACCATATTAAGTATAAACAAGACAAATCATGCAATTATTCTTCTTCCAATGATAACTATTTTCATGCTATAGCAAAACCATTGATTGTAGTCCATATTTATACCTTTAATAGGCTAAATAGAGTGAAACAATTTCATTAAAGTACCATAACCTTTAGCTCTACTTCTTGCTATAATGATGCTGACATACATTTTAAATGTTGTCATCAAAGTTTATGAGATATTAGTCAACTCAAAACGTCATTACATTTTGTTATCAATATGATGTTGATATATCTCTAAAAGTTTGTCAAGAAATCCGAAATAGGGATTAATAGCACAATTGCATAATGGATCTATAAATTTTCTATCTGACTTTAAGAACTCTTCTCAGATATAGCCTATTTCTATGAAATTTGGTTAACTAATTTAGCATCAACTATATTGAACAAGATAAATTCCACTCAAAACAATTTATAACTGTAAAAGAAGAAAGCAATTGATTATATGTCATGACTATCAAATAACATTAGAATTTTAATCATGTATTTGGTTACTCTGACTATTTTATTTGAAAGAATGACCATCACTGCTATTCTAAAATTTAGTTTGTCTAATGTGCTAATATCCCATTCAAATTTAGTTGATTATGAATTTGCTCAACAAATCAACTAACTTAGATTAGGTAGATAATAATTTTATCAATCACTTCCCTTGTGACTCTTAGATCTATTAGGTCATGAATTTACTCAACAAATCAACTAAACTTAAATTAGGTAGATAATAATTTTATTAATCACTTCCCTTGTGACTCTTTGATCTATTAGGTGACAACTCTTGCCAACATATATTACATGTTATTCGTAACCTTGCCTCTAATCATATGATCATGAGTCACTCATTCAAATCATACAAATTTAGTTAAATATGACCCATTAATTTAAAATAAAACATATTCAAATTAAAGGGGCCTTGAGTCATTCAACAAATCTTACAATAAATAGAGCTTTAGTTTTATGCTTAAATAATGGAAGCCAATAATTATATTCTCAATGTATACTTAATATTTTAATGAGAGATTTAATTTTATTCATCTCATCAAACACTAAATTGTATGTAACATCTCATACATATAAAATATATATATATATGCATGATATATCAAGTTTCGTTTGATTATACTTATTGATTTTCATAATCAAAATAATATTTCTAATACTTTGGATAATTAAATTAGAGTAAATTCATTGATTCTTAAATAGATTAAATTCCTATTCCAAATAGAAATTTAATTTGATTTAAAAACAATTTTCAAATCCAATTAGAAATTATTTCCAATTATCTACCCCTTTAAAGAAATAAATGAATTTCAATAAATTATATTTCGTACTTATCATAATTTTAAAAAACTATTTTTAAGAAATTATATGAGTATTACATTCTAATCCAATTAGAAAATTATTTCTAATTTCATTAGAAATAACTTTTCCTTAATAAAAAACTACTTTCTATTTTAAAAGGAGACTATTTCAAAATTAAATAAAATACGTTAAAATTTAATTAAGAAATTCCTTTACATTATTTATTTAGATATTAATTTCTTAATTAATTAGAAAATATTTCTTAATTAATTAAAATATTATTTTAAAATACTAAAAGGCTCTTTTTATTAATTAATAAATGAAAACACTTTTCAAATTTTAACCAAGAAAATAACTTTTCTAATAAATCAAGAAACTCATCATTCATAAATAAAGAAAAAGTTTGTAAATAATTATTATCTAAATAAAAATAATAAATTTAATTTATCTCAATCAAATTAAAATAAATGAATTTAATTAAAAATGTATTTGTTAATTACGTGATAAAATAATTTTCTTAATTTTAAGGAGTTTAATTAATTAATTTCAATCTAATTCAAAATAATTAATTCTAACTTAAAAACAACTTTTCTAAAATTAATTAGAAATCAATTTAATTATTAATTTTAATCACATTAAGAAAATAATTAATTTAACAATAAGATCTCATTTTAATTAATATAATCTTATTATGTTATTCATATAACATAATATAATTATGAAATATAAACTCTTGCTTGATTCTAATTATTGATTTGATAACTAATTTAATTTAATAATTTAACTCATTACAAAATTAAAATAAAGTTTAAAATATTCCTAATAAAAATAATCTTTTGAAAACAATTAGAAAACACTTTTCCATATTTATTAGGAATCTAAACCAATTTAGTCTCAATTAATTAATTAGAATTAAGGCTTAAAACATATAAAATTAAAATAAAAACGAGTTGGGCTAGTACACACGCCATAACTTTTCTGTGGGGTGCATGCACGCCTAATCAACATTATAATTGATTGATATCATATAAAGAATCAGACAAAGTGGTGCTTTTTGAAATCATCACTCTGAAAACATATTGCTAATAACGTCTTCCAACCTTCAATCTTTGATGTCGGATCTTTGACGTCGACCTTCTTATTCATTGACCAAACTGAAATTTCTTGGTCTTCACACACAATCGGTCACGCCTGGCTCATGGAGAACCCCATCTCTGACCCTCGACCTTTGTCTCCCGAAGATGACCCTCACCCTAAAAAACCAATGTCGCCTAACCGACCACCTAATTCTCTCATGGAAGAGCGTCACTCAGATGTGGAGAATGATGGAGATACTCAAGATCGCGAGGTGAGTGTACAAGGTTCATGGAAGGACAAAGTTGTTAGTATCTGTGTCATAAAATTACCCAGCTGTGGCAACCAAAAGGTGAGTCGGATGTAATGGACTTGGGATGCAATTACTTTTTGGTCAAATTCACATATAAGGAGGATCAGCATCATGCGATGTCGAATAGTCCCTGGGTTATTTTTGGGCACTATCTTTTGATCAACAGATGGCATCACCGTTTCATCCCCTTTGCAGATCATCTAGGATCCACTTTTGTATAGATGCATATCCTAGAGCTCCCCTTGTCCTTCTATCATGATGATGTTCTTCAGGCCATTGCAACATGTATTGGGAAACTAGTTAAGATTGATGGAAATACAGCACTAGCTACGAGAGGTAAATTTGTGAGAATCTGTGTTGAAGTTGACTTACATAAACCATTAGTTGGTGCAGTATGGATCAATAATCAGGGACTCTCTATCGAGTATGAGGGGTTTGACACCTTATGTTTTCGATGCGGGAGATATGGTCACCCCTTAGAACACTGTCCAGAGGTTCATACTAATCCCCCACAGAATACTTGTTCATTTGAAAATACAATTGAAAACACATCCCAGGTTCCACAATCTTCTGGTCCACTGGCGGTGGATGGCAGTTCTGGCGGTGGTTGGGCATGGATGGTGGTCTTTAAAAAGGGAAAACATTCCCAATGGAAGCCAACAACTTTGGGAGTAGGGAGAAACAAGGATGGTAACAGCTCTGTTATTTCAAATGGTGACGATTTGGTAGCTCAGGTGCCAGATTTGCATCCGTAGACTAAAGTGCTGAACTCCTCACCAGATAGTCCTCCTCCTATGTAACCTGAAAGATGCATTGGGAAAATTCCTCGTAGCAAGAAGGGTGACCTTAACAAATGGGACAGAAACTCATGGACTTGGATGGCCCTTCGAAGGAGATTAAACTGTCTCATCCTCCTTGGTCCCAGCCTAAGGCTCACAGGCCTTTCCAAGTATAATCGAAGTTTTTAATCAAAACAAGCATGCCCTCCTCATCTATTCTCAAGTCCCCAGCAAATATTCCTGCTTCTCCGTCACATCTGCTAAAGTCATTGGTGAATGTCACCACTCTGGTAACTAACTCCACATTGGTGTCCAACTAGGAACTCACTAAGATGATGTCTCCTCTTTATGATGGAGACAAAGCTGCTCCTTCACGGCCCCTAGACCCCCTGCAAATCCCAAGCACCAAGGGGTGTCTAAGTCCAGAGGCACAACAGCTAAGGAAGCATCTTTCTCTCGCTTATAAAACACTAACCAAAGTGTCATAGGTACTTTTAGGTCCCCGGTGACTCTCCAATAGAATACTCGTTAATAATAGATGGTTTGGAATCTACGTTTCTTCTTTATACGAAATATTTATCTTTATGGCTAGCTCTCCAAGATTCAGCATTTTATCTTAGAACATTATAGGAGCTGCGAACCCAGCTGCAGGGTTACATTTATCTTATTTATGTCGTTCTCATCGATCAAATATACTTGTGGTGATGGAAACTCATGTTCCTTTGACAAGAGTGTGGCATTCATAGACGAGATTGGGGTTTGACTCTTTCTTTAGTATGGATCCAATTGGACATTCCAGTGGTCTTTGGCTATTTTGGAATGTTGTGGTGACCTCGATCAATATTGTCTCTTCAAATGCTCAATGCATCAATTTTATAGTGACTTGGATGGATTCTTTCTGGCTTTGTTTTGCGATTTATGCTAGCTTAAATGTAGCAAGAAGGGAGGGACTCTGACACTTTTTGAAGGAGATTGCCAACTTGTGGAATGGAGGATGGCTCATGCTTAGAGACTTTACTGATGTTCTTTCTTTTGTTGATAAGAAGGCTGGTTGTTTTCCATTTACTAGAACAGAAGTGTTCGCTGTTAATCTAAATGCTTGCGAGTTAGTTGATTTGGGGTTTAAAGGACTGGCTTATACTTGGGCGTTAACGATCTCGGAAAGAATTGATCGAGCCTTAGTAATGCAACTTGGCGTCTCCTATATCCAAAAGCTTTTGTTCTTCACCTCCCTTGACAAGCCTTTTCGATTCGAAGCCGTTTGGATGAGTCATGATCAATATCAGGAGGTTGTGTTGAATGCTTAGTAACAAGGGGAAGATTCTATTATGGGGCCTCTTAAATCAGTGGAGTTGGCCTCCCTCTCTTTTAATAGAGATGTTTTTTGTAACATTTTTTGTCATAAAAGGAGGCTAAAAATGCGCCTTGCTGGTATTCAGCAAGCTCTAGCACGTGACTATACTCAGAATCTAGTGGACCAAGCTCTTGTGGACTTAGAGAAAGACCTAATCAACAAATTCAATCTTGTCGTTCACTGAGAGGAGGTTTTGTGGCTTCAAAAATCGCGAATCTAATGGATACAGATAGGAGATCATAGTACTCACTTTTTTTCATGCTTCCACCATTGTCCGATGCAAATAGAATAAGATTAAACGCCTAAAGCTTCCAAAGGGGACTTGATCATCGGATTCTCATGTGTCAAAGCAATTGATTATGTCTCATTTTTGTCATCTTTTCTATGTGATGGAGGACTTTATAAATGTTCCCACAACCCTCCCTCAA
The DNA here is from genome assembly GCA_027563595.1 of Erythroxylum suave. Taxonomy (NCBI): domain Eukaryota; kingdom Viridiplantae; phylum Streptophyta; class Magnoliopsida; order Malpighiales; family Erythroxylaceae; genus Erythroxylum; species Erythroxylum suave. Next base: position 13,405,753 of record JAOSBN010000178.1, on the reverse strand, counting down.
TGGCCTTGCCTTCCTTTGAATGGCCTGGCAGAGCTCACTAGAGAGGTTTCTAAAGAAGAGGTCTAGCATGCTTTGAGATCTATTAAGCCCTTTAAAGCTCCTAGCCCGGATGGATTTCAACCCATATTCTATTAGTAGCACTGGGATATTGTTGGAGAGGTGCTTGTTAAAATTGTTTCTGAAGCATTCCACTCTGAAACTATTCCTTCAGCGATAGCAAAGACCTTTATTGTTCTTATTCTGAAGGAGCACCACCCGGATAATGTTATAAAGTTTCGTCCCATAATCTTATGTAATGTGACATACCAGGTGATCTCTAAAGTTTTGGTTAATAAGATTAGACTCTTTCTAGAAGAATCGATTGGTTCCCTTCAAGGTGCCTTTATACCTAGGAGACACCCCTAGGATAATGTTATCATTGCTCAAGAGATTCTCCATTCGATGCCCTGCATGAAAGGGCGTTGAGGTGGGTTGATGATCAAAATCGATTTAGACAAAGCATATGATAAGGTGGATTGGAGGTTTCTTAACTTCACTCTAAGGATGTTTGGCTTTCCGGAGCATATCGTTCAATTAATTATGTTTTGTGTGACTCAATCTACTTATACTATTCTTTGGAATGGGGAGGCATTACCTAGCATTAGACCGAAAAGAGGTCTCCACCAAGGTGCTCAACCTGATCATAAATAAGAAGAGAAATAACTTCCATGCACAAAACAATATGGAAGGTATTTCTCTTCTTATTTATGATCAAGTTGAGCAAAAGAAATGGCAAACACTGCACTGTTCCAAGAATGGTCCAGCTATTTCTCACCTCTTGTTTGCTGATGATATATTCCTATTCGCTAAGGCTACTAACTGACAAGCTAGCATTATCAGAGACACAATGGATAGTTTTTGTAGTCTGTCTGACCTGCATGTTAATGATCATAAATCCAAAATGTTAGTTGCTCCCATAGTTCGCTGGAGAGTTCGAATACAAATTAGAAGCACTGTCAATATTCCTTTAACTAATAACCTTGGGTCATATCTGGGGGTCCCTTTGTTTCATTTAAGAGTCTCCAAGGAAACCTTTGGCTTTATTCTAGATAAAGTTAATTCTAGACTATCGGCTTGGAAGGCGAAATTGTTAAATTTTGCAGGGCATACTACCTTTGCCAGGACTACCCTCTCTGTAATACCAATATACTCCACGCAAACTTCTTAGCTTCCTTAATCTCTCTGTGCCAGCCTAGAGAGGAGTACTCACTCCTTTATTTGGTCCTCCAGGCAAGATGGAAGAGGACTTCACCTGGTGCATTAGAATCGAGTCATAAGAAGTTAGAGGGATGGTGGTTTGGGTGACTGATTGCCTAGGGCTCAAAATACAGCACTACTTGTGAAGTTGTGTTGGGAATTGATAAAAGGGTCTTCGAAGTTGTGGGTGGAAATTTTTAAGCAGAAATACCTTCTTCTTGGTGATCTTCGCACGGCGTCGTATAAGCTTTCAAGTTCTTATGTTTGACATTCCATTTTTAAAAGTTTTAAGGTGTTGGAGAGTGGCTTCACGTGGCGAATTGGGAATGGCTCAGCGGTTTCTTTTTAGTTTGATAAGTGGTATTCTGAGAAGGAACTAGTGTATGTTGTAGACAATATCAAGGAGCATGAGGCTCATTATCGGGTGTCCAATATCATTTCGTACGAAGGAGAATGGGATTTGAAGGTATTGCAGTCTGCCCTTCCTCTGGAAATTACTAAGAGCCATTCCTCTGCCTCGTCTTTCAGCGAAAGATGATGTATATGTGTGGTTAGCTTCCCCTACTGGAGCCTTTTCTTATAAATTTGCGTACCGCTAGCTCACTAGAGACTAAAAGGAGCACCTTCAATCCAGGATTATTGCGGTTTGGAAGCTTCCAATTCTACAGAAAATGCGTTCATTTCTTTGGCTTCTTTTTCAGGAGAGTATAGCTTGAAACGTGCTCTGATTTCAATGATTAACCAAGTCAAGTACCTGCTTTCTCTGTTTTACTTATCCCAAATCTCCACTTCATCTTATACGAGACTGTGAGAGAGTGTAGCCATTATTGATTACGCTGTTTCTATTATCTGTGGAGCAAGATTTTTTTCAAGATAGTCTTAACTCATGACTAGATCGGTATGCCCATCATCCTACACATGGACTCCTTTTTATTACTATCTGTTGGATTGCTTGGAAGTTTAGGAATGAGCTGGCTTTGGAGGGAAAGCAGAGATCGTGGCTAGGGAAACTACAATATATTCGCACATTGTTTTCTTCCTGCATGACGGCTTTTTCATCCTCTATGGCTCCACAACCCTCTAGTTGCTTGCATCTGATCTCATGGTCTCATCCAAAGGAAAACTCGATGAAAATCAATGTGAATGGTAGCTCCCTTGGTAACCCAAGTAGGGCAGGGTTTGGGGGTTTACTGTGCGATCATACTGGTCGATGGTTAGGTGGTTTCTCTTATAGTGTTGGGGGTTTACTGTGCGATCATATTGGTCGTTGGTTAGGTGGTTTCTCTTGTAGTGTTGGGATCACTACTAATATGGTGGTGGAACTAGTAGCTATTCGTTATGCCCTTTTCCTTGCTTGGGACCAAAGTTATTGGAATGCGGTCTTAGAATCTGATTCTCTTAAGGCCGTCAACCTCGTTACCAAAGGTTGTAACTCATTCATCCTTATTGTCACTTGGTTGATGATATTTAAGCGTTGTTGATCAAAGATTGAGTGGTCACTGTGCAACATGTTCTAAGAGAAGGTAACCAGTGTGCCGACTTCCTAACCAAACTTGGTTTTGCCTAAGATGCTTATGAGATTATATGGGAGTATCCTCCTTAGGGTATGCAAATGATGATGCTAGGGGACTCTACTGGGTCTATGTTCGTTAGGCCTTAGTTTGTTTTGTTTTTTCTTTCTGTTGTACCAAAAAAACATCATAATTGATTGGCCATGCATAGCACATGCCATAACTTTTCTATAGGGCGCTTGCACGTTTGACTCAATCAGACATAATTACTTTTAAGAGTGTATGTTTTAAATGTGCCCCATCAGTTTTTCAGGTAGGATTTTTTTTTCACTACCTCCTCCCTCTATCGTTTCGAGTCGTCTATGGGATTACTTTTAACAAATGTTGCTTTACTAGTGTTCCTCCTAATCTCGCCCTTCTTCATCTGGTGTATTGTTATGGCCCTCACCAGTGTGAGGAAGACTCACTAGTGGCAGATGATGCTGCTGATATTGGCTTCATCTAGCGCTACTCATGTAGTTGACAATGCATTATACATCGTCGACACCCATTTAAGATTCAAGATCAAGACATTCAAACTATAAACCTATATCCTCAAAATGCATAACCAAATCGGAAGTCCAAAACCAAGTTAAGGGACATGCATCTTTTGATTGTCATATTTGAATCATACAACACGCAGTACATGTAATGGTTTTTCAATTCTCATATCCATAAAATATGGGGAGGCATATGTTGGTGTTGTTCCAAAATGTTATTAACTTCTTTTCAGATCCCCACTTTATTACCCATAATGTTATTTTATTAACTAACTACAAATCCCATATTTAATATGTTCATAACGTAATTACCAATTAATACGATAACATTCATAACGTTATTATCCAGTAATTACCCAGTAACTTTATACGTTAATGCCTATTATTATTATTAACGTTCCTTTATTTTATATATCTCCTCTGAAAGATAGATGAGCTCTCTCTGCTTTTTCATCTCTCACACGACTTGTACTTATCTTCTTCCTCTATAGACAACTGCATTACGCCCATATATTTTTCATAACTTATCACATACATATCTGCTATATTATGCATTTTTTGCTTTTCTTCTTCATTCACAGAGATAGTTCCTAACTCTATCCTTTGGAGAGAACCAAAGTTGGTGGAAGAGATGTTAATTATGGGATCAATTCTCATTGTCCTATTGTATTATAGAGGGGAAATTTCTAATTTAGGGCAGTAATTTTTTAAGAAGCCTTGCAGTTACAGATAAGTTGTTCCAATTTTAATTTGGTGTTATTTCATTATTTTGTTAACAGCATACTCTGGAGATCTTGAAACAAAACAAAAAGATGTGTATATCCTAAGGTTTCTAGAGCCTTCAAACAAAATACAGACACATTTTATTATCTATATTGATTTCTAAAACATTAAAACTAAACGACATGTAATTATGGATTTTTAGAAACAAGAATAAGCTTAGCTTTCTAAAAAACACAAAACAAAATAGTAATAATTTTTAATTTTCATAAAATTAAAACAAGCACTAATCAACATTATGTTAATTCATTAAAATAAATTTTTAGTCTTAATTTTTATCAAATCAATAATAATCAAGCAATTCTAATCAAATTATAGAATTAAAGTTGGCTTTAATACTATTGACAAGACGTCGGGTCAGGATCTAATCCCTCGAGCGGTAGAATAATTATGAAACTTTTTTGTATTTAATTTTTAGAAACCAAGATCATTTAAAACTCTATAACATGATTAACAAATAAATCATAATAAAATATGAATTGTAACTCGCACCTCATTTTGAAGCTTAATCTTTTTCTTTTCCATCAAATCATTTCTGAAATTATCTCATCTCAACCACCGTAGATGCACAATTTTTTGACCTCTAATAGTATCCACAAAGCAAGTTAAGAGAACTTTGAAACTATTATAGAGAGGGTTAGACAAGGAGTGTTAGCTCAATCTCTACTTTGCTTTGTGTGTTTTCAAAGTTAACTTTTTTTTTATCGTACAATTATGTCGTCAAGTTTAGAAGAATATAATAAAGGAGTTAATTAAACTTTTTAATCTTTATTTAATTTTATAATATTAGTTTACATTTAAAAAATATTATAATATTAAGTTTTTGAACATAAAAAGTCACATTAAATTAATATTTTTAGCATATAACTACTATATATCGTATCTTTGTCATACTATAATTTTAGATTTTTTAATTTATTAAATAATAAAATTCATACATATTATATAAAAAAATACTAATATGATGTAGCTCGCTGCATCGTTCATATTAATAGAGAATTTAACGTTGGATTAATAATAATAATAATAATAATAATAATAATAATAACAATAATAATAATAATAATAATTTATTAAAGTTATAAACTTAATTTTTATAAAATTAAATATCTAAAATCTAAATTCTTACAAGAATGTTCAACAAAATACTAAAAAATATAATATTCATGCCCGTATAATTTTTTCTAAATCATGCCCTCATAAGTCATTTTACACATCAACAACGAAATACTAAATAACTGATTTTACCAAACATCTTTAATAAACAACTGATATTATCTGTTGGTCAAATCAGCTATCAGTTAATCACTAATACAATTAGCTAACAGCTAATGCAATCCCCTGTTTGTCAAATAGGGCTTATATGTAATGACTATTGACTGAGCTATCATTGATTAAAACAAATCATAAGTAGTGTCAAAATATTACAATCTCTATACAAGATAACTTTGAAGATTTTAAGTAAAAGGTCACTTATACAATTATCACAATGAGAATTTCTATAGATATACAAGTAATGTTCCAAACAAAATTCTTATATGAGGATAATTAAGTGAACTTGTTCTCTAGCAAACACTCATGTTTTTGTATAAATATCTTTATACTTTAATTTATGAAATCGACTAATTTCTTTATTAAAAAAAATTCATCATAAAATAATGACAGAGTAATTTGGAGAAAATACATAATTGCAATGTATATCTTATAATTATAATCTTATCACAATTTTATTTATAATATATATTTTTTCAAAAATTTTGTCATATATTCTAAATATTTATCAGATAAAAAATATATTTAAGTTATTATGTGACGAGAGAATAACTAACCGAATGGTTATGGGTAATAAACTTACAAGTGTCTCTTAATTAGCTTCCCATTTTATCGTCGGCTGTCAAAGGCTGTATTTACCTGTTTGTCTTATCTTGTTGTCTAATCAAAACATAATTCCTATGGACCAATTGTATGTCTACCTCATTTGATGAATGGCTAAAGATTAATGATTGTGGAGTAATAAGGAGCCATTTTTCAGGTCATCGTAGGGTTGGGGAACTCGTGCGGTTATCAAAGAAGAGGAGAAAAAAATGAGAAGAATACAAGTAATGGTTTGAAGTAACTCGACCCAGATCCATGATTTGGAACGAGAAGCCTTTGTGACAGAAGTGTAAAACTAAGTGTGCCACCAGCACCACGTCGGTCTTGTTATTCTAAATTCTAATCTCTGTCCAGTGCTCGACTTACCTTGATTCTTGGCACCTATGATTTTTTTTGGGTGCATAAATTCGTCCTGGGAACGTTCATCAACTGACAGGCTCACTCCAGCTTCACGGTGTCCAATTCGCTTATATTTCTCTTGATGATAACCTTAAGGCCCCCGTCCCCCTTGCCTCGGTGCTATGATCTAACGATTGGAGCCGCCGAATCCGTGTCAGAGATTCCACAAGCCAGCGTCTTCCACATGGAGTAAGAACGAAACAAAATTGTTTATATAAAAATTCTTAGTTGAAACATAAGTTAAAAAAATAATGTTCTTTCTTGCAATACGGTGTCATTATCTATTTCGAGCTTTTACACAAAATTGGATAATGATCTATTAACATTATTGCCGCCACAGTTGCATTTACAATTTAATATTGCAGTCACATGTGTTAGGTTTGGCTAGTGAACATTGTGTCAATTTCCCAGGAGATTTAGGGATTTGACGGTGGGCATGTGAACTGGGTCGGTCTTGCTTGTACTCTCTGGTTTCCCTTCACGTGTTTAGCTCTCAGCCATTGGTGCAACTGAATGTCCATCTTGCTTCAATTCCTGGCCAACTTCGCTACTAAATTTGTAATATATCTATTTTGAGTTGCCATGTTAGTCTTTTCGGCTCATAAATGTTAGTACCAGTCACTGGTTCATAGCAGTTACTTGGGCCTAAGTGTCTTAATTTCATGTTTGACATGTTTCGATAGTTCATATAAAAGCTAATTAGGTTGAGTCCGTTTTATAAACTATTCATACTTTTCATGAAAAATGAGCTGAAAAAAATATTATTTTGATGACCCTCATAACAATATTATTTGAATTATTTATATCATCTTTAAAATCTATTAATAATATTAATTATGATTATCATATTAAAATACTGATTATATGTTAAATATGTTTGACTAACACGCGTAAGATACATTTAAAAAAGTTGAGATCCAAGAGTTGATGATGGTAACGCAGTCGAGCGTGTAAACCGCTGCAAACATGCAATGAGTGATAAATTCAGCGTCCCAGTCGTATTGTCCAAGATTCAGCAATTTTTGTTGCAGAATCAAGCAAGAGGGTGTTGAAAACCTGGTAAATGGGTCCAGGAAATGAATGTAATATAATCCCTTTCGATGACAGGTTTCTAAGTGAGGTTCCTTTAGAAAAGTAAAACAAAATACTGAAAACGGGTTAAAAATCGTTAGGTATCTTTAATGGTCAATTTATGAGTTAGACTTAGGTCTGGATTAACGTGTAAAACAAGATTCTGAAAACGGGTTGAAATCGTTCAGGTATTTTTAATGGTCAATTTATGAGTTAGAGTTAGGTCTAGATTAATGTGAGGCTCCACTATACTAAAGAAAGTGATATTTATTTGTTTAGAAAAGTTAAGCCTTGAATAAACCTGATTACAAACAAATTTAATCAAAAAAATATATTAATTTTTACTTTTAATTTTAAAAAATTATTTTAAGACAATTGGGACCATCCCACTTCAAAGAGCCATGTCGTTCTTGAGGTTTTTGAATACTAAATCCAGATTATTGTTCTAGATTTTTCTTAGCAGTTGAGCTTGCAGCTGTCAATCACGTACATATAGATTAGAACTCACTAGTACTAATTAGATCTAATTCATCTCTTCATTTAGCATTATTATTGGAGAATATTTTGTATTAATTGCCTTAGTTGTTGTTTCCTAGTTTAGATGCTCTTAAGGATAATTCTATTATTGTATCAGCTATAGTTTAGGCTAGTAATCTCCTTAATAGGTTAGGATTTCTCATCTATATATTGGTATACCTTGTTTCAAATGCATATAAAACAATTCTCTTATTTTCTCTCCATCATTTTCTTCATGGTATCATAGCAATAATTTTGTCTATTATTTTATTGATTTTTTCAATAAACATGGATGACAAAGAGAGAGCTGAGGCAAGAAAATTGTCAAAAGAGGTGGTTATTGTCACCTCTAGTTCTACCGTTGAACATGATGTTAACTCCTCCCAAAAGCTGACTACTGTGTTGCTAAATGGTTTTAACTATCTTCCTTAGTCAAGAGCAGTTACTATTGCCCTCGAAGGAAGATCTCGATTGGGATTTGTTAATGGCACAGAAAAGACACCAGCTTGTAGTTCTCCTGAATATGAGAATTGGCTGTCAAAAGATCAGATGGTTATGTCTTGGATCCTAAATTCAATGGAATGAAACCTTGCAGAAATTTTCAGTTATTATCAATCCTCTTTGGAACTTTGGGAAGTTGTTCCGGACATGTATGGCAACCAAAACAATTTTGCTCATATCTTTCAAATTCAACAGGATATTGGAAATCTTCATCAAGATGGACAACCTTTGTTAATTTATTGAGCAAATTGAAAACCTTATGGAATGAATTAGAGGTTTATAAACCTCATTCAGTTGATCCAATTGTTTTACGAAAGCAAATTGAAGAAGATCAAGTTTTTCAATTGTTGGCTAGCTTTGGATTAGACTTTCAAGATTTAAGGTGTCATATTTTGATGAATGTTGAACTTCCTTCTTTAAAAAATGTCTGCGTAACTATTCAACGTGAAGAAATTCAATGAAAAGTTTTGACTCGAGAAAGTGCATCAATTGTGTTTTTATGCTCGTGCTTATATATCTCATCAACTTTTGAAAAGAAACCTTTTAAAGGTAAACGTTCAGACCTGAAATGTGACTACAGCAACTACAATGAACATTCAATAGACTATTATTGGATTCTTCATCCCGAGTTAAAGCCTAAAAATGCAAAGGATAAGAAGGGAGGGGATCAAAAACGCTTCACTAATCACAAGGCTAATTTGGCTACTCATGGTATAGAATCTATCTCTTCTAATTCCATTTCTTTGCTTAATGATTTTGCTAGTTTCCTACAAGAAAAGCATGAGCTTGAAGTTGTTAAAGAAGGGGCTGGACACAAAGAATCTGCTGCACTGCTTAGTAAATTTGCTAGGCTCTTAACTAATGCAAAGTCTGAGAACAGTTAAGATATTTCAACTACTCTTATGACTACCTTAGAGATTAGTAATTTACATGATTTACACTACAAGAAAATCACTGAATAGCGACGGAATATTTCCGATAGAAATAGAACCGACGGAATATTACTATCTTTCGATAAATACGCTTTATTATTCATATATAGCGACGGAACCATGTATCCGTCGACAATATTGGAGGGAAGAAATTTCACTCAAAATCTCCAACGGCATATAGCGACGACAAAACCTATGGTGTCGGAACAAATTGCGGGAACGGTCTCGCAATTCAATTGCTTCGGACACATATCGACGGAATAATGTCGTCGGTACATTTACCGACGGATTAGACACTTCCTTCGGTAATAAATACGGGAATTACTCCTGCAATTAATTAGCTTCGCCCAATTAGCGACGGTCCAGATACCGTCGGTACAAGTGTTTAAGCAACTTTATATACTGACATAACTTGTTCCGTCGGTATCTGTAAAATTAACTTTACCGAAGGAATTTGTGTTCCGTCGGTAGCTGTCGACAATTTGGTAAACTAAACATCGTCATTTGGTTGAAGACGAGTCGATAAACTTGAATCACCGACGGAATATGTATTATGTCAGTGATTAATCGGTTTTAACGCAAACAGATTGCACGCGATTCATCAATTTTAGCGACGGAATTTATGTTATGTCGGTAAGTTATGTTGTCGTTTTATTAAAGACGATGAGATAAACCCTAGATTACCAACGGAATGTAAATTTCGTCGGTATTTGAGTTTCCATCGCCAGGATTATTGCTCTTTTACCGACAGAATTTATGTTCCGTCGGCAACTGTTGGCAAGTTGCCTCGTCGTTTGGTTGAAGACGACGAGGAAAAACCTACCGACGGAATGCACATTCCGTTAGTAATTCAGTGCCTTTAACTCACGCAGCCTTGCCTCCCCTCCCCTCCCACTTTTCTTCTTCTCTCCTCGCAATCGCCTTCTATTTTCTGACCCCTTCTCTTGCATTTTCGGCCTTTTTTCGACTGTTTTCTTACTCATCGTGTGCTGTTTGAGGTAAACTCTCTAATGGGTGTGTTATTTTTTCAAAAAAAAGCATGTTTTTAGTGTTAATCGTGAGTGTTTGGTGATGAAATCTTGCTTGATTATTGTTGTTGTTTGCGGTTTTTCTTGTAATTATTGGTTTATTTGTTGTTTATATGTGTTATTGTTAGTAAATAATGGAAAAATGCAATTGATTTGTGGTTA
>JAOSBN010000178.1:13353135-13395103 GCA_027563595.1 Erythroxylum suave | reverse complement strand
ATATTGTATAAATTATTGAAATGAAAATGTATTATTTCTATAAACTTCAATCAAAATTTGATTTCAGGTTGAAACATGACACCAAAGAGAAGACAAGATACTGAAAGACCTCTATATTTTAGACCATGATTCGGAGGTTTATACTCTAAAGGTGAAGGATCTTGTGCTACAGCACCTACTGATGATTCCCCTCCATCTACTACACTGGCAGATGAGGCTACACCATTTACCACTCCTTCATCATTTAGTACCCCTATATCGATAGAGATATCAGGGGTAAATAATGCAGATGAAGGAGACAACCGCCAACCTAGAGTTGAGGGATCTGATGGAAGAAAATATATCACAGTAGTCAATAATATGTAAGTTAAAATACATTTACCATTATATGTTATAATTAAGTTATAGGTTGCAATTTTAAAAATGGTATAAATTTATTTGTTTTTATATTATGGGTTTGTTCTATCTAGACCCTGTTTGAGGAATATGACATCAAAATCTAAGGAGAAGATTGATCCTGAGGGCTATTGTTGGAAGAATATCTCTCAGGCCACAAATGAATTTTACTATCATGAGTTTGAGGTACGATAGAATTAATTATTTCCTTTTTTAATATTAATTTTTATATTAATTTGATAACTATTATTACATCAACAGTATTTATCAAATATATTTTCTTTTGATACAGAAATTTTTTTTTTGGGATTCTCAATTGGACAAGATTGTATATAAAGTATGGGAGTCGAGAGCACGTACGCGTTATCGCAACTTTGTTGGTGCGATAAGTAGGGCAGTTGTATGACCGCCTTTTATTTCTGAAGAAATATGGAGTCATTGGCTGACGTATTGGACATCACCTGCAGCGATGTCGATTTCACAGTGTAGTTCGGCCAACAGACGTGGAGGACCCAAGGGAGAGAGTCTTCTCGTACATACGGAAAAATCTATTACCCACCAAGAGCATGCAAAAAGACTTGTAAGTATCTACAATTAATAGTTATATTCCCATCTCTTTTCTTTGCTGTATTTTAATTGAATTTGCTTTATAAAATCTATTTTAGTTATAATTAACATTTTATTCCTATGCAGGAAAAGTCTTTGGACGTGGCACCTGCACCCCGTCAACTATTTCTGTACACTCATACTAGGAAGAATGATAGGGTTACATTCGTCAACGATCATTGTAGAGATGTAAATGTAAGTGAAATTTATAATTTAATATTAATAATATGCTTAATAATTATCAATTACTAATATATAAACAATGCTTTCTGATAGGATCAAATACAACAAACCATTGAGCGGCGGTCTCAGCAATATGAAAATATTGATAGGCTGATACTTACCTGGAAGCAGTTGGTGGTAGAGATTGTCGTGGGAGGATATTCAGACTAGGATCATTTGCGAATATTTGTTATTCACAATCCTCCACGTCTAGTATAGCAGCATCTGCTAGGCGGTCCAACAATAATAAAGTGGAGGCCCTTGAGAGCACAGTGCAAACATTGTTGGAACAGATGCAGTAGATGCAACAGACGATAGCAACGTAACAACAGTCATTGGACTTGTACGCTCAGCTACGCCGGGAGATTGATGAATTGAAGAGTAAGGGTAGCAGGTCACCACACCAACCAGACGATCCACCAGCTCCAGATCAGTATTGTATTATTGGTCATTTAGTTTGTATTACAGATATTATTATTTACAATTTACAATGTAACGTTTTTATTATCAATTAAGATATTTTAATTTTTAATCATTAATCAAAATTTCTATTTAATTATTTCTATCAAATTAAATATATATTATAAATATTTAATTATTAAAATTTTCTGACGGTTATAATTTCAATATAATGAAAATAGATATTTTAAAAAAATTTAATCAAATATTTTACCGACGGAAACATCCATAATTTCCGTTGGTAACTGCCAATACTATACCGACAGACAATAAATTCCGTAGGTAATGATTAAGCTTATTTACGGACAGAAATAACGTACTTTACCGACGGTATTAAAAACATTCCGATGCTAAATTTACATACAGTTTAGGAACTTACTGTATGTAAATTTAGCATTGGAAAATTATAGCCCGTCGGTAATTTACGGACGGAAAAAGTGTGACGGTCAGTATATTTTTCGTTGAAATTACCGACGGTAATTTTTTTGTCATCGGTAAAGTTACCGACAGAAATTTCTTTACTGTCGGTAAGGTTAGCTACGAAAATTTCTTTACCGTCGGTAAGGTTAGCTACGGCTGAATCTACGACGTTTTTGTCTGTCGGCATATTCCGTCAGTAATGTTTAATATTTTCGTCGGTATTTTCCGTCGTTAAATGACTGTTTTCTTGTAGTATTGTGTGTTGTAGATTCTGGTGCCAGTGATTATATGACAAATAAGTTAACCAACATTCATCATTTTACACCTTGTGCTATCTCATCTTTTATCTCGGTTGCTAATGGAACAGGTGCACCAATAAAGGGTAAGGCAAAAATTAATCTTGCCTAAAAAATATGGAGACTATAGAGTCTAAGGTCTTATATGTTCCATCCTTTCCCTTCCAGTTATTGTCAATCCAAAAATTAACATCAACTCTTAACTATGATGTTATATTTACTCCGTTCAAGGTAATTTTTTAGGATCATCTCACCAAATAGAGGATTGGTGAAGGTTTTGTAGTTGAATGGTATTTACTATTTCTCTGATCCGGAGTCTTGAAAGCTTTTCAAGCTACTATCTTACCCATCAAAGATCATCAATTATGGCATCTTTGTTTGGCTCATCCTTCGGACCCCATTCTTTCGAAAATAAAATTGAGTTTATCTAAGGGATTTTATGACTATGAGATTTGTCATTACACTAAATCTAATAGACTTCCTTTTAATTCTTCTTTACCTAAGACTTCTCAAGCTTTTGAGCTTCTTCATTAGGATGTATGAGGACCTTCTTCTATGTCTATTGATGGCTTTAAATACTTTGTGACCTTTATTGATGATTTCTTAAGGGTTACTTGGGTGCATTTATTGAAATCAAAAAAATGAACTTTTTAGTTGTTTTAAGGATTTCCACATACTAGTTAATACTCAATTCTCTGCTCATATTCAAAATTTCCAATCTCATAATGGCACTGAATTTACATCTCATAACATGAAAAACTACTTAATTTCTAATGGAATATTTCATCAAACTAGTTGTGTTAACACACCCTAACAAAATGGAATTGCTGAGCGCAAGAATCGAGATTTGCTAGAGAAAACCAGAGCCATCATGTTACAAATGAATGTTTCAAAGAAATTATGGTTTTATGGAATTCTTACGGCTACTTATATTGTTAACTGTTTACCTAGTCGAGTATTGGATTTTCAATGCCCACTTGAAGTTTTGCAGGATAAAAAATCCAATGTATCCCATCTGAAGGTCTTTAGGTGCACTTGTTTTGTGCATATATTTCGAAATCAGCATGATAAACTTGATCCTTGAGTTGCGAAGTGCATTTTTATAGGATATTCACAAACCAAGAAAGGGTACAAGTGCTATGATGCTATCACTAAAAAGCTCTACATCAGTAGAGAAGTTCGTTTTTTTGAAACCTATTCATATTTTAAAATTACCAATCAAGGGGAGTCTTTGGCTTATTTAGTTCCATTATGAAGTATGGAGTTGAGTATTGAAAATACTACAAATCAGTATGATGTTCAGGAAGCAGTTGATCAAAGCTCCAATATGAATACTTCATGTGTTGTTGATGATCTTTTCACTGAAGATACTTCGTTTCCTACCCATATCAGTTCAAATGAACATGAATCTTTAAATTCACTAGGTGAATCTCCAGCTCCACAATGCAATCCTCCAGGAGAACGTCATCGTCTGTCAAAATTACAAGACTATGTGGCTTACACTGTTAGGCGTCCTTTGTTAAATGTCTAAATTACTTGAGACTTTCACCCTTATATGCAGCTTTTCTTTCAGCTATATCAAGCATTCATAAGCCAAAAAATGTCTATGAAGCTCAGTCTCAACCATTGTGGAGAAAAGCTATGGAAGAAGAATTGACAACACTTTAGAATATAATACTTGGAGTATAGTGCCTCTTCCAAAAGGAAACATATTGTGGAAAGTTGATGGATATATAAAACAAAGTTTAACTCTGATGGCTCTGTTAATCGACATAAAGCTCGCCTTGTGGCACAAGGTTTTACTCAAGAATTTGGTATCCTAGTTGCCAAGATGACCACTATTAGAGTTCTTTTATCTATTGCTATCATGTTTTCTTGCATGGGGCTCTTGAAGAAGAAGTTTTGTGAAGCTTCCACCTGGCCATCATTTAAGTGGAAAATTGAACTTGGTTTGCAAACTCCATAAATCAATTTGTGGATTAAAACAGAGCCCTCGCGCATAGTATGCAAAATTGAACCAACTTTATCAAAATTTTAGTTGATTCTTCTTTATATGTCTGCATTAAAAATGGCGAAAAGTTGATGGTGATAATTTATGTGGATGATTTAATTATCACACGAAATAATACTAAATTTATTGCTTAGTTAAAGAAGAATCTTAAGAAGCTTTTTCCAATTAAAGACCTTGGCTGCTTAAAATATTTTCTTAGGATTGAAATGGCCTCGTCTAGTAAAGGATTTTTCCTTAACTAGCGAAAGTACACCATTGATTTATTGCAAGATGATGTTATGCTCTTTGCTAAACCTGTAGCCACTCCATTGGATAGCAATCTAAAATTGACTTCAATAGGAAAACCTTTTGAATCACCAATTTACTATCAAAAGCTTATGGGTAAACTTATCTACCTTATGATTACTCGATCAGACATTACATTTGCTGTTAGTCTTGTTAGTCAATTTATGCATGCACCAATGATTTATCATTTAAGTATAGTCAAACGCATTCTCTGATATTTGAAGGGAACTATAGGCCAAGGAATTGTAATGACCAGAAATGGACATATTGATATGATAGGGTATACTGATTCAGATTGGGCTGGAAACCATCTTGATTGTCGATCAACTACTTAATATTGAAATGGCCTCTTCCAGTAGAGGATTTTTGCGAAAGTACACCATTGATTTATTGCAAGATGGTGTTATGCTCTTTTCTAAACCTATAGCCATTCCATTGGATAGCAAACTAAAATTGCCTTCAATAGGAAAAGCTCTTGAATCACCAATTTACCATCAAAAGCTTGTGGGTAAACTTATATACCTTATGATTACTCGACCAGACATTACATTTGTCGTTAGTCTTGTTAATCAATTCATGCATTCACCAATGATTCATCATTTAAGTATGGTTAAACGCATTCTCTGATATTTGAAGGGAATTATAGGCCAAGGAATTGTAATGACCAAAAATGGGCATACTAATGTGATAGGGTATACTGATTCAGATTGGGCTGGAAACCATCTTGATTGTCGGTCAACTACTGGATATTGCATGTTTGTTTGAGGTAATCTAGTGTCATAGAAAAGCAAAAACAACATATGGTGGCTCGTTTTAGTGTCGAAGCAGATATCATACAATGGCAACCATTGCCTGTAAACTTATGTGGCTCAGAAATCTTCTTGCAAACATGGATTATCCACTTAAAACTCCAATGACCATTTTTTTTTATAATCAAGCTACTATGGATATCGCAAAGAATCTTGTTTTTCATGAAAGAACAAAGCACATTAAAGTGGATTGTTACTACATTAGCCAGCAAGTTTAATCTAAAGTTATCAACACGCATTATATGCGAACCAATGATTAACTTGCAAATGTGTTTAGCAAAGTTCTGCCTTCTACTTAGTTTCACCGTTTGTTGGGCAAGCTTGGATCTATAAATCTGTTAGATCCAGCTTGAAGGGGAGTGTTGGAGAATATTTTGTATTAATTGTCTTAGTTGTTGTTTCCTAGTTTAACTACTATAAATAAGGATAATTCTATTATTGTATCAGCCATAGTCTAGGTTAAATTATTGTGTTGTAATTTCCTTAATAGGTTAGGATTTCTCATCTATATATTGGTGTACCTTGTTTCAAATGAATATGAAACAATTCTCTTATTTTCTCTCAATCATTTTCTTCAATTACTAAATCACATGTAATTTATATCATATAATTAAAAGTGATTGTGAGTTTAGAACTTTGTTCAATATACCTACGAATCATAGCTGCTAGCCGAAATCTACCCCTTGACCATCCCAAACTTAAAGAAAGGTTGAGTTGTATGGAACTTATTGCTTATTGAAGGCAAAAAGTAAGGAATTGTTATTAAGGTTTATTAAAAATTTTAAATTAATTATACTGACACCTATTTATAATATTAAGTTATATTTTAAAGTTTTTAATCCTTAAATGCTATATCAATCGTTAATTTAATCCATCTAATATCATAATTATAAGGTAATTTAAAATTATTAAAAATTAAATAATCTTAAAAATAATTTGTTTAAACATTGAATAATTATATGATTTTTACTAAGATGAGCATTATTTTATTTATGCTAAATTAACAACAAATTATATTTTATTGTGATATTTAAAGTACAATGACTATTACTTTATGTATAACTGAAATATTTAACTTTTATTGAACTTTCTTATCATATTAGTATACTGAATTTATGTGCCAAACCAATTAAATAAACTTACTTACTTAATTTAACCAAAATTAGGTCTAACTTAGTAGTTAAATCCTAAGTATAACTTTTTATTTGAGGTTACTTCTTCTATTTTAGTCTTTTGTTACTATCAATTTAGATTGATTGTTGAATTTAGGATAGAAGATACTCAAATTTAGGATAAAATATATGAATTTCTAAGTAATTTTTTAAAAAAATTACTTAGAAATTATAATTTAAAAATCTTTTATTAAGCATTTATCAATTTATATTAATAAAACTATTAAGTAAATAATAATTACTGATAACATAATTTAAAAAAATTACTTAGAAATTATAATTTAAATATATTTTATTAAGCATTTATCAATTTATATTAATAAAACTATTAAGCAAATAATAATTACTGATAACATAATTTATCTGCTCGATTTAACCTAATCTTATTAATAAATTTTATTAGATTAATGTTTATATAAATTTGATAAAAAGTTGTTTAAAAATTTTTAATATCACATATTATTTTTAATATAAAATTTAAAATAAAAGACGAACATTTTAAAATGTCTTGTTAAGAAAAAATATATGCATAAAAGTGATGGAGATCTTAAACGGGCGGTGACTATAAATTCTCTGTTGAGATGGAGTGGTCCACCGTAAATCTTCTCGCGAGGTAGCGTCTAGTGGCTTGTCTGTGATGTAAGAACATTGTTGGCTGTAATAACTCAATAAGCCAAACATAATACTCAACTTTGACAAAGTTGGATATAAATATTCAATCTTTCAACTTGATAGCATTATTCTCTGATTTCAACTGCTCAAGTCCGAGTATAACAAAATCAAGTACAAGAAAGTGTATTCTTTTTGGTGGTAGGGAAGGGAATACAAAATCAAGGTTCTTAAGACAATAATATAAACTTTTTAATAAATTATATTGGACCACGTGAAACAGAACATGGACATATTCGTTACCACCTGCTTTTGATTTTCCTTGATAACTTTGGTAAAGCCTCAGCTATAAATCGATTAAGCAATAATTAGCTAACCAGTTGGTAGTGGTTTTCAGGATAGTATAATTAATATTAGTCACATGATGCATAGTAAACACACAACCTCACCACCGTCTTCATTATTACGGTTGGTGTTCTGCTTTTTCTTTTTCCCTCTCCGATCCGATCAGATTGGCTGGACGATTGTACGTGTCTCGTTCACATTTACATGAATGGATTTACAGATTCCTACTGTTGCATTAGTTATGTGAGAAAAGGGTTAGCAATTGTGGACCCGTGGGATTCAACCGTTTCACTGATTATTTCAGGACTAATGCCACTTAAAGACGCCCACTAAATGCTAATTTGGTTTGAGTAAGACCAAGTTACACCATATATATTGACTCTAGAGTGGAGTCGTCTTTCTCTTCCACGTATAGTAACTCCTGCCATATTAGAACTCCAAACTCCAAAAAATCCATAAACGAGCCTTTGTACCAACCGTCCACTTTCAAACCTTAATACAACTCCTCCGTGACCTAATTCATAAGTTCCTTCTAATTCTGTAGTTAATGATGTCCTTTAAAAGTGTAATTCAAGTGGTTTTAAATTATTAATTTATCAAATATTTTACATTAGGTGATATAATAATTGTACTAGTATTATGGAAAAATTGTATTCATATCAATTAAAGTTAATCTTTCGGGGTATAACGCAAGAATTAAGAGCAAAGACACTAATATGGTCATGCATAGAACATGCGCCGTAAAAATCTCATCTGTCTTAAATGTTAAAACGAGTTGAATTGTAAGTAAAAAACATAAAGATCAAGTCTCAGGCACATGAGAATTTAGACTCATCTTCAATTTTTAAAAATATTATTTTATATATTTAATTTAAAAAAAATTAGTGGTGTCCGACCACACTGTCAAAGTCGTAAACTGACGCGTGCAGCTGCCAAAAAGTCACCATCTCGGAAACGATAAACTGAAATTCAGTTAATAGGGTATAAGCATCCAAAATTCCAACCCCACCATGTAAAAAGTTTCACTGTATCTCCATTAACACGCCACTGGTAGAAGCGAAGTCTAACCTTTTCTTTTCCACTTAAAATAATACATTAGGTAATTCCATTCCTTTCCTCTCTCTGTCTCTCTCCACCAAGCAACGCACTTTGTCCGACTTAAAGGTGGCTGTTACATTGCACAGTGGCGCTGTTCTTTACATTGGTGTCCGTTCTTATCTTTATTTAATTTCAACCTTTTGTTTTTCTTTTCTTGTCTTCGGGGTTTTAATCGCCTTTCATCTTTCGTAGTCAATTAGTAACTCATGTCAGTGAAAACGTTTCTACAAGCCGAGGAATTTCAGACCTCTGTGAACGTGAGAGCTTCAAGTTCGTGGATTAGACATTATTATAGATTTTTTCATCAAAACCAATTCTGGGTTTTTCGCAACTATTGCTTCCCGTGCACTGTTTGTGAGACTTTGTTAATCTAACGCTCTCTTTTGTTGTTGCTTCAAGTTATCTCTCGACCTCCAAAGATTCTTATTTTTAATTAGTGTAATGGCTATGGGATTTACTCATCGTCATTAAGGAGGTTGTGCTGGAAGTTTTCTAGATTTGGTGCTTTATGGGATGGGGTTGGTGGCCAAAGTTTTATTTCAACTAGTAAACGTCTGTCTCATTGGCTTGCTTTTCACAGTTGAAGAATCTGCAGGTAAAGCCATGTCCTTTGTTCCCGAGTTTGAATTCAGTTGATTAGATTATCCGGTAGTCGATACTTTAACTATTATTAATTCTTAGAATTCTCATGTTGGTAGTGCTAATGTGGAGAAATTTCTATATATCTGTATAGTGACTTAGTAATTTTAGACATGGAGTACAAGAAGACGGATACTATTGAGATCAATCAGTTTGGACCGTGTTATCGATCTGAACATGCAAAATCTATGGAATTCTTGGGCTAAATGTTGCCTTACAATTAAATTACTGCTTACTAATGCTTTTAATTTGTAATCTAGCTGAAGTTACTGTTACAGACCAGTCCTAAATAATGATAATAAAATGGGTTCTCACTCTGGATAATCATCAAATGCATCTTCTGGAGAAGGATTACTTATTTAATGCAATATCCGAAAAGAGTGAATGCTAGACTTTTGAAAGCTCATCAGTATTCTTTTACCTGGATAATCTGTCGTCTGGTTGTTTATTCCTGCTGTTGGTCACTTTTTCCTCCAAGAGTTTAGCCTTTAGATGCTATGGAGAAAAAGTGGGAGTTGGAGCAGAATAATTCCTTCTTCATTGTTAATGTTGCTAAGGACACGAAAAATGTTACTGCTGCTGACATATTTAGAACTGCCAACAATTCAAAAAGTTTGATTTGAATTTAATTTTATTACAAATGTTGAACAACAAATAAGAAATAGCCTATGCATTTTCATTTTCATTTTCATTTTTGTGTTTTAATTCAGTATAAAAGATCCTAAAGATTTTTCTTCTGTTTCAGGGTACATTATAACCCCATCTCCAGTAATTTCTTCTGAAGTTCGTCCAACAATACAAGGTATAGCTGGACCAGTCCATCAGGGGATACCATTAGGAAGTAATAAACCAAGCTCAGAGAACCGGCCAAATGGTAACTTGCATGAAATGGTAATCCAAATTTGGTAATTGGGACTGAAACTGCTAGATTAAGCTTTTGTTTTGGCAACGCAGTATCGAATTTGCACCCTCTGCCTGCATTACCTCCATTCATGCCTGTCCTAGCGCCCCAAACTGTCACAGGGCTTGTGCCATCCCATTTAACTACTACGCCCATTATGCCACCGTCACACAGTGCAGCTTCACCACCCTTCATTCTTCAAAGGCACGGCCCAACTTTATCGCCAACTGGTTCAATCACATCTCCATCACCTAAAATAGCTCCTCCACCCTCAGTTGCTCAAGTGAATGCACCACTAATGCCACCTGAGGCTCATCAGAGAAAGAAATCAGTTAAAAAACCTCCTATCTCTCCGTCAAATGTGCCTGGTATTAACTCGCTTAAGTTGTTTTACCTGTAAGATTTTCTTCATTTTTATGAAGTGTACATATGGTTGCAGTTGAATCTCCATCGAGTAAGTTACCACAAAATTCAACATTTTCCCATCCTGATGCACCTATAACTTCACCAGGGAATGATCATATATACAGATCATTCAATGGAGTTCCTATCCCAGAGCCAATTTCTTCAGGTTTGCCGACGTGATACTTTTGCCACAACTAATGGACAAATTGTGTTTGTATATCATTCCTCACTCTAAAGTGGTCTTCCTTCAATTACTTCAAGTTCACCCAAAATTTGCAATAGTATTTTACATAATTGTATCTATGTGTAAGTAGATTCCAATTTAATTGTGCTATTTCTTTCTTTAATCTCAGTTGCACCCCTTCCAAGGAATGCACACCGAAACAAGCCAGTGGGCCTTCCATTTGCACCTGCAAGAATGCCATCTATATCACCTGGTATGCATGATCATTACCTTTTCTTCATTTGAGAAGCTCAAAAAAGCCTAGTTGTTGCATTCTTTCTTCTAGTTCTTATCCTACTAATGTTGTTAAAAGCAGTCCCTGTTGGGTCACCTGGAAATGAGATGTCACATAATGCCCCATCAGTCCATCCAACTGTGCCTGGAGAATCTCCGTCAACAATTCCAGGTTCAAATTTGCGTAACATTTGATACTTATTATGCTAGACTTTAATTTGCTTCCCTGTGAGTCAAGGGCAACAAATATTTTTGTTTAAGGACCTTTTGTCCCCCCTCCATTATTGTTCCTATAAATGCTTCCATCCATTATCACATTCTACCAAATCATCCTCAAAGAAAAGGTAACAAAACTGCTAGAGTTGTGGGAAAAGTTTGGTTAGTTTGAGGTTCTCTGCATTAACTACACTGATTAGAACCTGAAGGTTGTGAATTAAAAGAGCGGAGCTTCATTTTGATATATTTGTTGTCTGAAAAGTGATTTCGTATCTTATTCCACTTAACTTGCTTTAAGCTTGGAGTGGGAATGTCTTTATTTTAGTCGGAAGTAGCCTCTCTACCAAGTAGGGTAAGGCTACTTACTACCAGACCTCCCTAGACCCCGCGCTCAACGGAGCTCCCACTAGGTGTTGTTTTTGTAGTTAATTACATTTGATTTGTTCTTTATAGCATTCCACTTTAGACAAAATTACTCATCAAATGACTCATTTGATGGCTTATGCTTTTGTGAGGCATTTTGTAGTGACAATAAATTTATAGTTTATGATGATATTCCTATTTATTTTTTACAGTGAAATTTGTGTATATTTGATGTTAATTTTTTGTCCCTGTATGAGATTGTAGGTCCTGGTGTCTCTCATTCATCAATGCCTTCTCCTGGCATTGACCAGAAAAGAACTGGAACTCCTGTTATTGCTCCTCCACATAAAATGGCAAAGCCTTTACCACCCCAAAATTATCAGCGAGCTAAAGGTGACAAACTACAAACTTTTAGCAAATCAATAATATTGGGTGTTGTTATCTTTCCACCTACTTTTATTCTCATATATGATCTTTTATCCTTTGAAGTGTTTCATTTGCGGAATGTTTTACTAAGTTTATATGGATTAGAGACATATGACTTTTGATCTTTTGACTCTATTACAAAATGGTGATTGCTTTTATTAAATAAAAGGGAAATATGAACCAACGTTAAGGCAACTCAAAATGACATTACAGGTCCTAGTTCTTCTCATGAATCAGCACCTGTACAAGGCAAACATGGAATTCCACTTGCTGCACCGCCAGATGAGACACCCCAGCTTTTGCCCCCTGTAGCCCATCCACCAGCCAAAGGTAAATTAGTTAAATAGGGTTGAAGCACTGATATCTCGTGCAATTTGGAGATTCTATGTCTTTCCATGCTAGTATTGTGAAGGTTCTTCTACTGTCGCTCTTTCAGTGCCCAAACCTGTGAGGCATCCTAGTGGTGCTCCTGTTACATCTAGATCATCTTCTTCGAGTAGAGGGTATCAATCTCCTGCCTCTCCACCATCTATCACATTTCATAAGAAAAACCGCACAAGAAACAACACTAATCACCCTGCTGCTGCTTTGTCACACCCGATATATCCTCCCTCTTCAAATGCTCAAGGTTTCTCTTTTAACGCTTCAAAATATTTCCCATATATAAAAGTAAATGCTCTGTATTATGCTCTTAAAGTGAATCTAAATTTATTCTTTTAATGCCTTTCAGGTCCTTCCATCCCTCCATTTTTACGGACAAAAAGGCATACACATTATGCTCCTCTGGCCCTTGGTCCAGGTACCACAATGGTAACTGCTTGGCTAGATCATTTTTTGACAATTGCTCTCAAAACATATTGGATTTACTGCATTGTAGGTCCTTTAGCTTCTGGATCACATGGCCTCTTTCCTAAACCAGCAGCCATCGTCTCACCAGCTCCTTCACCATCTCCGAAAACATCTGTCTGGATTGAGAGTAAGGATCATCCAATTTTCTTACCTTCTTTTTTCGCTTTGCAGAGTATAGCTCATGATCCTTTTTCATACCATTAGCTTACATACTTACATTTGAATCTGATTGCATTTCCAAGTGCCCGTTCTTTCTCCTTCTGGATCATCACCAAGGGGTCCAAAGAAGCCCTTCTTGCCACCTTTCCAAGCATTGCCTCCTCCACCTCCTAATGAAGGTAATTGAACTTCTGATTTTGTCATCCTGCAATTTTAAAATTTTCAACCTTTTGTTGTCCCTTTCTCTCTGGAAATTGTTCCTGCATGTAACACTGGTTTCTTTTGGGCCTGTAGATTGTTCAACTACTGTTTGCATGGAGCCATATACAAATACGCCTGCTGGCTCTCCTTGTGGCTGTGTCTTGCCCATGCAAGTTGGACTTCGCTTAAGTGTTGGATTATACATTTTCTTCCCATTGGTTTCAGAGCTTGCTCAGGAGATTGCTGCTGGTGTTTTTATGAAACAAAGTCAAGTTCGTATTATGGGAGCAAATTCTGCCAGCCAGCAACCAGAGAAGACAATTGTCCTCATTGATTTGGTTCCAGTTGGAGAAAAATTTGATAATACAACTGCATTTCTCACTTTTCAGAGGTTTTGGAAAAAACTAGTTGTCATTAAAACTTCCCTTTTTGGGGACTATGAAGTGTTATATATTCGCTATCCAGGTTCATGAATTTCCAGTGTCTATTCATCCATTTTGTTTCCATAGATTGTTCTATATGGATAATCATTCAGATGTTCTGCATTTGTAGGTCTACCTGCATCACCGCCATCAGCATCTTCAAACATTAACACAATTGATGATGTGCCATATTCTGGCATTGACAATAATGCAAGGACGATGAAGCCCCTTGGTGTTGATGTAAGAAAAATGCATCACAAAGATAGGCTTGGTGGCGGCATGATTGCTGTTATTGTGCTCTCAGCTTTTGTAGCACTAGTTCTATGCTGTACTGTAGCTTGGGTTTTGCTATTTAAACATAATGAACATGATAGTCCACCAGCACAGACTCTACAGCCTTTGTCACGTCCTGTGGCAAAACCTTCAGGTAATTCCTGGAACTACAAAACATGGTGCATTTATCATGTCCACTGTGGGGGTATCCTAGTTCGATAGAGTGAATTACAAGTGCTGTGAACCTTCATAACTTCCCTGATCAGCAGCTTCTAGTGTTATAATTTAATAATTATTTTCTCAAGTATTGGTGAGAAAAATCAATATATTGATGATTAATTGGGCAATCATCTTTTCCTTTTATATTCAATTATAGCCTAGTCATCATGTATACTTCAACTTAAGTGGAAATCATAACAATGAAAGTCTTGAATAGTGGCTATGGATTAAGAAAATGTAAATTTTGTAGGTACCACCGGATCAATGATTGGAAGTGGTGGGAGTTCTGCATCATTGTCATTTGGATCAAGTGTTGCTCCTTACACTGGCTCAGCAAAGACTTTCAGTAAAGCTGATATAGAAAGAGCTACTAACAACTTTGATGCTTCAAGAATACTGGGGGAGGGAGGCTTTGGTCGTGTTTATAATGGTGTTCTCAAAGATGGGACCAAAGTTGCTGTCAAAGTTCTAAAGAGAGATGGTCAACAAGGTGGCCGAGAGTTCTTGGCTGAAGTTGAAATGCTTAGCCGCCTTCATCACAGAAACCTGGTGAAGCTGATTGGCATATGCACAGAGCATGCCCGCTGCTTGGTTTATGAGCTCATACCAAATGGAAGTGTGGAGTCTCATTTACACGGTACTACTTTTGCTCTTCTAGATCAAAAACAAACTTTACGCTTTCAAAATTTCCTTTCTTTTATTTCTTGAAAAAATGACAATGCTAATCTGTGTCTTCTCATTCAGGGATCGATAAGGAATCTATTCCCCTCGATTGGAATGCCCGGATCAAGATAGCACTTGGTGCAGCTCGAGGTCTAGCGTATCTCCATGAGGATTCAAGTCCTGGTGTCATACACAGAGATTTCAAGTCTAGCAATATCTTGTTAGAACATGATTTCACACCAAAAGTTTCCGACTTTGGTTTGGCTCGAATTGCCATGGATGAGGAAAATAGGCACATATCAACCCGCATCATGGGAACTTTTGGGTGAGAATTCTTCTCTCCATATGAAGAAAAATGATATCATAGGTCATGTAAAAACTGTACTGCGCTTTTACCTTTGTTTTGTGGAGAGTGGAGGTATCTCTAAAGTGCAACTCACAATAAGCATGCTTATTATCCATAGCCTTTGTCACAAGTATCTACGTAGAATTCAGATTGCAGCTATAAAATGGTATTCTTTAAAGATGCTGTCCAGATTATGATTGCTTTTCTCCAATCTGGAAGAAGATGACATTTATTGTGGGGTTAAAAGGGGTTTCTTTTGCATATCTTTGTGATTTTGAGAAGCAATTTAATGAGCTTGTTACCACCACTTCATAACATACCATCTAACTTTGATTACGAGAAAAGATGGTGGAGTGCCCTTCTTGTTTTGGAATATGTTTTACCTCTGCCAGATTTTCAAATACACAACTGATTTCCTCCTGGTTTTTTATGCTAATAATTAATTTCTAATGATTTTATCCAGCTATGTGGCTCCAGAGTATGCTATGACTGGTCATCTTTTAGTGAAGAGTGATGTCTACAGCTATGGTGTAGTGCTTCTTGAGCTCATAACTGGAAGAAAACCAGTCGACATGTCGCAACCACCTGGTCAAGAGAATCTTGTTTCGTGGGCTCATCCATTTCTGACAAGTGACGAAGGGCTGGTGGCCATCATAGATCCATCTCTAGGACCTGATTTTCCTTTTGATAGTGTGGCCAAAGTGGCAGCCATTGCTTCAATGTGTGTTCAGCCGGAAGCATCACATCGGCCATTCATGGGTGAGGTTGTTCAGGCCTTAAAGTTAGTATGCAATGAGTGTGATGGGGAAAAGGAAGCATGTTCAAGAAGTTCCAGCCAAGAATTATCCATTGATATGGATACTGGGGTGGGTGGTGGCTCAGGACGGGTTCATCCTTTTGGAAACCAAACGACTGCAGTGAATTACGACTCTGAGCCAGATATAGAGAAGGCATTGTCAATATCAGAGTTGTTGACGTTGTCTGTGAGTTATGAAAGGCAGGCATCTGGATCATTTAGATTGAGAAAATGTTCTAGTTCTGGTCCATTGACAACAGGAAGGAGCAGATGGTTTTGGCAGAGAATGAGGAGATTGAGAGGGGAAAGCGTGAGTGAACATGGGATTGTTTTCAGAAAATGGCCAGGTTCGCATTGAACACCTATGATTGACGAGGAATGCATGGTTCTTCTATTCTATTCTATTCTAGGCAATAAAAGTAATCAAGGGTTACCAAATTAATACTGTTTGTCTGTCTGTCCGGTCATAACAGAAACAGCAGCCTATGCCCCTTCTTAGTTTAGATTCTCCCAACTGTATACAACCTTTTTCTTTCACTTTTTCATCTCAATATCAAATTCTGAGTGATACTAGCATTTTGGCCATGTATAATTTATAAAAGAGAGTTGCTCTTAGGCATAAGGCTATTTATTTTGGGAGAAAAGAGAGAGTTATTAATTATTTATAATTTTTTTCTGTATTTTGTAAAAAGGTTATTTTGGTGACTCAAATCTATGTCCTTTTAATCATAAAGGATCAATTAGTCACACCAATTTAAGTAATTATTTAAATTAGAAATTACATCAGCAGGGCAAGTCATGACTCATGACTACTTTCCTCGAGTTAACAGATAAAAGAGACCACACGGCAACGGCACCTCACGATCACAAAGCACAGCTCTCAACGCACAGACACATCAACACTACTAATCCCCCTATTAGCTAATTACTTTCACCTCTTCAGCGTTCACTTATTATAATTGATTGAGATATGTTTGCTTCGGTTACATTTGGTTGAGGATGAGATTTTTAATAGAACGAATTTATAAGATGAAATTAAATTAAATATAAATAATATAATATTAAAAATTATTATTTGATAAAATAGAAAATTTATAATATAATATAATCTAATAAAATATTATTTTTTAAAAATTTTATAATATAATATAATAAAATTTATTTATTATGTTATATTGCATCGGAAACTTTTTATTTTTATAATTTAAAATAAATATAATATAATATAAACTCTCATCTCCCTGTCCCATCCCTGTCTCATTTTATTTTAATCCATTATCTGATTATCTTATCATTCTCCAAACCAAAAATATCGTAAAATCTCGCGCTCAATCGACACGCGGTAGGTCTTTCTCGCTCTTGTGGTTGGACCGAGCAGGGTTTTAGGTTTGTCGCCTTTTCTTCTCTTGAGTTCTTTCTTATTTGAGATTCTACTCTAAGTGTCAGAGTCGACAATGGAGGGTCAAGCGCCGAAGAAGAGAGGTCGTAAACCTAAGCCCAAGGATGAAAAGGAACAATATCAACAAAGCGTGGGCAAAATGAAGGAGGGAAAGAAGTCTCACCAACATTCCGCTGACGAGAAGTACACGCAGTGGAAGGCGTTGGTCCCTGTTCTCTATGATTGGCTCGCTAATCATAACCTTGTTTGGCCTTCTCTCTCCTGCCGGTATGTGGATTCTTTTTCTTCCCTCATTTATAGGGTTCTTTCTTTCTTTCTTTCCTTTTTTGGTCCACATTATTGTGTGTGCTTTGCGTTGCGTTATCTTTATTCTAAGTTTTGTGTGTTTTTGCATCACTTTGGGATCTATTATGTATGTAATTTGTCAAAGTGATAACTTTTAATGGTTTGTAAGTGATGATTTTAGGGAGCTGTTTGATGGCTACCCTTCGTTTTAGTTTTAGGTGAATGAAGATCTGTCGTTATGGTTCTAGCTTTCGGAACAACTGTTTAGTCTTTTCTTTTATTTGTTGGCTAGTTGATTTGTTGACTTTGTTCTCAATAGGTGGGGGCCGCAGCTTGAACAATCCACATACAAAAATAAACAACGTCTCTACCTCTCTGAGCAGGCATGTCCGTTATTATGAGTTCTATTGTACTTCGAATTGCATCCATCTTTTGAGTTGGTGTGTAGATGTATGCATTACATTCAGTTTTTGGAAGAACGTTGAAAAAAAAAAAAAGAATCCTAGCAAATTATCATTCTTCTTAGCATATTTCTTATTTATGTAATTTGGCATTGCAAAGTTCACAGCTTGAGCGAGTTTTTAGGTTATCTGCATTGAAATGGACATCCCTATTGCACTTGTATCGTTTTTCCCTGTCAAATGAACTTGGAAATTGTGAATAAAAATTCTGAGGGAATTCGTTTCTGGAGTTTGACCTTTGGCGCTGAGACTATTTTTCATCTTTCTTGTTGTTATGTGGTTTCTCATGGTTGTTAACTATATTACTTTGTCTTGGCAATCACCATTTTTTTCCCTTCTTCAGTTCACATATAGACTTAGTTTGCCTACTACTGAAGCAACAAGATTTCTTGTAATTCTTCTGAATTTTTTTTCCTTTTTTGATTATGGCCAGACTGATGGTAGTGTTCCTAACACTTTGGTCATTGCAAATTGTGAAGTTGTGAAGCCTAGAGTTGCTGCTGCAGAGCACATATCTCAGGTTATAGCTGTTAACAAAATCATTTCGTACTTTCACTCATTAGTTGTGGCTCTCTTCTTTAATATTTACTGAATTGTCTCTTAAGCATAATTGGTTGTGTTCTTGCCTTATGCTCTATATTTCAGTTCAATGAAGAAGCACGGTCTCCATTTGTTAGAAAGCACAAAACCATCATACATCCTGGAGAGGTATGAAGCTATCGGAGAAATATGTTCAAATATGCTTAATTTCTATAACATACTCATTTCATATTTTAGCTGGTGGAATCCTTTGAATCATCACTTGTACAGGTTGAGTTGTTCTGTAATGCCTATTAAAGGCCTGTCCGCTTCTAATAAGTCTTCCTCCACCTCATTTATATGACTGGCTTAACATTTTATTTAAAATAGTGTTACTTATACAACGATTTCTTCCATTGATCTCTTAAAATGTTTTGCAGGTAAACAGAATCAGGGAACTTCCTCAGAATAGTGGGATAGTTGCCACTCATACGGACAGCCCCGAGGTGAGTTTCCTGTTTATAATTTTCTATATACAGGCATATGAGTATTTTGTTTATTTAATATGTTTATCTCTGTTTGCATTATGTCTTTCTAAACTTAAGGTTCTCATATGGGATGTTGAAGCCCAACCCAACCGCCATGCTTTACTTGGAGCCACAAATTCCCGCCCAGATTTGGTATATACTCATTAATATGATACTTTGCCCCTTTGGTTTGATAATTTAGTTGGATTCTACCAGCATCTTCATGATATTATTGACAGCAGTTTTGGTACATCACCCTTAGTTCAGTCAAGACATTCCACTCTTTTTACTGCATAAAGTGAAGCACGGGATATACTGGATTTCGTGATTCAGATCAGTCTGTTGCGATATGATGACTCATTGCATGAAATTGAGAAAACAATTACTAGTGTTTCTTCAAGGCAAAAACAATATTATTTTATAACTCCTCTTGCAGATTTTGACTGGACATCAGGATAATGCAGAATTTGCTCTTGCAATGTGCCGAACTGAACCTTATGTGCTTTCTGGAGGTTGAAATGTTTCTTGTTTATACCTGTTACAATATGTTTATGAACCTTGTTGCCTAAATATTGTAGTTCTTTATTTTAGTTTCTTTTTGAAATCTTCTTGGAATTTCTTTGTCTTCATTAAGATTTCATTCTCAGTGGCAAAGTTTTCACTGCAGGGAAGGACAGATCTGTTGTTTTGTGGAGCATCCAGGACCATATCACGTCATCTGCCACTGATTCAGCAGGACCCAAGACTTCAGGTGGATCAACAATTAAAAAGGTTGGGGATGGTAATGATAAAAATGCTGATAGCCCTTCTGTTGGACCAAGGGGTGTTTACCATGGGCACGAGGATACGGTTGAAGATGTCGCATTCTGTCCATCAAGGTATCTTGCATGACCTGGCCTGGCTCTACTGCATTGGGCAAATTGTTCTGCGACCATTAAACCATTTGGGTTCAACTCTTTAGTTTATCTTCCATATGATCTTAGAGAGCTGTGCCCTTTGGTATACCATTAATTTCATTTTCTAATTTTAAAAGAGTAGGGCTATAATTTGCACTAGAAATATGTTTGATAAAACCTCCCTTTTAAGTGTTTCTTTATCAGAAAATCTTTTCTTCAGACGTACAATGTCAAATATTCAACAAAAATGGGGTAATATTCTTCTAAGTTTGTTCCCAATTTCTCATGTTATTATATATTGATTGCTTATGGTGGGAGCAAAGCCTGTTGATAATGTTAGATTGTTGTACTATATTTGATAGTACTTGTATCCTTCTGAAGTGCACAGGAGTTCTGTAGCGTAGGAGATGATTCATGCCTTATATTATGGGATGCTCGAGTTGGCACTGGACCTGTTATCAAGGTTTGTTCTTCTTTCTGTTTTTGAAGTATTATTATAATATTTTCAAGTTAAACTTTTTCCCTGTTTATGAAAATTCTTAATTCTCTATGGAAGTAGCAATTCATTATGTTGGTGAGACACAAACTTGGTGTCAAATAATTTTTTCAGTGACAGTTGCAGCATACATCATTGATCTAGTTTTAAGGGATTTTATTCTACTCCAGAGGAAATGACATTTGACATTGATTCTTCTGGATCATCTATTATTTGGTCCTCAGCAATATAACATCACCTCTAAAGAGTTGCTCCTTGATTCTTATTTGATGGTCTTCAGACCTGGAGATTTTTGTTTGACTCTGTGGTTGATGGGTTATTTTGTTCCCATTACAATCTTAATTGTCTTTTATTCACTCAATTCAGTGACATTGAATAGGGACTGTAGTTTGAAGTTATGAATTTTCCACATTTACTGCTTTAGTGATTACTTTTTTGAATCAACATGTTGCCATGTTTTGCATGCAATTTCATAATCTGCATCCTTTTGACATACTTCTGTAAATACTTTGTTCGGTGTGTGATATAAAAACTTAGGTGTCTGTTTTTCTGTGTTTCATTGACAGGTTGAAAAAGCTCATAATGCTGATCTTCACTGTGTTGATTGGAATCCCCACGATGATAATCTTATTTTAACTGGGTATATTTTTCTTGGCATACACATAAATAAGCAATGTGAAGAAATAAGTAATCTTTTTTCTTATTTTGCACAACAAGTGCCGTTGAATATATACACAAGTTCTAAGCTTAAGTTAGGTAACTAAAATATTTCCTATTTACAACAATATCCCCTATTTACAACAATTTCCTAAAGTAAATATCCGTGATATCCTCTTGTTTCCTATTTTATGATTAGGAAATAATTTCTCCTAAATCATTGTTCTGATTTTCTTCACTCCCCCTCAAGCTCGTAGGTACATAGATGTCTTGCATTCCCATCTTGCTTATAACATCTTGAAATTGTGCATTTGCCTACCCCTTAGTCAATACATCTGTATGGGGTGTAAATAAGCCCACTTTCCACTTTCTATAATGAAGTGCCTATCAATCTCAATGTGTTTAGTTTTCTCATGTTGTACCGGGTTGTGAGCAATACTAATAGCTGACTTATTATCATAGTAGAGCTTCATAGGTTCTTGTTACCTAACTTTCAAATCATTCAGGATGATATGAATCCACAAGAGCTCACATATACCGTGAGCCATAGCTTTAAATTCTGCCCTAGCACTTGATCTAGCCACAACTAATTGCTTCTTACTTTTTCGAGTGATAAGATTGCCCAAAAACATAGTGCAGTACCCAGTAGTTGTCCTTCTATCAATGCTTGAACTTACCCAATCTGCATCCGTATAAGCTTCAACTGTTTTATTGTCATTTTGGTTAAACATAATCCCTCTTCCATGGGTAGTTTTACGGTACCTCAATACCCTATACATTGCTTGAAGATGGGACATTTTTAGGGTCATGCATGAACTGACTAATTACACTTACTGCACATGCTATGTCAAGCTTGGTATGTAACAAATAAATTGGTCTTCCCACTTGTCTTTGATACCTTCCTCTGTCAACAGGTTCATCATCTTTGGCCTCACTTAGTCTATGATTATGTTCTATAGGTGTATCAATTGGTTTGCACCCCATCATTCCAGTTTCTTCTAGAAGATCCAGAATACACTTGCGTTTGGATAGAAAAATTTCCTCTTCCAAACGAGCTATTTCTACGCCAAAAAATATTTCAACTTTTCCAAATCTTTGATTTCAAACTCTTGGGCAAGTTTAAGTTTGAGGTGTTTCATTTCTTCAAGATCATTACCTGTGACTATGATGTCATCCACATAAACAATGAGGGGTGTTATTTTGTTTTCTGCTGCAAGTTTAATAAATAGTGTGATGTCCTTGACTTTGCTTGTACTTCATTTCCAGCATAGGCTTTGTGAATCTCCCAAACCATGCCTGAGGAGATTGTTTAAGGCCATACAAGGCTTTCTTTAATTTGCATACTTTATTCCCAAACTTATCTTCAAATGTATGAGGGGCTGTCATGTACACTTCTTCATTTTGATTGCCATGTAGAAGGCGTTCTTTATATCAAATTGCTGCACAGGCCAATCAAAATTAGTTGCCAAGGATAACAGTATACGTATAGTGTTCATTTTTGCTACTGGGGCAAAAGTTTCAATGTAATCAACCCCATAAGTTTGAGTATACCCCTTAGCTACCAGCCTTGCTTTATATCTTTCTATTGAACCATCCACTTTATATTTAATTGTGAATACCCATTTACTTCCTATTGTTTTTTTTTCCCCTTTTTGGTGAATCCACAATTTCCCACGTTTGATTCTTAGTTAATGCATTCATCTCATCATCCATGGCATTTTTCCAATTCCTATTCCTAAGTGCCTCATCAAGTGTTTGTGGTGTGGAAACTGAATTTATTTTTGTAAGAAAACATTTATGGCTTGGAAAACATTTGTCACGTGAAGTGTAGTGTGAAATTGGGTATTTAATGCATGTTTGTGTGCCCTTTCTAAGAGCTATAGGGACATACAAATCATCATGTTCGGGGTTTTATATTTCAGTACCTGATTCTGGGTTAGATCCTTGAGCCTGCTTTGGTAAGGTCTGGACAATATCCCTTCGTGAGTAGACTAAGAGAGGCTTGTTAGGGATAGGTGCAGTATTTTTTTAGGTATCTGGTTGGGCACTTTCTGACTTTTTTTGGTTAGATTGGTTGGGTGGTGTGGGGACAATACTGGCTGACTCAGTCTGTGTATTTGGGAAAGATAAATCAAGTAAGAAGTTAGTCTCCCTATACTTATATTCCGCAGAATTCAGTCTCCCCATACTTATCTTCTGCAGAATTCCCCATCTGCCCTGGAAGATATGTATTAGGGAAGAAAGATTGACTCTCAACAAATGACGCATCCTTGGAAATGAAGAATATGTGAGGAAGCTCTCAACAAATGACACATGGAAGGATAAAAACATTTATACCCTTTTTGTATAGGAGAGTAGCCAACAAAGATGCACTTTAGGGCTCGTGGGTCAAGTTTTCCCCTATTGTGAGCATGAATATGAACAAAACTAACACATCCAAACACCCTTGGAGTTAGACTATTTATATTAAAGTTGGGGAAGAAATTATGGAGCATTTCTACCAGTGTTTTGAACTCTAGAGGTCGTGAAGGCAATCTATTTATCCAGTGAACTCTAGTTAAAACAACCTCCTCCCAGTATTGTTTAGGGACATTCATTTGATATAATGCTCTAGTGACTTCAAGTAAATGCCTATTTTTATTCTCAGCCTCATTTTGTTAAGGTGTGTCAACACAAGATGAAAAATGGATAATGCCTTCACATTGAAAGAAAGAAGATAAGGTTTGATTAAAGTATTCCCTAGCATTATCACTCTTGACCCCTTTTATGTTCACCTCAAACTGGTTTTTATCATATGGAAGAAATTAGGAAAAATCTAACTGAGCTCCAATTTCTTTTTCATGGGAAAGACCCACGTGACCCTTGTGCAATCATCAATAAAGGTAACAAGCCATTTAGCCCCTGACACATTAGGTATCCTTGAAGGTCCCTATATATCATAATGAATCAAAGTAAAGGGAAATTCAGATTTATTACTGCTCAAACGAAAGGAAGTATGACAATGTTTGGCAAACTCACACATATCACAATGAAACTGTTAGGATCATTGTTTTAAACAAATTAGGAAACATGGTTCTCAATAACTAAAAGAAGGATGATCTAAACGATAATGGTGAAGCAAATAGGGTTGAGAGTATTGCTAGTCATGAAAGTCAAGGGGGGAAGTGAGGTTTTGTCTCCACTATTAGACTCCAGAAGGTAGAGTCCATCCTTTTCCTTAGTATGCCCAATCATCTTCCCCGTTTCCTGATCCTGAAATACACAATAGTTAGGATCAAAGATGGCAAAGCAATTCAAGTCTCTATTAAATCTTTTAATGGACAGAAGATCGGCAGAAAGTTTGGGAACATGTAGTACACTTTTCAAGAGAAGATTAGGGGACAATGGAATGATTCCTTGACCTGCAACAGTAGTAAGAGAGCCCTCTGCAACTTTAACTTTTCTATTGTTAGGATAGGGGTTATAAGAAATAAAAGAATGATTGTAGCACTTGAATCTGCGACCCAAGAATCCCTAGGTGACACTAATGAGGCACTAAGAGCATGTGAATTAGAAAAATCACCTGATTGGGCTAATGAACATGATGCGCCAGCACCTTCCAGGGAATTTATAATGCTCTTCAGGCGCTCAATCCCTTCTTTATTAAGTGTTCTGATCTAGCCTGATCAGAATCTCCAGAGTTTGTAGGTTCCTTTGGCCTGTCCATCCTTGTTTGCCCCTTCTTTCCGTGCATTC
The DNA here is from genome assembly GCA_027563595.1 of Erythroxylum suave. Classification (NCBI taxonomy): domain Eukaryota; kingdom Viridiplantae; phylum Streptophyta; class Magnoliopsida; order Malpighiales; family Erythroxylaceae; genus Erythroxylum; species Erythroxylum suave. The sequence continues at coordinate 13,370,065 of JAOSBN010000178.1, read as the reverse complement.
TATGCCTTCCCATGTAACCTCTCTATTGTGACGAGGCTTTTTACAAAAACTGCACCAGCTTCCTTATTTTGAGGATTCTGTTGGTGGTGGTTAAGGGCTTTTTTGTTGGTTTTCGTAGACATGAATGCTGAGTTGTCAGCAGACTTGGATTCTAACATCACAATTCTCCGGCTCTCTTATGCCCAGATGAGTGAGAAGGCTTTGTTAAAAGACGGTAAAGGGACTTTACCAAGTATTTGAACCCGAAGTTGGTCAAATTCAACATTAAGACCTGCTAAGAATTAAAAAATTCTTTCCCTTTCTCCAAACTTTTGTAATTACACTGTTATCACTGCATTGCATTTTAAAATTCTGATAATGATCCAATTCAAGCTGAAGACTCTTCATAAGATTGTAATATTCAGTGACAGAGTGCATACCTTGCTTGATAGATGAGATTCTGGTCTTAATCTCATAAATTAAAGGGGCATCATTTACCTTAGAATAAGATTGAGTACGACATCCCATATCTCCTTAGCAGATGAGAGGAACATGTAAGCGCGTCTAATGTAATGGTTCCGTAGAGTTCCAAAGCCGTGACATGATTAAGGAATCCTCTACATCCCAAGTCTCAAACTCGGGATTCGAAACAGCAGGCTTTCCCTTGCCCTTAAAGAAAGTCTTAACCATTTGGGGACTAGTGAAGGTAGTTTTTACCACTGAGTTGGTAAGACGGAAACAAGGTTTGTAATTCACGAATATGGGTAGGGGTGTAAATTTTGGGATTACCAACAAAGGAGACTTCAGAGGAGGAAGAGATCTCCATGTTGGGGCTTTTTGCTGGTAATAGCTTCAGCCTTCTATTTTCTAGAAGGAACTATTGGCAATGAAGGCCAAGTAAGTGTTAGAAAAAAGAAACTAGGAGTTAAAGCGGCCTGGGCTTTGATACCATAAAGAAAGAAGTAATCTTTTCTTATTTTGGACAACGAGTTCCTTTGAATATATACACAAGTCCTAGCTTAATTTAGGTAACTAAAATATTTCCTATTTATAGCAATATCCCCTATTTACAGCAATTTCTTGGAGTAAATATCCATGATATCCTCTTGTTTCCTATTTTATGATTAGGAAATAATTTCTCCTAAATCAATTTTCTGATTTTCATCACAATGTTCTAAAAATCAGATCGAAAATTAAACCAATAAGATAAGAATTTTAAGATTTAAAGATTCAACTGGTATTAGACCATTACAAATCTATATATAAAAAAGATTGAAAAAGATTAAAGATTTTGAAATAGGATTGAAAAAGAAAAATGTTAAATTAAAATTAATTAGTTTATTTTAGTTTATAAAAACCTGATTCTTTATGAAAACGAGCAGATTTTTAAATAATAAAGGTTATTAAAATAAATCGAATAGAAATTTTGAAAATTGAACTAGAAATCTGGCCAGTTTAAGATTTTTATGTTTGAACCTGCGCGGTTCAATTTTTTAATTATTGTAGATAAGTTGCTTTTTGTGTTATTTGTTGTGTTCTTATTTTGACAAGAGAAGCTTTGGAAATTTGTTTTTTTCCAGGTCAGCAGATAACTCTGTTCGCATGTTTGACCGAAGGAATCTCAGTTCCAATGGAGTTGGGTCCCCAGTCAATACATTTGAAGGGCACAAAGCTGCTGTATTGTGTGTACAGGTACTCTACATACTTCAACTTGTATCTACCTCTATTCTTTTCAAGGTACATCTGTGGCTGGGAAGTGTTTCGCCTGGAAGTCTATAATTCAATTTCTCCACTCTTTTCCAGTGGTTTCCAGATAAGTCTTCAGTGTTTGGAAGTTCTGCAGAAGATGGCCTCCTAAACATTTGGGATTACGAGAAGGTATTGAAGTTAACATCTTAGTAGCTATTCTTAGTCTATTAATAAATTTGCCGCATGTGAGATGTTTCTTTGACCTGAATAGCACTGTATGTTTGACATAACTAACTTTTAGAAGATTTGTTTGGTTCCTGTTTCTTTTAACTGTCTGAAAAAGGTTGCACATCTTTCAAAGAAGCTGGTGAAAGTGTACAAAATATTGTTTTATAATTAGTTAATTGACACTGAACATGTGAAGACCATGCATATTGCTTTATTTTGTAGTGCCTATAGATGGTATTTTTGATAGGCATTTGCAGAAGTACCATATGAATTTAATTTCACATTGAATAATTGGAAAGCATGAAAACTGGTCAGGCTGCTGAAGCAGTCATGCACATAACTCACCCCCATCATTGTGTCATGCTTACAAAAACTTGTGGATGTGTTTAGTATGAACAACAAAATCACCATGAGCTGATAAAATTTTGGGAATGTTTGGGATATTGAAAAATACTGCAGCTTTGACTATAAGCATTGAAAGTCTTATTTAGCTGCTCTGCTTCTCTGGCTTAGTCACGAGTTTGGTCCTCATCGTTTACAGGTTGGTAAAAAGAGTGAGCATGCAACAAGAGGCGCAAGTAATCCTCAAGGATTGTTTTTCCGGCATGCAGGGCACAGGTTAAATAAAGTTCATTTTTTGTCCGTTGAAATTAAAATGTGAAAGATATTAGTTGATTGCACAAACAGATGGTTCTGCAAAGTGAGTTCAATATATTTGTTTATCTGAGTTTTTCTATCAAATTGATTTGTAGGAATGACAGTTTTCTTTGCAATTATTAGCATAGTGTGTATTTTTTCGCATAGCTTTAGCTATTTTTGGAAAAGAAGTAACAATTTTGAGGGAATGTCAGGCTCTATCCTATGAGCATTCTTTTTGCACATTAACCGAAATTATTATCCAGACTTGTTTTTCTCTTTATAGCTATTGAATAAAATTATCCACCTTGCCTCCATGAACTTCAACCTAAAACAAAATTAACCGTAGTTCTGCAGTCTGACTTGAGAACCAAAAAAGATTACTAAATAGTTCTTAATTCTCTGAAAATAAGTGCAAGTTGTATTGTGTTTATTTATCATATTCATATTTGATACTGTTTGAAATAGGGTAGATTGTGAAGTTTTTGATCTGGCTGCATATGATTCCAAACTTTTTGACTCTTGTATACAGGGACAAGGTTGTTGATTTCCATTGGAACACATATGATCCTTGGACGGTTGTCAGTGTGTCTGATGATTGTGATACAACTGGTGGAGGGGGCACATTGCAGGCGAGTAATTTTCCTCTCAACTTGCTTTCAACCTATCTGATTACTTTGTAGAAGGTTTCTTGACTTTGATAAGAGGAATGGGCATAATGACGATAGATTCTAACAGAAAAAGTTTTGTTGGTAAAAACAGATATGGCGAATGAGTGATTTACTCTATCGGCCAGAGGATGAGGTTTTGACCGAGCTTGAAAAGTTCAAGTCACATGTTGTTTCATGTGGTTCGAAGGCGTGAGGAGTCAAATATGGATTAACCGTTAGGAAACATGCAAAGAACTCTAGCAGTGAGTTCATATTGTGATTTAGCTGTGTTGTATTTTTCAACCTGAACCTATATGATAGAAATTGGTAGGGATGCTGATGCATGTAGTTTGTGGATGTACATCTCTTTCTGTGTTTGGATAATGTTTCGCAAGTTATTCTATGACAGAACTAAAACCAAGTAGAAGTTCTTAGAATGGTTGTTTCAGATTGACTGTGATTATATATGCGGTGCTTTGAAATCAGTAGGGTGTGGGAGTGGGTCGTTCGTGTTCAAGGCTTAGCAATAGGAGACACATTTGTTAATGCTTAGGGGCGTTAGGTGGGGTTGGTTTTGGCTGCCCTTTTCCTTATAGCTTGTATTCGATTTCTTTCATCATCATCAAGCTATTTTCTTCCTGTGATTGCCTCCCAACTGAATTGACTGACTTATACTATGACAAAACAGCTCCCGTCAAGGTTTGATAAAAAATTTTATTAGATATTCCCTTGCAATGCATCTTTGTATATAGTAATTGATAGTATGCAAGCAAACGTGAAGCAGTCATTGTTGGAAACTGTAATTTCAACATAAAAAGCCCGAGTGAGTGCGTACTGGAACAGTGTCTGTCGTTGATGAATTAGTTAATATAAACAACGTAACGCCCATTCTCTATGAATGTCCACAACTTGCCCGATATTCCCGCCAATTTCTGTCACTTACACGTGGCATTCACAGCTCCCCTGTATCCTCCCGAGACCATCAAAGAAAAATTTGGGAATAAAAATACAATCCTACTCAGTACAGTACTCACGCCGTTTATTACAATTCAAACATCTTAAATGTATGTAGTATTTATACCACCTCCACCCCCCTTCAGGCCTCAACTGCACCTACCACTTGTCATTTCTACTATTCATTCTCTTTCTCTCTCTTATCACTCGCTGCAATGGACGAGTCCAGAAAGAGGGAAGCTCCTGATGCCGTTAACGAGACGACGCTCAAAGCGCCGCGCACACTGGCGGTTACTCAAGCCGATATCGGCGAGGACATTGTACCCTGGTTGTCGGTGGACGACGGCACAATGGGAGAGCTCATGAAGTTTCTAGACGCCAGCTCAGACACGGAGTCGACAACTGCCACAAGAGTGAAGTTCATCGAGAACCCCTACTCCTCTTCGTTGATATTTCAGTCGTCTTCGTCGTACATCACCATAAACGGTAACGAAGAGAGCTGCGGCTCGTCGTTTTCGGACTCCGACTCGTCGGTGATGGCGAGTGTGGACATGGGAGGGATGATGGTGAAAGGCGTTGGCGAGGAGGGCTCCTGTGGATCGGGGAACGCAAACAACGGAGCGCGTGGTGAGATGATAGGGAAGCAGGACGTGCTATGGTCGGTGGACGGCAGCGTGGGAGGTGACGGAGTGAAGTTGGAATGGGAATGGGAGTTGGACGATGAACGTGTACTGAGGTTATTGGAGGAAGACTACTTGTTTGACATGTGAGTTTTGTTTGAAGGGGGTGAAAAGGGAGGGTGAAACAGGAATGATAAGAGTAAATAGTATATAGTAGCGGTAAGTTTTTAGAGGGAGAGGAGGCATTTGTCTTGTTTTGGAAATTGTAAAGAGGAATGGAATGGGTACAGTAAAAAAGGACATATGCATGCATGTGTACAGACTCTTTTTTCAGTTTAATTTGATAACTTACGTAACGTAACTACTTTCTGTTTCATATCATACCCCAAGTCCTTTACTCTTTTAATTTTTCAATTTACGTTCAGATGTGTTGGACTGGACTGGGGAATACTGAATTACCGGCAAATAAAAATGAGATACTCCCTGCTGCTTAATTCAAGTTATTGGTTGCAAATTCAAGGAGCTTGTAACTGTGTCGCATTTAAGTTACGCCAGAAGAAATGGGCCGCTGAAAGAATTGGACAATCAACAAATACTGACCCAACATATGGCCTTTTGCCGTTTGTGAGTTGACCAGTAAGTCCTTTGAAAAGAAGCACTTGAAATTTAGCAGCATGTGGTCAGAATAATAAAGTTCAGTGGCTGTTGGACGTTAATTATCCAGTTCGACTCCGCCAGGTCTTAATTTTGGTCCGATTGATTTAAAAAATTATAAAACAATTCCTAAATATATTATGTTCTATTTTTGCAAATAGAAAGTTGAACAAAATGCATAATTCATAATTTTTTTAAGGGTGTAAATTGAACACAAATATAAAAAGAATGAGCTAGACAAAATCAATAATTGAAATTTTGGAAATAATAAACTATATCTTATTTTTTATTGCCCTTCTCAATGTCAGTACCATGAGCACTGACCAGGCTGATAAATAGACGAAGCGTCTTTTTCCCTTCTGACTTAGCTATCCATTTATTTCCTAATACTAATCACCATTCTTTTGCCCTTCGTCTGTTCAAATGCTCCTTCTCTTCCGCATCATTTCTCTTAGACACAGCTGTAGGAGAGAGAGAGTATTTCTAAACTAGATAAAAGTCCATATACATATCTTTTTTTTTTAATAGTATAAGAGAAACTTCTTCTGGAAGGATCCAATAGGCAACACCTCGTCTGCAATGAAGGCCTAGCAGGTAACTCCTCCAACGGAAGGGCCCAACAAACAATGCTCTTAGAGGAGGGCCTAAGTGAGCAACATCCCTAACAGATAAAGCCCCCGTTAGTCCCAGGCTTTTACGAGGATTGTAGCAACCTGGCATGAAATTGAATGTAGGACCTAGCTCACGCCAAGCCTCGTTCTCAACCATCCGGCCACAAGCCCTAGGGCTTCATATACATATCACTTACCGTAAGATTGGGAAATGCATTTTAAGGATTAATATGTTAAGTTATAGGATTTACTATTTTTCACTTTAAATCATGGTTTATTGAAATTGTCACATACTGTAAAGATTTGCAGTAGGTCTATATTTTTATATTTGTAGGTACTAATTTAATTGCGATTTAGTAGTTTTATGACACAGTTTATGTAGAATTATATGATATTCTCTTATTTTTGGTTTGGAGGCATTTGAAAGCTAATTCAAAGGACTACAACTTTGATTTATAATTTATCTTGAAATGCACTTTGTATTGTTGTCTGTCAAAGTTGGTAGTGTTGGGCTGAGTTTAATAGCTAAGATAATTATTTCCCAAAAGGCTAAGTGACAATTTATTCTAGGACGCTCAATATTTTATGACATTTTGGAATGTCCCCATTATGTATTATTAGTTAACGTTTGAGTTGTGGATAGCCTGTACATTAATTAGGATAAGCTCATTGCCACAAAATGTTGAATAACTTAGGTTTTGCTTTACCTGGCATAATATTACAATTTCATAATGGATAAGGGTTGTTTGTAATTTATTATCAGTTATGAAATTTTGGATTATTCTCTATTAAACTATGTTTGGTTTTCTTTTTTCTCTTATATAACATAATGTATAATGTGGTACATACTAGTTGAAAAATGGCTGCTACATCTAACCTTAAAATTAGGTTCTAGTGCTTGTATGATGGATGTTTCAAGTTCAAACCAAATGTGAGATATGAAGCCAAAGAGAAATATTGTTTTGACGTTGAGGTGGATGAGATAATCTTGATTGATTTAATGTTCTATACTAAGAGGTCAAGGTATGGGAAAGTATGAAAATTCCTGCATGAATCATTTGAAGATAGTTTTAGGTCATTGCAAAATGATAGTGATGTAAAGGCGTAGATACAAACAATCAAAGAAAGAAGAATGAAGACAATTAATGTGTATTTGGATGGTGAGATGTATTCTAAATTATGCACATTTAAAGACCCTAGAATAGATATACCTATTAAAGTAATTGAAGATAATGATGGCCCAATCTGCAATGAAATAAGCAATGTAGCAACCATTGAAGCATCGTTGTAATAGGCACTGGAGGCACATATTAAAGCATCCACTAGAACAACCATTATAGCACTTAATAAGGCAACCACTAAGGCTCCCACTAGTATCCAATAAATAAAGCATCCAAGGATACAGAAGACCTAACATATAATGATAGTAAGTCAACAAATTTTGGTAAGATGGAATATTCGAGTGAAGAAATTACAGAAAATAATTGTTTAGATTACTCACTCTTGTTAAAATTTACTATTGAGAGAAGAACGTGTAAAAAAGATATTCAAATTAAATTGCTCATTTTACTTTTTTTAAGGTAAAAGACGTTTTTTTTTTTTTGTGATTTCACCAATTCACAAAAATTTTATTTTGTTTTGAAAATCACTTTTTATAAAAACGTAAGCATAATACAAACATTTTTTTTAAAAGAAGCAAAATACAAACATTAGCAAAGCATAGTAGCCGTATATATAAAAATAAATTGATTTACTGGGTTATTATCATTTTTGCATACCATTATACATTTAATATATAATACTATTTATTTAAAATTAAAAATATCAATTTTATTTATATTTTATAGCTTAGAAATAACTAAAAATTCACTTTTATCAATAAAAAATTGTGAAATTTCTCATTATTTAATATTTATTTATAAATTAATAATTATATTTTATTATTGATTAATAATATTTTGGAAACAACTTTTCTACTAATTAGGGGTAAGGTTGCGTACTACTAGACCTCTTCAGACCTTAAGTCTTAGAGAGATTTTACTGAGCGTTGTTGTTGTTGTAATGCTAATTAATAATATATTAATCAATTTATTATGTTAATATATTAAGTAATTTCATTAAAATGTTATTTTAATATGTGATGATATTAATAAGTAAGATATTAAATAATCTTATTTATAATTTATATTATAAATAATTAATAATAGTTTCGTTGATTTTATTATTAACAAATAAAGTTATGAAATTTTATAGTATTTTATTCATTTATCATATTGACATAGTGTTACTTATTTAACCTATATAATAATACTGACTATGTAATGTTATTTTTATTTTTATTTTTATTAATTATTAATATTATATTTAGTAGTTTTATGATATATTTCATTATATTTATATCAATACTAATAAGTAAGATGATGAGTTTATTATATTTTAATATATTTCATTTTTTAAATATACACAAATTAATTGATTATTTTACTCTTAATCAATAACTAATCATTAATTTTTCTTGTCATATTATATCAGTTATTATACTTGGTGCTAATGTTTTTGGCCTACTAAACACAATGTCAATATTGATCAATTTTTTAATATCTTATCAATTTGTTACGACTAGTATTAGTGCTGATTAATTTCTTTTATTATATCCACTAGACTCAATGCAAGTAGTAAATAATTTTTCATATCTCATCAGTTCATTGGATATAATACTAGTGTTAAATAACTAATTTTATTAACAAATTATTTACAATTTTGAATTCTTATAAAATATAGAAATAGAATTATTTATAAGTAAAAATTAGTAAAAATAAATTATTTACAAATGAAATAAATATTATTACTTTCATAATTATTACTGTAATAAATAAAAATATTATTACATAATTATAAATAATATAACATACAAATCATCTTATCATTATATAATAAAATAAAAATTTAGATTGATTAATATATTATTAAATATTAGCCTAATATAATAAATCAATGCATTATTTTATCACACACACACACACACACACACACACATATATAACCAAATATAATTTGTAATTCTTTGAAATTTAGGGCTATTTTGTTTTAGTTCAAAAGGCATGACATTTTATTCAAATTTTGCGATGGGTACTCTAAAAGTAGTTTTGTAATGTTCCTTAAAATCTATTTATATTTGCTAAAATCCATATTTCATGTCAAATTTTGCAAAGATATGAGCATTATGAATTTTTGAAATAAATCTTTTTTGTCGATCTGATTCTCAATGAGTATCTAAAATTAAGGGGTAAGTGTACTCGTTCAATAAGTAGTATAAATGGGTACCAAGTATCACCCTTAAGGATTTAGAAGTAGCCACTAAGTCAACAAGTGTGCGATTGTTTAGAAAATCCAAGTTAAATAACTACAAAACTATTGAATTGAAGCAAACTAAAGAGAACGAGCACACCAAGAGAATAAAGTGACTACTTGTTTAGGGTTTAATGATCTAATTAAGATATGGGATATTGTACTGTTGAAAGGACTCGACAAAGTCTCACAAAAGTAACACACCACCAATAATCATAGTAACATGTATCTCTCTTAGTTTTTATCTAATTATTTTGACAACTAAATAGACTAAAACCAGAGGAATTAATTCTTCGGGAGTTATTCTCATTAAATTTAACCCTCACTTAATAATTGAAGTTTGATCATCCTACAATACGTTATGGTCGTCTAATTGAGATCTACTAAATCGAATGCCAATGACCCCTTAAATTTTAAGCAATCTACCTACTTGATCAGGCTAAATAGATTAAATTAAGCTAACTATTAGACGAGATTCACAATATCAATCCTAAGAACAAGATTAGTAAACCATCTATCACCCTAACCCATAATCATAATGAATGAGCCACATAGCTATCATGAAACACACAATAAATATTATGCAATTAGCCATAAGAGAGATGAAGAGTTATTCAATCGAACTGATGATGCAAGTAAATAATTCTTTATTATATCCTACAAAAGCCTCATTGGTGAGTTTTCGTTCTATCATAAAATGATGGAAAAGGAAAAATAGCTAAATCACTGAAGATGAAGGCTATTATAAAATTTATCTCTAAAACTAGGTCGCAAAGTCTATTAAATCTTTAGCTATGTCTATGTTAATTTGTCATTCTAGTTGATTCCTTCTTCGCTTTACCTCTTTCCTTCCAAAAATCACCATCTATAGACCTGAAATAAACACTAAAAATAATGATATGATGTTTATTCAAATAAAACACAAATTACATTTTTAAAAAACCAATTTCAACTACAAAACACACTACAAAGATGTTATAATTCAGGCCTAACAACTCACACACTTGAGTTTAAAAAGATAAAGCTTACATAAACCAATAAGAGCTTACCTTACTTATTAATTACTAATCTCATAAAATTTTCCACTATTATCAACAAGTTCTCTAACATCAAAGAAATCAGATTCAGTAGCCAACCATTCGTCACGTACAATCATCATCAAGACAAGTAAGTGTGCATATATCTTATTTACAATCATCGTCAAGACAAGTATATGTGCATATATCTTACTTGTAGTCAATTCAACTAACCAACTAAAATCAAGGAAGACAATAATATATGAACTTACTACCTATTTTAACACTTAATACATAATAACAAGTAATAGATCATTAGGACCTATTATTAAGCACGTCATCTTGCTGCCAATGGTGAATGCATTTTATGCTCCATTCCACCATTTCAAGATTGTAGATTCACTTATTGATTTATTTTTTATTATGTGACTCTTACTCATAGTTAAAACCATCATTTAGCGAAAGCATTAGCATTAGTGATGCCAATTCCTGACCACTAAGTAGTTTACTATGGGAGTAGATTTTTTTAAAGTCATAATTCATATATCCCCTAATATGTATCAAAATTAAATATTAAGTATACATAAAGAAATTTTCCCAATCAATTAGCTCATCACTAAGTCTTTTTCTACAATAAAATAAAAGTACTCATAAAGAGATCTATAAAGTCATGCTCGAGATGTGCAAATTAGCTACTTCACCCAATGAAATCAATTTCAAGTATTCACTCATATCAAATAATAAAAAATAATAATATCATAAAGTTAATGCAATCAGTACAAGATGAACTCTAAACAACTTGTGCTTTCCAATATAAATAACAAAACTTAGCCACAAAACATGTAAATAGTCCCTCCCATACTTAAACATAGCGTTATCCACAATGTTATAGATAAATAACCTCAAGGAAAACATGAGTGATGGAAGAAATAAGGAGGCCTAAATAAATACAAACAATTATCTTACTTTACTAGGAAAAAGAGTGATAGAAGTGTTGAAGAAAAGAAAGTAACCATAGTTAAAGGTAAGGTATAGGAAAACAAATAGTCACGGTGTTAGAGGATGATAGAATTGAGGTTAATTTATAAGTGTATCAGGTGAATGCTACAAACAATCTAACTAGACATAATCTTTAACAACTTGGTTTTGCAATGCATCCACCATTGCGTTGGTTTCTTTGAGGTCCTAACAAATGCATTGGCAACCCCGAAGAATGTATCATAATAAGGACTTTTTGGGATGATGCTTAGTGGATGTTGAAAGAGTAGCTACCTTAGTCAGATTATTGTTAACTAGAGGATCAGCCTTTGGAGAATCATGTTGGTCATGTACCTCATTGTTCTTATGTTATTGACCTCTCATATAGACATACCCCATTTGGATGAGTATACTCTATAAGCACATTGTTAGGAGTAGATTGCCTAGATTTTTCATAGTAACATCAACTTCAATTGTCATCAATAACTCATTGATTAAAATAGGAAAATAAAAGCTTTTTTCCTTTGCTTGGTCCTCACCATATCATAAATATGTATGAGAATCAAAGGAGTCAATAAAATCCTTTAGAGCTCACCCAACCCTTTTTTCATCTTATTCAAAAAACAAAGAGCAAATACTTGCACCTTGTTTAAGCTACTAGATTGGGCATGACATTAAAGCTAATTATGTAAACCGCTAGATGATCCCAAATACATAGTTGTTCAGCTGGCAAAAATTGGTGGTTATCACTCTTTGAGTCTACATAAATCAGGTCTTGCTCTCTCATGGGATCTATAAGTAGTTAACTTAGTTCATTGTTATCCATCTCCCACACCCAGCCAAAGTAGTTCTCTATGTTTGGAACACCCAAATGCTTTATAATAATATTTTTAATTATCACAAGGTCCTTCCCTTTTTCTATAATGGATATGTTCTTGTCTGATCATCCTCATTCTCAATATTGGCATAGAATTACAGAACCAACTTAGGGTAGTATGTCCTAGAAAACTTTAAAATTCTACGATGATCAAAGCATGGAGCAACACTTTTGGCATTATCCTCTTTCCTTTTGTTGTTCCCTTTTTCCCCGTGTTGATCATGCTTACTCCAAAGTGATGATGAAGAGTCTTGTCAAGTTAATTCTTTGCGTGTGTGTTTTGAAGAAAAAGAAAATTGAAGGAGAGAAGAGGAGAAGGAGGGTGTGGATGAGAAGAGTGGTGGAGGAAGAAATGGAAAAGAAGAAGCTATTTGTTTTAAAACGAATAAAACTAGAAACTTACCTTTAAAAATGACACTTTTTCATTAAAATTAACTTACTTTCAAGGTAACACTGACATTGATCAAGATGTGGGTTGGGCCGATTCTAGCACTGGTCTAATTTTGAGAACAATGTCTGATATAAGGTATCCAAATTGGTGTCGCTCATAAGGTTGGACTCACTTCAAAGCTAAGTTAGCTTAATCCACGTGTCTACCCTTACTAGCTTGTGAACCAATTTTAGGGTCGGTTTGTCCCATTTTATATTTATTTGTTGATTATTATTAATATGGATAAAAGTAAAAATAAAAGAAGAATAAAAAACAAAACAAAATGAACACCAAAGAAAGTAAATAAACAAATGAAAGCTTAGGTTACCTCCTAGTAAGTGCTACGTTTAATGTCCAGGTTGACATACCTATAGAATTTATTGAGGATTGCAAAGAGAAAGAGTGGTAACAACACCATCCATCATCTCTGGGAGATAAAGCTTATCTCTTTTTCCGTTTACCTTGAAACTGTTCTTCTTATCATTCATCATCTTAAGAACTCCAAATGGATAGGTTTGAATTACTTCAAAAGGGCCATACCACCTAGATCTCAACTTACATTGGAAGAGTTTTAGACGGGAGTTATAAATCATATCTTTATCTCCCGCCTTGAATTTGAGATGGGCAATTCTTTTGTCATGCCACTTTTTCAACCTTTTTTTATAGAACTTAGAGTTGTCACAAGCTTCCATCTAAAACTCATCTTATTTATTGAGCTGCAAAAGTCTTTTCTCACTTGCACTTTTCATGTCAAAATTTAATAGCTTCACAAGCCAATATTCACTATACTCTAGTTCCAAAAAAGGATGATATGATTTTCCAAATATAAGCTTAACAGAGACATACCAATGGGTGTTTTGTACGTAGTTTGATATGTCCAAAATATATCATCTAGTTTTAATGACCTATCATGCCTAGATGCGTTAATGATCTTTTCTAAAATTTTCTTAATCTCCCTATTAGTGACTTCATATTATGCCAGTTTCAGGGTGATAAGATGTGGAAACTTTATGGGTGACACAATATTTAACCAATAAATACTTGAACTATTTGTTATAAAAATGGGAGCCCTTATTACTAATTATTGCCTTATGTATGTCAAATCTAACAAAAATATTTTCCTTTAAAAACTTGACCACACCCTTAGCATTATTAATAGGTAAATGCATTGCCTTTTTCCATTTATTAACATAATCAACTATGACTAAAATACATTAATTACAGTATGGCTTGCATAATAGTCCTACGAAATTGATGCTCCAAATATCAAAAATCTCATAAAAAGAATATAAGTTATGGTATATCATGTTCCCTAGAAATATTCCTACCTATTGAAATTTGTCAGAAGATTTAACAAAATGATATGCATCCCTACACATGGTCAGCCAAAAAAAGGAAACATTCTAAGACCTTATGTGTAGTTCTTATAGATCCATAATACGCTTCAGCCTCCTTAGAACAATAGTGATAAATAATGGATGATATCTCCTTGTTAGTGACATATTTTCATACAATATCATCGACACAAACCTTATGAAGACAAGGGTCATCTCAAAGATAATTTCTTACAATAGAAACAAATTTATTCTTCTGTTGATATGAAAATTCAAGGTAAGAACATTATTGGGTAGATAGTTCACCGTGTTCGTAATCCATGGCAAAGTTGACAAAGCTAGTAACTACTCATCTGGAAAGTGCTCATTGTTTTCTTTCCCAGTTTCCTTCTCCATTACTTCCTCATCCAGCCTTGATAAGCGATCAACAACAATATTCCCCACCCCCTTCTTATCCTTGATTTTCATGTCAAATTCATACAATAGTTGAACCTACCAAATAAGCCTCGGTTTGGCTTCTTATTTAGCCTTTAGATATTTCAATATTGAATAATCTGTATAGACCAAAAATTTTGTCAAAAACCACATATGGCCTAAACTTATCGAATGCTAATACCACCACTAACATTTCCTTTTTTTTATGGTGGTGTAATTCTGCTGAGCATCGTTCAAGGTCCTACTTGTATAATAAATAGGATGAAGGATTTTTCCCTTTGTTAACCTATCATAGCTCCATCTGCAGAATCACTTATATTACACATTAGTTCAAAAGGGAGACCAATTAGGAGAAATAAGTATAGGTGCACTAACAAGTTTTTCCTTTAACAAAATAAAAGCTTGCATGTGTTTATTAGTAAAATTAAAAACAGAAATGAATTCAATCAAGGGTCTAACAATTAAGTCTCTAATAAGCCTGCCTACAAAAATAAGTATAGGTGGACTAATTTCAACGCTAGTCTAACTTCAAGAGTAACTCCTAGGATAATTTATTGTTACAGTTGATTTCCTCTTCATTTTGCCTCTTTACTTCCAAAATCACCATCTATAAACATGAAGTAAACACCATAAAGAACCTTATGACGTGTACTTAAATAAAACACCAAATATATTAAAATTAACCAATTTTAGGCCTAAAACATATTGTAAAGATGATAAGATTCTGCCTGCCAAGAATACGAAACCTAATCCATTTTAGTGTTTTATTAAGATAATTGTAGTTTATTACTAACTTGTGATTCTCATTTAGAATTTTGTTGTCATAAACTAAGAACAATTCCAAGGAGACCTAGAGGCAGAAATTAATTTTTCTATAATAAATTATTTATTTCTTGTGGCAACAAATTTTTAATAGAACTAGTTTTAATAAGTATTTGTTTTTCACAAAAATATTTTTCCATATTGTAATTCAATAATATATTGTTTCCTATTTTCAAAGAGTGATAGCTTCCATTTTCATCTCTTTAGCAATAGCTTCCATTTTCATCTCTTTTTAGTTTTTAAATTGTTGTTTAATATTTTTAATTTGTAACAATTTATCTATTTTTAAATCAAGATATATTTTATAAATGATTTAGTTATTTTTACTTTGGATGTATTATATTCTTTAGTTTATTTTAATATATAGAATACATTTTCATCAAGTTCATATTTCTAGTTTTTAATATATAGAATACACTTTGATCAAGTTCATATTTCTAGTTTTGAATTTTTTATAAAAGGAAAGCATAGATTTTTGCTATTTATTTTTGTTGATATATGGTCATAGTTCACTATTAAGGAGTAATTTGTTCCTATAAAACGAGTTCGTAATTAGTTTTTATAAAAGGGGTTCCTAATATTATGGTAAGATAAATGTCTTTTATAATGATGAAAAAGATTTTTATTGTGAATTCACTAATACAAACGTATGAATCAATTTTAAAATTAATTTTTTGTTTTAAATTATTAGTAATAATGTTATAGGAACTGCATCATGTTTTACATAATTTAAATTGATCACTGCATCAAATAAAGCTATTCTATTAATTATAAAGTCTTCATTTATTTTATGGATAATTTTAGTTAATTATGCTTTAGAGGTTATTTAGTAACAAGAAATCATCAGAAAATTTTTATCATTATTTAATTTAATATTTTTGTTATTTTCTTTTTATGAATTGAATTTTCAAAAAAATTTAATCTTCAATTTTGGATTTTATTTATTAAAGTACACTCTGAATTCTTTCTTTATCCTCTTTTTATTTTTTAAAGATTTTTTAGTTATCATCTAATTGTAATTAGTTCAAGTTATTTGAGGATTTTTAATTGTCTTAACTTTATCTATTCTATTTATTAGATTGTAAGAGGAAGATGAGGAGGCTTGTATAGTTCGACTATGTTTTCAAAAGATTGCTAAAGTTCAATAAGGTAATTTTTTTTAATTAAGGATAATGGATGTAGTTTACTACTTCTAAAAGGATTTTTTGATCGTTTGTTAACATATTTATTTTGGAAAGTGTATTTGTTTCAAAACTCTTCCAATAATAGGGCTTTATTATCAAACTTATTATTAGAGAATTCTTTGGAGTTTCTGAATTGGATATTGAAAGCTTATATTTTGTCAAATATTTCCTCTTCTAAATCTAAATTTTGTTAGTCATATAATGTAACATACCACCCTATAGAGCATATACCTGAACGAATTGACTATTATTTGAGAACATACTCTACAGGAATGACACGTTAAAACAATCAAAATGACTCATTACAAATTTTTTCAGACATCAAACTCGGAAAACCATTAATCATTTTGACTCATTTCATTTACAACATTTCCAAAATTAAATATCAGTACACTTTAGAGTTCACATATGCACTATAAAATAGTTGCAGAATAGAATTCTTCATACAAAAATAACTGAAGACATATGCAGGTACAAACTGATCC
>JAOSBN010000178.1:13340037-13353035 GCA_027563595.1 Erythroxylum suave | reverse complement strand
ATGCACTATAAAATAGTTGCAGAATAGAATTCTTCATACAAAAATAACTGAAGACATATGCAGGTACAAACTGATCCCGACTACTAACTCTTGTTTGATTGCAGTGGCTATACTTCAATTAGTCTAACTAGATATCCCCTAAACCTGGAAGACAACGTTGCAATTTTGATGAATTTTACGAGCACGGTGAGCGAACCATCCTCGATGTGCTCACTCAGACCAAACACATAACAATGCACAATTCACATTCAATTCACAGATAAATCATATCACATATTGAACACCATTTCACATTTCATCGTATTTCAACAAATACGATTGTGTACACTATCTCACATTTCTATTTCAAGACAGTCTATACAATTCATTTCAATCAATCATATAACACATATCAAATTATATATGTAATTGCTCATGAGACTTGACTTTTATTGTTAATTGTTACGAATGAGTACCTTTTTAACCGTCTTATATTCGTTGTGGATGCCGGGTTCATTGATAACTATCTCGTATTTGTTGTAGATATCAGGCTCATTTTAATAGTGAGCTTGTGGCTTTTATATATATTTTTAGCTTTAAGCTCTTTTTCACTGGCTACTTTGATTACAACTTCCTTTATATGATCATGCATTTCAATGTAATGAGATGCATCATTTCACATTATATGCAATCGATTACTTTTATTCAATATACATGTTCACTTTTCACATTTTCAACGGGCCTAAGCCTGACATTCAACATATTTGTTGAGAATACATATTTCTTTTAGGTTCACATACAATCAGAACACTCCCAATACCTTCACAGTTATCAAACTCCTTGGACTATTTTTGTTCAGAATTATCAATCATATCAATTTCAGTTCAATAATTGCAATTTAAATAGAAGAAATTCAATCATAGTGAGGAACATCTAGGTTTACTCACAGTACTCTCCAGATTAGCTATTGCCTTCATGATCCGGCAATGTCTAGATGTTGTCGATTAACTTGTGAATCTGCCATCATGCAATACACACGTTTATACACATTACTACATTGCTCTATTACAAAATATTTCAATCAATTTGTGTGTGTGTGTGAGTGTGTGTGTGCGTGTCATGTACAGTGCATGCTTAAATGACTATTTTCGGGTATTATCCTTAAATCACAAGTCTTGATCATTCTATCATTGTCACTTGGATATAACTAGTTTGCACTTAGGCTAATACCTCAAGCATACTTGATAACTCTAATTTCATAATTCATAGATTCATCAATCATATAGTTTCCAATCTTTTTTCTAGCATAATATTGATTACATAATATTGAAATTCTCATTCATTCATACTTAATTCACACCATTCATCTCTTTTGAATCACATTAGCATTCTTAAGAACACTTTTCTTTCATTAACAACTATAAATTTCTAGATTTTATATTCATTGATATCATCAATTCATTTCTTGGTTATAACCTCAATTAACAACCTAAATATATTAAACACTTTATCAACTAATTCATCATCAAACTATGTTCATTTCAAGCCTCATTAAAGTCTAAATGTACCATAGGAAAGTACCTTATCGTTAGTTGTTTCAAACATCACTTAAAAGAAGAAGAACTCACGTCCAAGCAATTCCCACAATTGTGGGATGTGCCATTCAAAAATCCTTGCAATTCCTATGATGGTGGGTTATGTTATCTAACAATGCCAACCACTTTCGCTTTTCAATTTTCCATATTTTTAACTCTACATACTATATCTATCACATCTTAGTCATAGTTCATCATTTCTACTTCATTTCCTCATCATTTTCGACTTCATTTCAACTCAAAAACATCTAAAAACAAATCATAAATCATTGTTTATCAATCATTAAAAAACATAACACAAAAACATCTCTTCATTCATCAACTTTCAGCTCTCTTTCAAACACCATTTTTGTAACCAATCTATCACAAAATAATCACCATATATATTTCATTTAAACAAACCATAAGGAACAATGTTTAAGTTAAATGGTTAACTCAAACTCTTCTTAAATCTTAAAGTAACCTTAGCTTCTCCTTGCCACACGATCATTAACTTTCAAGGAGGAAAAGGTTAGGTCTTTTAGTAACCAAATGATGAAGACAACATGGGTATTTGAGTGGTAAGTGGAGGATAACAGCAAGGCTCAACGTTGAGAGGGTGAGAGTGAGTGGGTCGTAAATGGAGAGAAGAAAATGAAGAAGATGAGAGCATTTAACCAACTGAAAGACAATGAAGATGGGCTTTCAAATGAATATGTCCTGGGTTAATGCTTGGTAAGTGTTATGACACTTACCACATAAATAACTAAGTAAAGTCTTCTAATTATGGTACCTAAAGTCTTTTAATAACTAGTCCATTCGTCTCCCAATCTCAAAACCAATTGTCACCCAATTTTCTATGCCACTTGTCAATAAATCCTAATGCCACTGGTCACTTATTTCTATTATGATATGTCAATTATTTCTACTGCCATTTGTCAATTGTCTTGGCACTTGGCATTTTATCTAGTCCAAAAATACACATTAATCTATAAATCTCTAAATTGTACCAATTAATTCTAATTTACTAATTATAATCCATAAATTCTTGTCATTGGTAAACCAAAGTACAAGATATTGGAAATACACATTCATTATGCTCAGTCATTTATCACATTCATCTTAGTTTCATACCTAGAATCCGTCAATTGAGTGCAATTTGTCTATTCCAAAATTAATGTGTGTATGCTAGTATTATGCATTTGAACATAATTATGAAATCATGTCCTAGATGTACCAATTTCGTTCTATATGCTGCCACTCATATGACTCATTAATCTAACACTTTAAATCTCTCAATAATTTGAGAGACAGGATGCTACAATTCTCCTCCTATTTATGTCATTTCATCCTCGAAATTCTGAACTAACTGATTCCACATATAGGGGTCATGTTATCTCATTTTTTTCTTAGTCTCCCAATTGACTTCTTTTCCCGAATGATTTTCTCCAATCATTCGATTTTTTTAGATTTCTTATCGGCTTTTCCTGATGTTTGACCATCTTTTCTGGTTTCTCTATATAATTTACATCATTTGCAAATCTTAATTTTCTGAATGGATAACACAAACATCAAATCTAACTTGTACCTTCTGAACATAATAACATAGAATATAGTGTGGACCTAAGTTCTATTCGCAATAGTAATAATGTTGTCTCAAATTCGAGAACCCAATAATGTAGTTTGGATACTTTGCAATTTCAAAACATATGCACTCTCTATATTATGTTTAGTTTCTCGTGCTTAAGTCTCATATCTATCTGACTCTAATATTCATTTTTGATTTGTTTAATATTCATTCATTCTTAGAAGTGGATATTTGGTCTGCTTGATACAATTTGATGAAAGCCTTTATCAAAAGAAGATTTCTCTCCTCAATCAGCTATACTGTTTACATAATCCTTATCAGTCAACTATATTCATCATTGCATTTTAGTAATTCTTAATACCTCAATAAGATCAATTATTATCATATCTTACGTTATCAGAATGTTCTATATATCAAAGCTCAACCAAGTAGTAGGCATATTCATTTACTTTTATGCTTTGGTATATACTATCAAGATCATTACACCTTATCCAAAGATTTATTTTAGAAAAATCACCAATTAATACCTTAAGCTGATGATACCATGATCTCAATTGATTCTAGATAATATCTGAGTAGTCTAAGACTATACAAAAGTTACTTCTCCTTAGTAGTTATCATTTCAACATACTAATATGAATCCATACTTCCATTACGCTACTCTAATTTATCTTAGAATCTTAACTATGGGGACTAAAACTTAAGATCATTCATTATATCATAGATCACTCCCTGTATGATATCCAAGCATATAATACACACGTGCTTAGTAACATTATTTTCCAAGGTAACCATATTATCAGATGTGCACTCCATCTTGAAGAGTTCTACATATATCACTATCATTTATTTCACCTTTCATAAGTATATTCCCATTAATTCAACACTATAACTTACGTAACCATTATAAAATTCTGATCTCATTTTCATCGATATAACATTATACCAAATCATAAACTCTTAACACAATAATTAAACAATCATTCCAGTTCCAAGTTTAATCTTTCAAGGTCATATTAAATTTTTTATTTTTTTCCAACTTTACTTATTCACTTTAAATCCTATCATTTCTACCTGTATCTCTATCTCCTTCTCACTTAATCTACGCAAATGATTTCACATCTATATCAATTCAAAGGTATACAACCACAGTACAATATTGATATCATATTCGATAATACAACCACAAATACAAATGCATTGAGTCTTTATCTAACATATCAAATCATACAGTGTTTTTTATTTCTAGATATCCACAAACTTTTATTTTCTTACACTCTGACAGATCATTATTCCCTAATAGTTTAGACTTTTAACGAATGTTCTTACCTATGAATTATGTAAATGTGAACCAGACTGGAGATCAGTTGCCACTGTATGCTATGACATGTTTAAGATGCATGTACCTTGAAATAATTATGAAGAATGCCCATGTAAATGTTAAGGTTCTGTAAATATAGTGCCCTATAAAGCAAGTGTATTTATATATAACTTAATTTTCTTCCAGTTACAATATTATAATGAAAATAGTTATTATTAATAAAACAAAAGAGTTTTGTTTTATTTGTATGAGTATAATATAATTAGCAATAAGATACCAAGGTTCCTTAGTAAGTAATATACATATACATGGAGATGTATGGTAAACATATTTATTATTAGAATCTAAATTAATTGATTCACAGTCGAATAATCAAGTTAGTCGCTTGATTATGATTTAGACTGTAGTGTTGCGATTTACCTCCTTGTAAGTAAAGGAGTTTACTTCAAGGGAATGATGAGTTTCAAACCATAATAGTAGTTGACTATAGGTAATGGCACTATTAAATGAATCTAAAATCGCGTATATTTTTTAAGAATAAAGTAGGTTGTTGCTTTAATCTTAAAACATAAACTTTAGTATTTGTTTATTATGAATCACAATCTTAATAAGTGGAGAACTCATAAGTGTTTCATTATAATTTTTGATATAATCGGAATAGATTTTTACAGGGAATCAATCCAGTGCCCACATGTTCGAATTATTGATTGAAATATGCATAAGGGAACATTAACTCAAATAAATGTTTTACAAAAATTGGTGATTAAACTGGCGCCGGTAGTTTGATGGACTAGCTATCCATCAAGTATTACCACCAAGATTAGATCTTGTGTGTTAATCACCATGTAGAGTGAAATGGAAGATCTAGAAGGAAAAACCAATATAAGGGTAAAACGGTAATTTTGCCCTTAATTGTGTGGATAGCTATAATATAGTTCATAATAGAGTTTGCGATTGGACATTTGATTAATAATTTGAAACACTTTTTCTTATAATTTTAAGTAATTCAAGAGTTCAACCAATTGGCTTTAGTGGAATGACATTTGGTTAATAAGCCAGAATTAATTCTAATGAGATTAAATTAATTCCAGGCTTATTAGAGCTTGAATTATTTAAGTCCAATTAGATTCTTCACGTAGCTTCTAGGAAGGTTATCAAAGGAAAGTAAGAAAAATAAGTGGAGGTTATCGGAAAGAAAACGAGAAAGTTTGGAGAAAAATGGACGAATTGGATTCGGGCTAATAAGACCAGAACAATTTAATTAAGAGTTAACTAAATTAGGTCTAAGGCCTATAATTAAATGTTGGGCTTACACTAATTAATTGTTAATTATAAGCCCAAAGGAACATTTAATGTTGGGTTAGAGTTTGATTTAATTAATTAGATTAATTAAATTAGAATTAGAAAAAAGGAGAAAGAGTAAAACCGAATTCAACATAGATGTAAGATTCAGTAATGCTCTTCATTAAATGTTTTAATGGCTGGTTTTAAGAACAAAAAAACGTACACAACTCTTAGAATTCATTTTGAATGAAGAGGTGCGTGTTTTGGAGCTCTCCATTAACAATTTTGCAGTTTTCTTCCAATACATTTGCTACCTTCATTAAATGGTTTAACGGATGGTAGGGGATAGAAAACGTGCAGCCCTCTTTGCGTTCTTTTGATTAAAGAATGGAATGATACATTTTTTTGCTATCTATCTTCACTCTCTCCCAAATGTCCATGTGTTGGACTTGTAAGGACACATTTTCATTTTAGCTTTGATACAAAAAATTAACATGTGTGGGTTTTTGGTCTTTACACTCTCTCTAAACCATCAAATATAGCAAAAGAGAAGCACTCTTTTCGTTTTTTCAACTAGCCAAATATAGAAAAAGAGGTCTCATTTTTCATTTTTCAACTAACCGAACAGACAAAGAAAAACCTCTACATTTTTCATCTCCTTTTCCACCAAAGGATCTTGATAACCAAGTTGACTAAGGAGAACAAGTGGTAGATTGGATTGGTTGAGGACACAGCAGCGAGGTGTCAAAGCTGTAGGAAGGAGTCAGTAATTTTCCTTCTGTCGTATCATGTATGGATTAAAAGCATGTTGATTTAGCGTTTACGCTTGTTTTGATTTCAGAAAAAGTTTTTGAAATCTACCATTTAGCCAAATCAAGTATGTATTTGTTTTCAATCCAACAATTGGTATCAGAGCCAGTTTTATTATGCTTGATTCGGTTCCTCTATGTTGCATGGGTTGGCGATTAAATTAAATTATGTATGCTGCAATTTTTTGTATGTGATAAAAATATATGTTGTGTATGTTTTAGTTTGCTCTTTTGGTTATCCATAAAAAATTGATTTACCTGTAAGCTTTCTTCGTTTGGTTTGTAACAAGGAGGGTGGCCTATCATTGCCATGTTTCCTCCTTGTCCTATTTTTTTTGTTTTCATTTTTTTTGTACTGTAAAAACAAATTCTGTAATTTTGAAGATGGAGCAGTCAAGGATCGAAGAAAAGAATAGGTAAATGTTTTCGGTTTTTATTTTGTGTTAAGATTTTTTTTGATTAAATTCTGTTAATTTTTGAATTTTTCAAGTGTTGGAATTTTTGTTTTACTGTTTACAAATCAGGTTTTTTTAAAAAATTATAAATAAAATGCCATTAACTTGTTTTTACCGAATGGATCGGGTCTTCGAAGCAAAAGATCTAAGTTCAAGAAGAAATTTTGATCCAAAAGGCCTTGTAATTTTCTAATAATTTTCTAGGATAGATAATCAAAAGTAGCTATTTAATTCATGAGATAAATGGATGAATGGATGCAAATAATATGTGATATAATGTGAATGAATTCCATTTAGAAAAATTGCCAACTTTAGGCTTTGCCATGCATTGATTATGTATGAGATATATAATGAAACACTATAGGATGGTTAATAAATTGCATCTAGACAAAACTGGTATTTACTAAAACTTAAAGACCGAAAAAGAATGAGTGGGAGATGATGCTCATATGAGAGTCCACGGTCTTCACGTGATGGCCCACTTGCAAGTGGTGAAGTGTTACTCCCCACCGGAGGACATGAATCCTAGATCTTGCATGATTTGGGTCTCGTAAAGGATAAGTCTACCCATTGGTAGCAAATGTGACCTCCTACCGAGGCATATTTTGCAAGTACCTTCAATGGATGAATCAAATGGTTGCACACTCAACGTGGTTTATCAAAAATCTACCCATCGTAGCTCTGTTGATAAATGCATGGACCAAATTATGGCGCTACTTAAAGAGTTAGGCATGAAGATGCCTAGTAGCTTTTTGAGTGAGAGGGTCCCAGTTTTTCTTTTAATGGATAAGTTGGCCCACCGTCACTTTGTCCGTTATAGATAAGAACAATAACCGTCGTATAAAGATTTAATTTTTTAAGGTTTTTTAAATTTATCATGATGCATACAAGCATCATGATTTTATACAAAGTTCCAATATTTTTGACTAGTATGCTCATTTTTTAATAATTTATATTTTTAGACATAATCACCACAATATTAATCCACTCACAATGCTCTTGACTAATAACAAATTCGAAAACGGAGAGAAATTTAATAGATAGAGATGTAACCTCGACATCGTTCTCAAATATTAACAAATTTTATGGGTTTTAACGGACAATGAGCCTGCACCTCCAAGTGGCAAATCAACTCTTGAGCAAGTCCAGCAACATAAGTGATGGCAGAATGCTAATAAGACTGCAAAGTGCTATATTTAGGCTTCTGTTAGTGCAATATTGCAGAAGCAACTTGCAAGCATGCAAAATGTCGGTTCAATAGTCTCTCACATACATGAGATGTTTGGTGTGAGGACTAGGTCTATATGGGTGAAAGCTATCCAAACCTTTCACAATCTCAGACAAAAGCCTGGTGAATCGGTGCAGGATTATGTGCTTAAGGTAATATTTGTGGTTACTGAGGTCAAGTTACTTGGGGCGGAAATGGATGCGGAAACACAAATGATCATGATCATCAACAGCTTAAACTCACCTTTTCAGCAGTTTAAGTTGGATTATGAGCTCAATACCAAGAATTACACTACCCTTCAGAACACAGAGGAGATATTAAATATCAGGGCCAATGGGCCAGAGGCTCATGTGGCATCTTCTTCCAAGCCCAAGGGTAAGGGCAAGCAAAAGAAGAAGGGTGCAAAGAAAGAGAAGGCCCAAATAGGGGTTAAGGCCCAACCTATTGAAAAGAAGGCCAAAGAGGACACCAAGGGAAAGTGTTTCCACTGTGATGAGAAGGGCCACTGGAAGAGGAACTGCATGGTCTACCTTGAGACCCTCAAGAGCAAGCAAAGTATGAGTTTCCTAAGTTTGCTAGGAACTAGAAATGTGGGAGATTCATCTGATTCTTGGATATTAGATTTTGGAGCCACTGACCATGTTTGCAATTCTATGTAAGGGTTCCAACAAAAGAAAAAACTGCCTAAAGGCTAGGTTCAAGTCAATATAGCAGATGGATCTTACGTTTCTACAGAAGCAGTGGGAGTAGTTATCTTAGACTTTCCTAGTAGTCATAGGTTATACTTGGATGATGTATATTAAATCCCAATGATTGTAAGGAACATGATTTCTGTTTTTTTGTGTAATAAAATATGTTTATTCCTTATATTTTATTAAATATGGTTTCAATATATGAGAATAAGGATTTTATTTGTAATACGGTAATTAAATAGGGATTGTTCTTTATAGAAACTATTATAGGCTCACTAAACACCACAGTATTAATAAAACCAAGAAAATCCAATGACTTTAGCATTAATTTAAAATATCTGTGGCACTTAAGGATGGGTCATGTCAATCAGAAAAGACTTGACAGGTTAATGAAGGATGGGATCCTTATGGGCTTGAACAATGATCCATTACCCACCTGTGAGTCTGTATTGAAGGAATAATGACTGAGGCCTCATTTCCTTACAAAGTAAACATATCTAAATCTACATTAGACCTAGTACACACTGATGTGTGTGGGCCCATAAACATACAAGCTAGAGGAGGTTATGAATACTTCATAACCTTCGTAGATAATTACTCAAGACATGAGTATCTATATTTGATGCGCAAAAAGGGTGAGTCCTTTGAAAAGTCTAAAGAATTTGAAGTTGAAGCTGAGAACCAGTTAGGCAAGCCATTAAAATAACTTCAATCGGATCGAGGTAGTGAGTACTTAGCTGGAGAGTTCCAACAATTCCTAATTGACAATGGAATTGTTTCCAACTTGTCAGCTCCCAAAATACCTCAACAAAATGATGTAGCTGAGAGGAGTAATATGACTCTATTGGAAATGGTAAGATCAATGATGTCCTATGCTAACCTTCCAGAATCGTTCTAGGGATATGTCATACAAACGGCAACTTATCTTCTTAACTTTGCTCCATCCAAATCAGTGCGTAAAATACTTAGGGAGTTGTAGACTGGACAAGTGCCTTCATTGTGGTACTTGAGGACTTGGGGCTGCCCACCCTATGTTAAAAGGATTGGATTCACAAAGATGGAACCAAGGTCGGAAGTATATTTTTTTGTAGGATATCCTGAGGGTACACGATGATACTATTTTTACAGTCCTCATGACAGGAAGGTATTTGTGTCGACAAATGCAACCTTCTTAGAGGAAGAATTTGTGAGAAATCATAAAGGAAGAAGTCAAGTAGTACTAAAGGAATTAGCTATTTCATCCAAACCAAGAGTTGATTCAGATATAGCAGAACAAGATGTCGAAATGGATTTAAGAGTTAATCGAAAGAGTAGCCTAAACGTCAAGTAGTGCTTAAACATAGTGGGATGGTTAAGAGATAACTAGACAGGTATCTAAGTCTAGAAGAAGGCATAATTTCCATCTCAGACCAAGAAGTAACGGATCCCATTACTTATATACAGGCTATTAATGACGTTGATGCGGAAAAGTGGCTCAAGGCAATGGAATCGAAAATAGATTCAATGTATGCCAACGAAGTCTGGATCCTTGTAGATCTACCACAAGAATAAACGCCATAGGGTTTAAATGGATCTTCAAAAGGAAGAAGGTGGAGACCTTTAAAGCTAGATTGGTAACAAAGGGCTATACTCAAAAGAGGGTATAGATTATGAGGAGACTTTTTCTCCGGTTGCCATGTTTAAGTCCATCAGAATTCTTTTGGCCATAACATCCTATTTCAATTATGAAATATGCTCTTAATGGGGATCTTAAGGAGACCATTCATATAGCCCAATTAGAATGATTTGTTGAGCCAAGCAATGAGTATAAGGTAAGCAAATTGCAAAGGTCCATTTATGGACTTAAGCAAGCATCTAGGTCTTGGAACATTAGGTTTGATAAGGCTATCAAAACCTATAAGTTCATTCAAAACCTAGATGAGCCTTGTATCTATAAAAGGATACAAGAAGGCAAGGTTACTTTCCTAATTTTGTATGTCGATGATATTCTGCTCATTGGAAATGATGTAAGAATGTTATCTACGATCAAGAGATGGATGAACGAATAAGTCTTAATGAAGGATTTGGGAGAGGCTAACTATGTTCTAGGGATCAAGCCTGTAAGGGATCATAAGAACAAGCAGACAGCCTTGTCTCAACTGACCTACATTGATAACATGCTTAATAAGTTTACCATGCAAAATTCCAAGGGGGGTTTCACACTTACTAGACATGGAATCAAACTTTCAAAAGAGCAAGCACCTAAGACCCAAGAGGAGGTCAAACACATGCTCAACATTCCATATGCTATGGCAGTTCGAAGTTTAATGTATGTCATGCTTTTCACTTGACCAGATATCTATTACGCAGTGGGACTAATATCCAGGAATGGAGCATTGGACTATGGTCAAGTGCATACAAAAGTATCTTCGTAAAATGAAGAACTTAATGCTTGTTTACTCTGGAAATGACCTTATTCTGACATGATTTACAGATTCTAATTTCCAATTAGATGTTGCTTCAAGGAAATCAAATTCTAGTTCTATACTTATTTTGGGAGGTGGAGCCATAGTCTGGAGGAGCATCAAGCAATCTTGTATTGCTGATTTGACTATAAAGGCTAAGTATGTTGCCGCTTATGAAGCAGCAAAGGAAGCAGTCTGGCTCCGCAAGTTCCTAAAGGATTTGGAGGTAGTTCTTGAGATGAAAAAGGCCATTACACTTTAATATGATAATAGTGGGGCAGTGGCTAATCCTAAAGAACCTCGAAACCACAAAGCTGCCAAACATATTGACAGAAAGTTTCATCTCATAAGGGAGATAATACAATGTGGTGAAGTGGATGTGGTAAAGATTCCCACAGATCAAAACTCTGATGATCCGTTCACAAAGACAATGTCATAGAAGGGCTTCGTGGGTCACCTAAAAGTTATAGGAATAAGGGATATGTCAAACTTGCTTTAGGGTAAGTGGAAAATTGTTAGGGTTATGTAAATATAGTGCCCTGGAAAGTAAGTGTATTTACATATAACTTAATTTTCTTCCGATTACAATATTGTAATAAAAATATTTATTATTAATAAAACAAAAGAGTTTCGTTTTATTTGTATAAGCATAATATAACCAGTCATAAGGTACCAAGGTTCCTTTGTAAGTAATATACATATACATGGAGATGTATGGGAAACATGTATATTATTAGAATCTAAATTAATTGATTCACAGTCAAATAATTAAGTTACTCGCTTGATTATAGTTTAGACTGTAGTGTTGCGATTTACCTCCGTGTAAGTAAAGGACTTTACTTTAAGGGAATGATGAGTTTCAAATCACGATAGTAGTTGACCATCGGTAATGGCACTATTAAATGAATATGGAATCGCTTATATTTTTAAAGAATAAAGTAGGTTGGTACTTTAATCTTAAAACATACATTTTAGTATTCGTTTAGTGCGAACCACAATCTCGATGAGTGGTGAACTCATGTGTGTTTCGTTATATTTCTTGTTATGATCGGAATAGATTTTTACAGGGTATCAATCCGGTGTCCACATGTTGGAATTATTAATTGAAATATGCATCAGGGAACATTCACTCAAACAAAGATTTTACAGTGATATCATCACTTCTAGATGTTTTACGGAGATTATGATTAAACTGGCTCCAGTAGTTTGATGGACTAGCTATCCATCAAATCTTAACACCAAGATTAGATTTTGTGTGTTAATCACCATGTAGAGTGAAATGGGAGATCTAGAAGGGAAAACATTTGATTAATAATTTGAAACATGTTTTATCATAATTTTAAATAATTCAAGAGTTCAACCAATTAGCTTTAGTGGAATGACATTTGGTTAATAAGTCGAAATTAATTCTAATGAGATTAAATTAATTTCGGGTTATTGGATCTTGAATTATTTAAGTCCAATTAGATTCCCAATTGGCTTCTAATAAGGTTATCAAAGGAAAGTTATAAGAAAAATAAACAGAGGTTATCGGAAAGAAAATGATGAGTATTCGTTTAGTGCGAACCACAATCTCGATGAGTGGTGAACTCATGTGTGTTTCGTTATATTTCTTGTTATGATC
>JAOSBN010000178.1:13311804-13323408 GCA_027563595.1 Erythroxylum suave | reverse complement strand
TTAATTATAATATTTTAATTAATGAATAATAATGTTTTAGTCAAATATAATGTAATGTAATTAAATAATAATAATAAGTTAATTAATTATATTGTAATTAATTACAATATTTTAGTTAATTATTAATTATATTTTAATTAATTAATTATAATATTTTAGTTAATGAATATTTATATTTTAATTAGTTATATTTTAATTAATAATCATATTTTAATTAATATAATGTTATTAATTATATAATAATAATAATTTAATTAATTATATTGTAATTATTCCATAGTAATTGAAAAATTATAAATATACTTAAAATAAATATTGATACAATTATAAAATAATCAATGAATTGCATATTTCCAATCATATTATACTGTAGAGGCATTTTTGTCATTGACACTATTTTTTTGTTCTGTCCATTGCAACCAAACACATTTTGTCCTCCAGATGAAGACAATTTTTTCTGTTCTGTCCTTCATAACCAAACAACTTACTGTATTTAATTTTTGTTCTGTTCTGTCTCTAAATTTTTGTTCCGTTCCGTCTCTGCATATTGAAGACAGCAACCAAACGCAGCGTTAATGTGGCATGTGGAGGCTATGTTGCCATCAATTTATATCTTAGAATAATACATGAATTGAAACATTAAATGCATTAGTACGTGACTTGAATTAGAATTCAAGTTGAACACATTAGTGTAAGACACTATTGTAGCACATTGAAGTCCATCTTTTTGTATCAATTTTGTATTGTGTTGAAAAATTTTCCATTTGTATCATCTCAATTATATTATAAGCTTCTTAACCCTTTACTCATAAATCCTATTGAAGTGGCCTATTATTTAACGTTAAAGCCGAAATGAAGGCATGTGTAAATGATTCACTGTAGTGGTTTTACTACTAGGTTTTCACATATGGTGAAATCTATTTTGTGTACAAGTTTGGACACCAAATTTCAATAAACTAGATAATGACGTGAGGTTTAGTAGCATAGTCGACATTGTCTTTTGGCAATGGCATCATAAGAAGTTTGATTTTTGGCACCTCAAATGTCAAAAGTCAAAAGTGGCATCCAATACCTTACTCTTCATATTTTTCGTATGTATAATCCATATTCTTCGTATTTATAATCCATATTGATACTACTATAACAATAAAGTAATTACAATATTTTTTAGAAATTGTTACGGTTGTCACATGTTTATTTTAAACTATGTTTAGCATTTAATACTTTGTAAAAATTGTTGTGATTGATGTCACTTATATGTTATTACATTTAGTGATGGAAGGCTTGAACAATATGAATGACTCCAATGATTGTATAGAAATAAATGAAAAAGGTAGGGAATGAGGTGATATTATAAAGATGTATTTAATCTCCTTGATGGTTGAAGAAGTGAAAAAAGGAAATAGAATGACTACTACTTTATATAGGGATATTTTTTTGAAGATGATAGAAACAAGGAAGTTAGATTGGATTGTGTCGCTTTAGTTACATTTTCATCTTATTGCATATCGAATTCTTATTGAATTGACACTTTTATATGAAGCACTATTCCATATTTTGAACATTTTAAGTTTATGCTTTATATAAATATTTGACTTAATTTTAAGTCTATATTTTGTATGAATATTTTTTTCTATATTTGATTAAATTTACTTGATTGCATATTTTATTAATTATTTAGTGTTGGCATTATAGATACAAGGATTTCTTATCAGGTTTCGAATTAGATTCCGATGATGAATGAAAGAAGGTAATCATTATTTTTGTATCGGGGGGAGAGAACAAATATTTTCATTTATAAAAGACCATTTAGAACTTCTGCTATATCAGGTCATGATTGGATATTAGAACTTTTGAATGAGAATTCTACAAGGATTTATGAAAACTTATAAGAATGAGAAAGATAATCTTCTTGAGCTTATGTGATGAGTTGAAGAGTTTAGGAAGTTTAAAGGTAACAAGTCATTTGACCATGGAGGAAAAAGTAGCAATTTTTTAGATGACTATAAAGCATAGTGAGACAACTAGAGTCAATGCATAATGGTTTCAACATTCGACCCAAACAATTTCGAACTACTTTCAAAAAGTCTTATATGCAATTAATCGTCTTGCAAAAAGAGTCATTACTCCACCATCTTTTATTAATACACCCCCTGAGATTCAACATAATTCAAAATTCTTTCCATATTTTCAGGAGCATTCATATATCTATTTACTATTTTAATAATGTACTTATGATTAAAAATTGTTTTAATATATTTTTAAATTTTTAGGATTGCATAGGAGCAATAGATGGTATACATATTGATGTATATGTTCCGACAGATAAACAAATACCATATAAGGGCAAAAGAATTAATCTAACCCAAAATATTACGTATTGTTGCTCATTTGACATGTGTTTTACATATGTAATGGCTGAATGAGAAGGTACTGCAAGTGACTCTCGAGTTCTTTTAGAAACAATGACAAATCCAGTGAATCAATTTCCTATGTCTCTGTAAGGTATTATTGTATTTTAAAACATAGTAGTTTTAAAACATAGTAGTTATGATTCATTTTGAATATCTTTTTGTTAATATTATGTTCTTTCTATGTTAGGTAACTACTATTTAGTTGACTCGGGCTACACTAATATGCCAGGATTTCTTTCTTCATACCGAGATGAAAGATATCATTTGCGAGATTATAAAGGCAGAGGAAGTCCTCAAGATCCACAAGAATTGTTTAACTACAAGCATTCTTTATTAAGAAATGTTATTGGAAGATATTTTGGCATCGTAAAAGCAAAATTCCCTATAGGTGAAAGAAATCTTGGACGAGATTATAAAGGCAGAGGAAGTCCTCAAGGTCCACAAGAATTGTTTAACTACAAGTATTCTTTATTAAGAAATGTTATTGAAAGATGTTTTGGCATCCTAAAAGCAAAATTTCCTATACTTAAAAACATGTCGAGTTATTATATGAAGAAACAAAAATATATCATTATTGTTTGTTGTGTTATACACAATTATATTAAAGTGTGTGGACAAAGTGATAATTTATTTGACAATTATGTCAAAAATGAAGAACAAATTAGGAAAAGTGAAAATGAAGAAGCATGTTCTCAAGTGGAGTACAATATCACTCAAGCACAACTTTGAGGTATGTTTTAGAAAGCGAGAAAAATTACTAGGCAAATATAGAGTGATTATATTATTTCTACTTGATTTATGTTTCTTTTTGTAAATGATAGTACTATTATGTTTTCAAGAATTATAATATGATGGATATCTTTTATTGATATAATTTTCTAATTTATAGAATTTTATTATATACAATTAATGTGTAATTTTTAATTACAATTAATTTTCATAGACTTTAAATTTAATTGTAATGATAATTAACTAATTTAAAAATATAATGTATGATATAAAATTATTAATATAAGAGTATAATTACAAAAATAGAAACAGGATGATAAAACCAAACATATTTTTGTTTTTGTTTTTAATTTCTAATATCAATCACACAAGTTTTTGTTTTCAATTTTTATATTACAAATCTCCGTTAAACAGGTTTTTGTTTTTTTAAGGAAAAATATAAACAAAAAATAGAAAACAAAAGCTAAAAACTAGGATAGAAAAACATAATTAAAACTATATTAATGGTTTCTCTTTAAAATCTTCCAATTTGAATAATCTTTACCTCGATATAACTTACATGGAAAAGATTCAGAATCTAATAAAGAGTGAGTTCTCTATATCACTAGCACGAATATATAATTGAATAGGCAATGGTAAAATAGTCCAGGCCTGACTTTGTTCAACCTGAAGTTAACGGGTCAAACCCGAGTTGATTGAGTTGAAATTGAATCTTAAGTCCCATTTTCCTAGCCCATGTTGGGGTCTGACTCAATCCGAGGCCCGTCCGGTTTAAACAAAACGATGCCTATTGGCTAATTTAAAAAACAATAGTTTTTGGTCAAATCACGCCGGGCCACCTTAGACTTGATAGGACTCATTAGAGGGCCCGAGATGGTAGGAGTTGTCTGGGTCTGGTCTGCCCACTGCCATCCTCCAGTAAAATTGTCCAATTATCTCAATAATCTTGTGAATTATTGGGCTTAGCCGCAATTCAATTTGTTTCTACGAAGAAGCTGTTGCCTGCCTCTCTCTCCGTATCCACGTATAAATCGATACGGTAATTACTCAAGACCCATCAAGAGAACTTCTACTTGGGCCAGATCTTTTAATTGACAGACCACGAACATTGCGATCCCCGGGGGTTAGGGTTTTTGACTTGCAAGGCAGAGCAGGTCAGTTGTCCTGCGAAAGTTTTGTGCTTCAGCTCCCAAGTTCTTGATTTGCTACTCGCTTGGTTTTGTGGGCGTTTGATTCTGTCTAATTCTTCTTGTTTGAAAGCTAATTATCATACAGTCTCTAAGTGCATGGTTAGTGTGAGAGGATTAACCTGTGTTATATGGATACACGATGAAGGACTCTTTAACTTGAAAACAATATTCAAACTATTGTCATATCTTGTGAAATGCCTACTTTAAGTCTATTGGTAAAGATTCCGTGGTTTGTTTGAGTTGAGCAGTCAACATATTTTCGGGTATTGCTGCTAATGCTAGAGAGGATCATGCTATTAATTAATGTAGTTAGAGTTGCAGTAGTAGCATCTGTGGGTAGATATTGGGTTTAATCAAAGCATTTATGCAGCGCTATAGAAAAAGTGTTGCCGTTTCCCCATCAATTTTTGACCTCCCCAAGTTTTGGTGTAGTATCTGTGTCATTTATGCTTGATGATTGGAAGACACATAAATGTTTGGTGGTTGCTTCTATATTAAGATATGCAAGATGATGTGACATCGTTGAACTAGCAAGCTAAGTAGAAGAACAGATCTGCAAAAGTTATCAAGCTAAAAATTATCCAAATCCATTAATTGATTTTATTCCTTTTCAAAATAATTCTTGCAGAGAGAATGCTTTCCTTACAAAAGAGAGAATGAAACCCCCCAGGAAGCTAGTTACTACCTGTATGAGAGTATCTGAGGACTAAACATTTTAAACTTTTTAAGTGTAGTCTACTATGATTTATGCAGTTCTTCTGACAGTATAATAGCTTGTCTATGTACACGGCATCTTTGCAACTAGTTCGCAGTCTGCGTTTGGCTTTGCCAATTGCATCATTATTATATCCTTTGGCCACCTGTGGTTCTTCTCATTAAAGAAATTCCAGATGGATCGCCACCTACTTCTTCAAACACGACCAATGAGTTTCCGGATGATCTAAGCCATGAACGTGGAACATGGTACCTGAAATTTATTAGCGTATGAACAAATTCTCAGTTCCATGAACAAGTTACTGAAAATTGGAGAGGTTTTGTTTTTTTCCTCCAAATTGATAGTCCTGCATTTGTCCTACCATCTTTGTGAAGGCTCTCCACAGTTTGTTCGACATTTGTTCTCTGTGAAGTATCCAGCATAATTGCAAGTGTCACATTTTCCCTGAGCTATGTATGCAGGCCAGTGACGACCTATACTTCGTCCATTTATCCATATCTGACCTTTTCCCATGCTACCCATATCTAATGCTAATGGATCGTTACCTTCTGGTTCAGCAAAGTTTGTCTGGAACAGTGACATAACAATGGATTCTCAGGAATTTCGTGGGAAAACAAGAGAGTTAAACTGTTGGGCGTCACAGAACCCTCACCTTGTACCAAGTTAGGGGTTGCTTCGGAGCCAGTGACAATCCTTGTGTCCAATCAACAGATGAACTCCCACCATCAGTGTACAGGTTTGTGGTTTCTCCTTTAAGACCTATCTGCTCAGAGACGTGGAAGCTAATCATGGTCCAGCTTATTGTGGACCCCAGGAAATTATCATCACACAAGAATTGTTTTAGGATCTTTGCGTTTACGTTGAACATGTACACAATGTCAAAGCATCTCCCCCCCATGAATGCAAAATACCCTCGATTTCTTTCTATTTTTTATTTGTTGGTGTATAGTTTAAGGCATCAGCTTTCTTAAAGGGGATGTTCAGGTTCCATTTAGGAGATGTTTGAGGAATGAACTAACTACTGGGGCTTGAACCAGGATTTGAAAATTACCTATCAGGACAGGACAACCAGTGAAGAGTGGAGACAAAAATGGAAACTAACCTTGTAAGTCCATACATTTCCTGTGAGGTTTCTTGTACCCTCATTCAGCCCTTCCAATAAGACTGGACCTAGAACCCCAGTATTCCACGTTTCAAAGTGCAGGCCGACATTCTGAGATGAAGTAAATGAATGCAGATTATTAGCTACTGCGGAGCCCAGGAACAAAAGACAAAAAGTGAAGGACTGACCGCAAGGCCCACAGCCACGCTTAATAAAGAAATCTTGTTGACACCGGCTCTCAAATTAACATTCTTCTTAAATGTTAACTTAGGGTTCTTTAATCCTCCATAAACCGTTCCTGCGGTACAAATAATCTCACAAATTATGGCCAGACTGAAGTTCGTATTAAGAGATTGAGATAAGCAGTCATTTATTCCATCCACCACCTGCTAATTGACCATTTATGAAAACATGCAAAGCATGCCCAGCTGAAAAAATTGTGAGGAGGGGCCACTGTCCGCCGTTGAGAAATGCTTCGCGAGAATTTATATTAACACTGAATGGACAAGATATAAAGTCAAGAGTATCAGCGACAAAAACAAGACTGACTGATCGATCATATTGACATTCATATACTTACTCCACCATGTACCACAAATAATCCGTGGTATCCCAGGTCATACTTATTTGCTCCACCAACCCCTGCTTTGTAAATGTGCCATCATCATCAGCAGAGGCAACGTCTTCAACGTAAGACTGCCAAGAAAATTGACCACCCACTGCTACCATCTTCACTTGATTGCTTTGGGAGCCCAGCTGCAACCAAAACTCACTTCACATGAGCATTCATTAAGAAACCTTAAGAACCAACCAGCAGCGAACGTCTTACCCTTGCAGTGTTATAGACTTCGGTCTTGCAATCAGGAAGAATGCTGATAGACCAACGGGGCAAGTTGTACTGCTTATTTCCATAGGTCACTTGCACAGAGTTTGCTGTGTCATAGTTTGCTAAGAAGGCAGCACATGCTGATTTTGAGCGGAAGACATGAGCCTGAATATCATTGGGTTCAGGGGTTGAATTGACGCAAGTAAGCACATGTTTTAAACGAATACGAGAAACTTCCATCAGCATATGCGTTAGCCCACGTATGAACTTGGATGAAATATTAATTCAGAATGAGCCTTACCTCCTGATTATCACCCAGTTTTATCAAAGTGGGATCTACAGCGACTAAAGCAGGTTCACAGAGCTTAATTGCTTTATGCAAATCCCTCAGATGTCCCCATTTTGGTTCTCTTGGAATTCCTGGAGGCAAAATAGACATCTCCTTTCATGTCAGGTGGATTTATCATTTAAATCTTTGCACCTGTGGTTGTCCACTTCATACTTGGTTGTTACAGCTTTTAATTGCTACAAAGCGGTGATTGCGAGGCGGATAAATAATTCACCACCTACCAAAGGGAACGTACCATATTCATCAATAGGCGCATCATAATCGTAGCTAGTAGCAATGAAGGGACCACCAGAAGTTCTTTCAAAGTTGGTTCCTCCATGGTACTGCAGACGAGGAAAAAAAAGCAGAATTTCAGTCAATCAATGATCATATAATCTTGTAGAACGATTAATATGAAGGAGAAGCTACGTAACTTACCATATAGTAATTAACAAATGAACCACCATTCTGTATAAACCTAGCCACTCCAAATGCCATATCTTCTGCTGGCCTATGAGGAACTGCACCGCCAAATTCTGTGTACCTGATACCAAGACAAAAATGCAAATTGCTCTTACGCATTCCAACAAGTACAAGAAAGGAAATCAAACAACTAAAACAAAAAACAAAAATGAGAAAGGGAAAATAGAAAACCAAAAATAAATAAAAAAAGTTCTTTTAACTATTCACTCATCTTTGGTGTGACTTACCAACCAGTCCAGGCTTCTGTCCATATTTTGGGTTTATAGTCCTTATTTGGTTTGAAATTCTCACAGTAATATGCATTGCAGGTGTCTATCTGCACATGACAAAGACACCAGTTTGAGTAAACATGACAAGAACCAACAAGTTATATCTATATCGTTCATTTTACAACAAATTGACGTATCCTAACAAGTTAGTGCAGAATCTTCACCGTGCTTGATCTAAAAAGCTATCAGGAGACATAACATCAGTTTCTTCAACTACAATCCCAAAGTACTCGAAAATTTTGAATAAAGCCAAAACAGAAGAGACTAGTGCCACCCTCGTTTAGAAAGGGAAATCGGACCATAATATTCATACCGAGAATAAAGAACCATTTAAGGCCCATCTAAGTAAACAGTATATTGTTACAATAAACCCCGCAGAGAAAGATTCAGAGTTAGAAACTGACACCACAGAATAGAGGCATAAAGAAAAAGATTTTAGCGGAATTACTTACAACAGGGTCAGGTGCATCTTCTTGTTTGCACATAACCCATGGAACTCCTGTGCCAAGCCCTACTGCCATGTCAGCTGCCCATTTTGTATAAGCTTTACCAGGAGCACCAATTTCCCATTCTACTGGTCCATATTCATTTTCTATCTATTGACCAAGTAAGATAAATCAGTGAAATGATGATAAAGACAGCCACTTTCTCTTATAAAGTAATGAAAACGTTCCTCCAACTCTCTGACCCGTGTTCTTGAGTATTGAACCAATCAAAGGAGAAATATAGAATAAGCATAAGCAAACTAAGGATACAAGGATCTTATTTTCCTTACCTGAGACAGGATTATTGGTCCTCCCTGAGACTCGAACAACTTTTCTGACTTCATCATGCCTACAATTTTCTCTGTGAACTTTTGCATTGCCGCCTTCATAGTAATAATTAAAATATTATGTCATTTCGTTTTGATTAATCATACTGGCAATGACGAAAGATTGGAGAAAAGAGTTACTGAAAATGGCAATGGAAAATTCCAGGTAGAGCAACCTTGAAAGGCTCGTTATCAGTTCTAAAAGAAATTCCAGGAACGTATTTAAGCCAGACAGGGAACCCCCTGAAAACAGATCACAAAAAACAGAGCTCCTATTAATAAAAAATAAACGGAAACAACGAAAGACTATAGTAAAAGATAGAAAATGAAGGACTGGAAGTGATAGGTCCAGGGTTGGATAAAGCTACAAAATTCATAAGTTATGTCTCACCCGAGGTTCCATTCACCACAAATGTAGGGACCAATCCTGAGATGAACATAGAGGCCTGCTTGTTGAACCAGCTTGACGAACTTGACCAAATCATACCTATCCTCGAAGTAATACTACATTTTTAAAATCATTTTCCGGCACAAAAAAAGAGAATTCTGATGAGTTTTGGCGGAAAAAATTCGTACAAACTTGAAGGAAACATGCGAAAAGAAAGTATTGGAATAAAAAACAGAGTGCTGCTTTGAATTACTTTTCCAGGAGAAGGCTCATGCCCGTTCCAGAAAACATAGGTTTGAATAACGTCCAAACCTCCATCTTTTGCCTTCTGGATAAGATCCGGCCACATCTGCAGCCACCACGAGGCACGAGAACAGAGTCAAGAAACTTAACCGATTGCTAAAAGAGAATGTTAGAAGAAAATGAAACAATCCCATTTGTCAGAAATTGGAAATAAATCAGAATGAACCGCATTGGACTTATTGCTACCTCAGGAGTGCTTCTGGGGTAATGAATGGACCCAGACATGAGAATCCTTCTCTGTCCATTGATTATGATTGCTCTATGGTCATACGTTACAGAAGCTGAACAGCATGAAGAGAACAATACCAGGAACATGAACAAGCTGATCCCTAAAAGGTTCCACATTGAAGCTCTTACTGAACCCATAAGTTGGTTTTTCTCTGACAAGCCAAAGCAACAGAGTTTAGTTCTTGTCTGTGTATCCAACTTTGAAATGTATTAGAAACACTTCAAAAGACTGGGAAAGACAGAAAGAGCCTAAGCAAATATTCCTTTTTCTATTCTTTTACGGACAGAAAAGAAAAGGGAAAAAAGATGCGAGCTTGGGAGAGATTACGTGAAATTAATGTAGAGGATTTGTTGGGCTGTGGAGTTCCGAGTTTGGTTTAGAGCAGTAGTTGAGCAGAGGTATTTATAGAATCTGAAGAATGAAATGTGGGTCCCCTGTTGCTTTGCCTTTGTAGGAAGGCTTACCAGCAGAGACATGGAATTTGTTATCTTTAAGCTTCGGATAAAGCGCAATTTCTGTTTCCATTTGCGAATTTGGAATTGTAAATTTTTGTTCCAAAGTCTAAAAAGTGACCTGCGAATGCCATTTCCTTCTCTGCAATAGTTTATTGCCTTCCCTTAATTGCAACACAAAGTTCCCAACCTCAACACTCTTTGCATTAATGGAGTCAGTCCTAAGGCTCAGGCCTCAGAGAGTTGCTGATAAGACTCATCTGCAAACGCTTTACCCCCACTTTTTTCAACCTTAACGATGATCCGTGAAATCTGTATGCGCAGTGTTTGATTGTATTTTCAAGCAGCAATTCAAGTTAAGA
This sequence comes from Erythroxylum suave, assembly GCA_027563595.1. Classification (NCBI taxonomy): domain Eukaryota; kingdom Viridiplantae; phylum Streptophyta; class Magnoliopsida; order Malpighiales; family Erythroxylaceae; genus Erythroxylum; species Erythroxylum suave. Next base: position 13,312,807 of record JAOSBN010000178.1, on the reverse strand, counting down.
GTAAGAACTAAGAATCTTGTTTCTTTTAGGCATTTCCTTCCTATTTTGCTGGCATCCAAATTGTTATCATTATTCGATACAATAAGGAACCAACTGATACATAAGTATCGTATTGAATAAAATAATTGAATCCGGACATGAGTGCCTAACTTCTAGCGTTATTCTTTTTAGCTAACAGGTTATTATTGTGAGAGAATTGGCATTGCTTTGCTCGAATTGCCAGATTTTATGCATGTGGACAAAAACATTGTATTGTAATTTAAGGCATATTTGTTTTTGTTTTCTGTTCTCATTTTTAAATTTAATAAAAACCTTCTTTATTTAAATTAAAATTATAAAAAGTTATTTTTATTTTTATAATCTGATTTACTATCAACTAATTTAACTATTAATTTCTTAAAATAATTTTAATTTAATAAATATAATGTAAAATATCTTTGAAAATATATATTTTACATTGATAATTAAAAATAAATATTAATTATCAAATCAAGTTTAATTATTTTAATAAAATATAATAAATTTCACTGATAATTTATTAATAAATATTATATAAGAAATTAAATTAAATACTAATTAATTAATTTATAAAAATAATTTATCTTAACATATTTTTTTATTTGAAAAGTAAAACCAAAAATCAAGAAACAAAAATTACAAGCCACCAAAAAAAGAAATCGTCCTTAAAGTATTAGGAGAATAATAAGACATTTAGAAATTTTTGTACTGGTACACGTACACTTGTTTCGGATGAATCACGGATTGGTAATTATCCAATGAAGTATGCCACATCACATCCATGTAGGAAAATTTGTCGCATCAGATACAGAATATATTTATTATTTATATGGATAAATAAAAATAATCAAAACAATAAAAAAGTAAAAACTCCGCTGTCAAAATGAAAAAAAAAGATAAAGTAGAAGAAACTGAGATTTAATTAAATATGAAAATATATTATTATTGGTATTAACATTACTATTATTAATTTTCTCTTTTTTCT
>JAOSBN010000178.1:13276589-13297464 GCA_027563595.1 Erythroxylum suave | reverse complement strand
CTGTCGTTATATTCCGTCGGTAACCTTAATACCGACGGAATATTTGATTATTCCGTCGGTAATTTCCGTCGCTAAACATCTATTTTCTTGTAGTGCCTCAACGTTTACAAGTTTATTTTGACATTCCCAGAATAAGTAAAGACATAGGTATGTCTTCTTTAGCTATTTCGCAGGATCCGAAAATAATCAAATATGAGAATAACTATTCTCACTGTCTTTTTCTAACTAAACACAAGGATAGGTAATTGTTAGGAATACACTAGGAATAGAGTTTCCATTCCATTGAACCAGAAACTCTGTAAGAAGAGCTTCAAGATGTTGGTATGGGATCAGATCATTTGGGTGTCTGTTTGTGCCATCCACCTCTAGCTACAAATTTTGTAATAAATAAATGGGACAAAGCAAAATTTATGATTGAAAGAGAGTGGCACGGATTATCTCGTGTCTTTGGTATGTCATAGTTACTTTTCTTGTTTAGAGACAAGTTTTTAAGTACTCTGATACTCAATATTAAAAGTGAGATGTGATCTTTTGTCTATCTTTACACTGTCTAACTATATTCAATCGAAAAAATGTTGTCATTTCTTCTTCAATTTTACAAACTCTGCTAATCTTTCAAAATTCGTGGCTTATGAGCCAAGACAACCCTAGTTGACGTCCTCCTTGTCTTCATCTTTAGTCTCACAAAACTAATAATTTTCTGACATTCTCCTTCTTTTGAACACTAAAGAAGCCTAGATTCCTTCACTTTCACTGATATTCAAATCCTTAGAAGAACATAGCCAATTGGAACCCCTCTCACTGTCTCGTCTATCTTCGCTCCCTTCCTACACCTTGTCATACCATGATTCCCGAATCTCAATCACAACAAAGCGTGCGACTTTTACAGACGAGTCTATTGTTGAGCTAATTTCCTCACAGATGAGTCAATTATTGAGCTAAGCAACTTGAGTAATGAATACTTTATGTGATATTGCCTTCTGTCATTCTATCATAGAAGAAGGGATCAAAGAATGATAGAGAAAATGCAGGGATGTATGGGGAAAAAGAATATTGATTTAAACTTTGAAATTCCTAAATTGGAGATATTGCAAAAAAAGGGACTAGGAATGGATAAGAAGCATTGACAGTGATTTCAAAAAAATGCACGGGATTGATGCAACTGGACCTGGAGGGCTGCCTAAATGTGACAAAAAAAGGGTGACTTAGGTGACATAAAACTATAAATTGACTAAGATTAAGAGATATAAGTTTGAAATTGTGTGATAATGTAAAAGTTGATATTATAAATTTCTTGGTGTTCTCAAGGCCATTACTGAGAAAAATAGTCCCTCCATATGGATTTTCTCCATATCATAACCAAGTAACATTCTTCTTGAGACATGGATGTTTACTTTTCCAAGAGTAGCTTCTGGAGTTTTGGAGTGTATTTGGCTGAATTCTTTATAAAGTGCAATCGTAATCTTTTGAATTGATAATATAGTATGGCTTTTTCCTTTTTCTTTTCAATATCATTTGTTGTCTCCACAAACTCACGTTATATAAATGTGTATCAACTCTCATGAAAAACTGTCATTCTTCTTTAATCTACTTGAGTTTGTTTGATCAATTCCATGGAATCTTTATGGTGTTCCCAAATACTGCCTCTTTATGCAATCACCACCATTATTGATCTAAAACCAATACAAAATTGCCATCTTGAAGCCTTTGAGAGTATCTGAACTTGCACTTGCACGACCGTGCAAGTTAAGTAATGATGGTGACCAGCTTGGGATACTTAACATCTTCACTTGCCTCTAAGGAAGAAGTATTTTAAAATTAATATGTTGGAGGAGGAGAACAAGATTGAGGAGCATCGATGTATGGACCCATGTAAAGTAGGATATGACAACTTAAAAGGTTAAACGGGCGGATGAGAGATGCATCTTTTGCTTTCAAGTTATTCTTGATAATGGTAATTTACTTCAAAGGTCTATGTATCTTTTATCTGTACATCTCCTTAATCTTCCAAAGATGGTGTGATACAATTTTGCCTTCATTTAATCACATTGTGGTTGTAGCTTTAGAAATGTTGGTGGGTTAAATGTCTACCCATATCTCTTTTGTAGGTTCACTCTGTGATTGAAGGAAATTGTAGCATCTTCAATCTTCTCATTTTTCCAAGCAAACAGAGGCATAGTTTTGCAATTTCTATGTGTAGAATTTGACATTTTCCTTAATGATTGATTTTTCAATTACCTTAGAAAGGTTCTTTTCTCAATATCCTAATTTCAACAGCCATCCACCTCTCTTTTTGCTGCGTTAAGAAATCAATGTGTATCTTATGTTGTCTGCATATAAGCACCTAGTGATGCAAATAATTTTGCAATGTGTTTGGTGGATATGGATGACTTTTGTTTGTTTGTTTGTATTTGGGAGATTGAAATAAGTTGGAAACTGGAGTGCCCTCTTTGTCTTAATTGTATCTTATGCTCCCTGCTTTGGTATTTTAACATTTCTTGTTATTATTGTCTAGTTCAATAGAAGCTTATCTTTCTCTTTTCCATTGTTTTCTTTTTTTCTTCTTGACAAAGTTCCCAATCTTTTCTTGTGCTTTATCATTGTCAAAGATACGAGGGTTATGTGGGATCACAAACTGGTCACTCGAAAGGATATGGCATTGTTTCTTTCTACAATAAACATATTGCTACACTTAACAAGGTAGATATGAGAGCTTTTGGTTACGGATCATGTTTTTCTCGGGCCATGATGGATCGACATTACCATATTGGCATGTCGCTCAAAGAAGCTATTGATTTTGTCTACAAGTGCATAATGGAGATTCAATCTAAATTGGTCGTTGCACCAACAAACTTTATGATCAAGATAGTTAATAAAGATGGAGCAAATGAATATGCATGGCATGAATCTGTCAAGGAGGTTGCTTCTGTTTGAGGATTGTTTTGTTATATGTCCTTTTTCTTTTGTGGATGTTTAATTTACAAAATACTTATGAATTCAATACTAATTTACCAGTTAGATATTGATTGGATTTATCATGTAAAAACAAAAAACTATCATTTAGCTTATTAATGTTATTATAATCACTTGAAGCAACTCACTAACCTATATTTTTCCTCTTCTACTAATACAAAACATGTCACCAAGGCTTGGAATAGAACAACCCTACTTCTCATTGTAAATACCAACTCCCAAATTGTCAAAATAAAACGATTGTTGTGCCTGTTAATAAAAAAAATGCATTTTTAAATAATTAATACAATTATTAATATAATGTAACATTAACATCAAATCCAATAATTGAAATTAAGAAATAAACTAAAAAAGACTTCCATAATTAAATCAGTGGGATATTAGCAATCAAACATTATTTATTTATGCATGAACAAATTAAAATGAAAATTCAAAACATTATTATATTAGTAGCAAATTACAAAAATATAATATTCCAAATACTATATTAGAATATAGTCATTACAACTACTACAAGAGTACTATAATGATGATGAGTGTAAATGATAATTATGTTATTCATAGAAACACCAAATGGTTGCTGTGTGTCATTTCCAAAGCAACCTTTCAAAAGACTTCCCATCCATCAACTTTTGTCTGCGCTTCTTTGTTGTTCGATTTTCATATCTTTCAAAGTTTCCCCCCCTTCTCATAGAGCAAATTAACTTTGTTCTCACATTGGGTGGAGTAAAGAAGTAGAAGATGAGTAATAAGACCCTTTGAAATATTTCCAAAAATGAGGATTGTGGAGAATCTAGTGTCGCACCAAGAAACACACCAGTGATAGGGGAAGAAAGATAAGATTTGGGCGGCTTTCAAGTCTCTTCTCATATAAGTTTTGTTTGTATGTTCATCTATAGATTTTCTTACTCGTTTTTTTTATTATCATTCCCTCTCTCTCTGTCTCTATCTCGAAATAATTCTTGAGGGAATGACTCAGTAGTTCTGAAACCACCTTTTCGTGAATGCCCCTTTTGATGTTTGTTTCTTTTGAAGTCTCTATCAATATGACTCTGTTGCTGTTCCATTTGCATTTTGGAAGACATCATTTGATAATTTAGTTTTATTATTAATTTTAATGTGGAGAGATATAAACTACTTTAGTGCGTAACTTCTATGGTGGTTCTTAAACTCAAGATAGCCTTTTTGTTTTCCTTAAAAGTAAGTTTTGAAGATATTTTGATTATTTTGATGTATGGACATCATTCCTTTCTAACTTTTTTTTTGTTTATACATTTATGTGAGTGATAATTACTGTGTACTGTAAAGGTTGAGTTGCTTAACATTGCAGATTAGTTAATTTTGAAATATAAACATTTGATTTAAAGTTTACTGGTGATAATATTGACTTTTGGTTAGTATAAGGCCTTCTAAAGCATATTATTGATTACTGGGAAGAATTTACAAATTTTTCAGGTGTTAGTTGGCCAACCTGAGAGAAGATGAGAACTTATAACTACACAATGTGAAACCTTTCATTCTCCAATCACTTTTTCTGTTATAGGAATTAAATAAGCTATGTAGAGCAAACTAAAATACATTTTGCTCCTTAATCTAACCATCTAACATTCCCAGTAGTTTGTGAGCACTCCTTTTTTTTGTGTTAATAATTTTATCTAAAACAAAGCCTAATGATACATCATTTGTGAATTTGATAGGTGTCAAATTATTATTAAGCAAAATGATAGATGGTAGATCTAATCCATATCATCGATTAGAATATGTAATTGAGAAGGAGCACCATAAGAATGATGAAATTGACATTGCCAATGAAAGTAGTAATATGAAGTCAATTGATGTAGTGTATTCGAATTCTGGGGATAATTTGAACAGAGTCCACTCATCTATTCCAAAAGAGATAATACCAAAAATTGGCATGTAGTTTGAGACAGAAGAACAAACTTATCAATTTTATTTAATGTATGCCAAATATGTCGGCTTTGGAATAAGAAGGAGAAAAAGTCAAACAGATAAATATGGTAAATTGATTTGTAGGCTTTTTTGTTGTAGTGCTAAAGGTAAAAAGATGCTTGGCAAAAGAGATGTGTATGTAAGAGCTCCACGTTTAGAAGTAAGATTTGGCTGTGAGGCAAGAATGAAAGTTAATAGTGTGAAAACTAGAAAATTTCAAGTGATTCAATTTGTTGAGGATCATAATCACTATCTTTCAAGTCTTAACAAAACCCAATTGTATAGAAGTCACAGAAAGATATCCTCTCCTGTAGCAATGCAATTTCAAATGGCTAATGATGTGAGAATTCCACCAAAAGCATCCTATGATCTTATGGTGAGACAAGCAGGAGAGAGAAATATTCTTGGCTTTATTCTAGAGGATTACAAGAATTATTTAAGATCCAAAAGAACAAAAGATACAAAAAGGAAGATATAGGGGTTGTGTCAGAATATTTGTATAAAATGCAATTTAAAGATCCTAATTTCTTTTATGCCATTTAAGTGGATAAAGATGATTTGATAACTAATATATTTTGGTCAGACGTAAAGATAAGTAGTGATTACCTAGATTTTGGTGATGTTGTTTTCTTCAATACTACTTAATAAGAAAAATGGTGAGGGTCATCGACTTGTTTTATTTATAGGTGTTAACCATCACAAACAAACAACGGTTTTTGGTATTACACTACTATATGATGAGACTACTATTAGATTTGAGTGGTTATTCGACACATTTGCTAGAGCCATGTCTAAGAAAAAGCTTACAACTATTCTTACTGATCAAGATGAGGCGATGGTAAAGGCATTAGCTTCAAGATGACTTAAAATTGATCTTTGACTTTATATCTAGCATATTTATCAAAATGTTGCAATCCATTTGAGTGGTGTTTTTTCTTAGTTTAAATATTTTTTGCAGGATTTCAGCTCATGCATATATGACTTTGAAGAAGAAGAAGATTTTTTTAATGCATGGAATGAAATGCTGTAAAAATATGAACTTCAAGATAACGAATGGTTGAAATGTATATTTCATATAAAAGAAAAATGGGCTTTGGTTTATTGACGCCAAATGTTTTGTGTAAATATGACCACCATACAACGAAGTGAGAGCATAAATAACATTGTAAAAAGGTATGTAATTTATCAGCATAAATTTTTCCAATTTTTAATCACTTCTAGAGGCTTATTGATGATTGTAGATTTGATGAGTTGAAAGCTGATTTTAGAACTAATGTAAGCACTTCAGCATTGTTAGCACCTGTTCAAATTTTAAAGCATGCAACTAGTGTCGACCCACCAAAAGTGTTTAAATTTTTTTAACATTAATGGAATCATTCTCATAATTCTAGTTTTTATCTTTTTGGTGAAGATGACACAATTACAAAATATGAGATCACTCTTGTAAGGAAGAGTTGCTTTAATATGGTCCCTTATGATTCATCAAATGATGAAGTCTATTGTAGTTGTCAGAAGTTTGAGCTTGCTGACATTTTATATTTTCATGTTTTGAAGGTTTTTAACTTGAAAAATATTTTGAGAATACTGAGTCAATATATTTTGAAAAGATGGACATGAAAAGCAAAAACATAGCACGTTGATAGTAAAAGTTCCACTGTCAATGAAAGTGAATTGGATCCTAAAATGTTATCAAGTATAAGGTACAAAGAATTGTGTGCATTAAGCCTGCGATTAGTTACAAGAGCAGCAGATAGGAGAGATACTTGTAAAATTTTGAAAGATCACCTTCTCAGCATGTTGAAGATGGTTGATGAGATATTGCAAGGTGAAGAATTAGTTGATGACGAGAACCTAAGATCACAAGATAAAGAGTTGAACCAATGTTCAAATCCTAAAATGAATCTGTTCAATCAATGTGAGATTAAATTTGGTGAAAGGAATAGGATTGGAGGTGCCAAAATAAAGACAACCTACGTTAAGTAAGAGATGGCTTAAAGAAAAGTTCAAGCAAAAAAAGTATGTTAAAAAATGCAAGACTTCAACAAATATGGTAGCTTCGACAGTCGACACCCATACACCTTTCCAATACTCAGGTTATATTTTTGCTGGTTTTATGTTTTCAAACCTTTTAATACATACAATTTATATTATGATAATTTTAAGTATTTTTTGGTTTAAATACTTTATTCATGATTTCAAAGAAAATTCCTAACATACCTGTATTATGTCCACCATACAACATCCGATATTACATTAGGTTCAGGTTAGCTTTTAGTAAAATGTTGTAAGTGTTGTTTACTTGTTTTGAACAATTTTTTTCCTTTTTTTGTTATGACATATAGTAAATGTAACCATTTGGTGTTTCGATGGATTTTACAAGTATGGTTTACAGTCATTAGAGAATGACTGGAGACTATGGACCACATTCTTATGTACTATTTGTAATATTGTCTTTTGGGTATATGTTACTAAATGTTTAATGATTTCAATTTTCTATTTTTGGACTACTTAGTTATGACGCATACCAAATGCAACCATTTGGTGTCTCTATGGATAATACAATCCAATCTCCAATACTCATATCAAATACAAACATCAATCCAAATGTCTTAATTTAGGTTGTAATGGGGTCGAGCTGAGGATAGGTAAAAAGAAAATTTTAGTTTAAAACCACAACATAAATTGAGTATTTAAAATATTACAAAACAATGACCATAAAACACTCAATTCTTTCCTTTCACTTAACAAAATTAACACTTTCCATTTTTTACTTTTCTCTCCTTTTCTTTTCACTTTCTGGTCATCTTTTCTTCCTTTTTTTTCTATTTTCTCTTCGTTTCCTCTCTTTTTTTCATTTTTTCTTATTTTTACTATATTTTCATTTATTTATATTTTATTTATGAATCTAAAATAAGGAAATCAAGAGAAGATAAATATTGAGAAGTAAAAATCTCCACAACCATACCCATTCCTAATGCAATAGCCAACTATATGTTATGATTTCCCCAGACTTATTCCCTAAACCTAATTATACCTATTGGGCCCAGGTCTCGTAACTTATTTCGTGGTGCCCATACACTAAAATTGGGAAACTTTTAAAATAAAAATAATGTAAAATAAAATAAAACAAAAAACTTAGTATAAAAAAGAAATGCACGGCCGTGCACAAAAATGTACGGGCGTGCATTTTTACAATGCATGGTCGTCTAAGGAGAAAGCACGACCCTGCTTTTCCTCTGTCGTGATCGTGCTCAAGCATGATCGCGACTTTAGGGAAAACCGGCTTTTGCACGATCATGCATAACTCTACTACTCCCACTTCTAATCTTTATAACCTTCAACTTTGATGCCCAAAAATTTCAAACTTTATGTCATTGGAAAGCTAAGAGAATAAGCTACAATTTTATAAAGACAACTTTGTCTAATTAGGCCTACATCAATATAGTTTAATCATTTAAAAATAGAACACCATTGTTTTTCCAGAATTAGTGTTACAACCTCCACCAACACAAATGATACTATCGTGTAAAGGCTCTATCTTCTTTGTCTAAAGTCTAAAAATTTCAAACTTTATACCATTAGAAAGCTAAGAGAATAAGCTACAACTTTCATGAAGACATATTTATCAAATTCTACCTAGATCAATACAATTTATTTATTGAAGACAGAGCAAAATTTCTGTCCCCCTTTTTCCTCTATTGCCTGTATGAACTTTTACACATTTCAAAAGACCCGAAACCAACAAACACAAACCGTACATACAAAACTTACAACTTAACAGACTCCCAACGTAACTATTTTCTTAAGAAAAATCTATGCAAAAGCCATCAAATAACTAACAATTTTATTTCCAACACAAGTTATAACTCAACAAAGAAGAAAATTTTGCATATATACGAAAGAGCAATTCTTCAACTCTTACTCTCATTTCTCAAACAAAACAAAATTTTTACTTCACTTTAATTATATATCAAGAGTTGAAACAGTAGCATGATCCAAAAATACAACATGAATGCTCATGCTTGATATGATTATAAGCTATCAAAAGTATCTGAACTAAGTTACAAAGGATAAATTTTTCTCTTAGAGTTTGCCGAATTTTGCAAGGATTAATGATCTGCTTGTTCTTCACCTCAGGAGTGAAAAATACTGGTGTGAACTGTGAAGCTCAATGGTTAATATGTTTGTAACTATTGGTAATGAGCCACACACACACACACACGCACACATACACACACACATATTGCATTTTAGTATGAGCAAATCACATTATTCATATTTCTAACTCAAAGAAACATATAGTCAAAAATAGATTTTCTCATAAATCAGATCATATATACATTTAATCATCAAAACATAACACTCAATTATGCCCCATGCTCAACAAATCAAGATGTAATGCACAAACATAATGGCTTGAGAGAATCCCATGGAACGAAATGACGAAACCGAAGTTTACTCCATAAACGAAATGAGTCCATTTTTTAGAGCTCATATGCCATAAGTGGCTAGTAGGGAGAAGGCTTTAAGTCAATGTGTACATGATGAACGAAATGGTATCTGTTTCCCATACAAGCAAATTTTCGATACTTACATATCTCATAACATGCACATATTTTCATGCTTTTTGTGCTTTTCTTCTTTTCATCAATTCAAAATGCAATAAAATCTTTCAAGACAAAACAAATGACATATCACAGTACATTTTCCCACATTCACAATAATTCAAAGTCAAGCAAGCAAACATAAAAACAAGTAGGAAACTAGCCCATCATCACAATAACCATAAACATATTACCCACCTATTTACTTGTAAATCCAAACTCAAGTTTGTCTCTCCTCTTGCTCTTGTCTTTGATTTTCTTAGTTCCCTTCAAACAAACAAAATTTCATTTAAACTAATATATGAATAGAGCTTCCATAAAGCTTTAATATCCAAAATGAGCTTAGACTTAATCTACTCTTGGTTTATCTAAGCTAGAATAACTAAACATCTAGTTAAAAATTCACGAAAATCTAAGAAAGTGGATTTCTTAGTTCTCTTTTTTCTCTCTTTGTGTTCAGCATATAAATCTTATTTTTCTCTAGTTCCTTTTTCTACCAAAACAAGAAGAGTAGATAGAGAATACCTAAAAACTTAGCAGAACTTATTTCTTCTTCTTCTTTCTCCTTTTTCTTGTTCCTTCTTCTTCTTTCTATGCTTCATTTTCTCCTTCTCTTCTAGCTCCTTCTACAAATTTCTCTCCTTTTTTCTTACTTTACACGACTCTCTTCATCTTCTTTTTTTTTGATTTCTGCTCATTTTTTCTAGTTTCTTCTAGACTTTTTTTTCTTACTTTTCTAACACGTCTCTCATGCACCCTTCATTTACTTCTTCTCTTATTAATTTAAGAAAACTTCTTGCCTTTCCAAACTTACCCTTCCATATTTAAGCTATTGCCTACTTACGCCTTACTTAATTCTAACATTTTCATTAATACATGCAAATGTATAATTTAATTAAAAAAATTTCTAAGAAAAATTAGAGAAAAGTCACGGTTGTGACAACTGTGCGGGGTCCAACAACACCCATTCAAATGTTCAACTTGCTTTATGGTAGGTAGAATGAAGAGGATAAGTAATCAAGGTCAAGGCTCTTATTTGGATTTAAAAAGAAAAGGTTTCATGTTAAGCTCAAGGGGGTTCACTAACGGTAACATCATAGTGGCCTTTTAAGTAAAAGGGATGCGTAAATCCTGATTACCTTCATCATTTCAACATTTGCATAAGATTGTGAGATCTTAACTAGTATTTGCAAGCAAGTTTTAGAGTTCCTTAATCATGAAATAACACTCTCCACAAAGAATTTGATGTTTAATATTTCAAAAAGGCTCAAAATCTTACCAAATGAAAGGTTTTATTCATTTATCACAACAAGCTAATGTCCTTTTAACCAAAATCTAAGTCAATTAGTCTAAGCATGCAGTATACTTATTCACTCATATTATGCATTTCCAATCTAGATTGGCTTCATTTAATAGTCATGCATCTCTAGCTACTAAATAGGAAAACAAACACGCAAGACACAAATAATCATTTTTTCTTTTTTTAAACTAATACTCTCACGACACTTGAACATCACTTTGCCCTCGTTGTGATAAGAAAATGAAAGATGGATCTAAGAGGCACAAGGATAAAGATGGAAATGAAAAGAAATTAAAACAATAACTAATAAAAAAGGAAAGGATAGAAACAAGATACTAAAATAGGGGTGAGGCTATCTAAAGTGAGCATTCGAATTGGCCATGAAGGTTCGAATCTCTACCATGCTAGCTTTAATATTGTGGAGCCTGTCATTTGTTTGCTGTTCAAAAGCTATCAATTGATTTATCAGTGATTGATGCTTTATGGAAGTAGTTGAAGAAGTCTGATGCATATGTTGGGGCGATGGAACATTATCTTCTTGTGCAGCTTCCATTTCTGCAACTCGAGCTCGCTTGCTGCTCGAAGTTTCCTCATGTCATCATAGATAAGAACATAGCGATTGCCTGGCCGCCTGATTACCTTCATCGACACCAAAGATTTCAAGTCAAGAGACGAGTCGCCTGAAACTAACTGCGTGGGTGTTCTCTCAGTTAGCAAGCCAAGATATTCTACAATTTGGGGTAAAAAATGCTCCGACTACTATTTTACTTGCACTAGATTGAGCCACTTCATTTAAATGCAAACTTAAACAACTACTGACATTAAAGGGCTTGGTATGTGTCATACGCTACAAAATAAATAAGTCAGATATATAAATTGCCCCATTGCTATTTCCTCTACTGAATAGTGTAAAATTAAAAAATTGATGGAACAGTGAAGGGCAAGGTCCACGATGGAAGATGATTTAGGTCGACCGGAGGAAAACACTTTCCTGGAATTGGTCACTTCATACCAAAAGTCTCTAGCCATCAAATCGTCAAGATATTCATAGAAATCACCATTTGGAAAGCTAAAAATAACATTCATCACTTCTAAAGTGATCACATGATATGCATTCATTAATCAAAATTTAAAACTCTCTGTAGTGTCCCTAGCATTAGTTTTACAAAATAATTCTAAAGTGGTTAGAAGCTCTAACGTCAATTCCACATACAAATTTTTCCTAAATTCATAAAATTGTTCCCAGACTATATTTCACAGCAACTTATGGACTCGATCAAGTATTCCTAATTCAATAACTGCTTGAGAATCTAAAAATCTATTCAAAATTATTTGATGATCCTTAAAAAAACTATACCTTTGCTATTGCTCTCTAGTTAGAAAGCTTAAGCATGGGATACCTGAATTTGGCTCTTATGATGGAGACAAGGAAACTTTAGGTTATTTTATTCTTAGAGGTATATCTAGTTGCTTCAGTATAGACAACGTTTGTTCTACTGTTGGATTAGTATGGTAGATGCATGAGCCTACGTTGTGCTAAGGGAGGTGATGCACAGGCATGTGACATTGAGTGGAGCGGTGAAAAGAGCGGCATGTTTATGCATTGGCTAAGTTATGGGGGCATGGGTGTTTGCCTGTGTGGTGCTATTCAGGAGAGTGTAAGGGCATGCAGTACGATAGGATGCGAGGGCGTGTGTCGTGGTGGTCAAAGTGAAGAATGTCATAAGGGTGTGCGTTGGGCGAGCACAAGCGTGTGTTAGAAAGGGGTGCGACTGGCTAAGTGTGAGGGCATGCGGTTGCATGACGGCTACAGGTGGAGACTGGATAAGGAGTGGTGGTTGCGGGTAGAGAAGAAGCTGATTGAGATATGGATACAAGGAAAAGGAAAAGACGAAGATAAATGGGGACACTCCTTAGTCTTGTGACTCCCTAGTCATTCACACCCTTTAAATAAAACCCTCCCTCCCCAATCACAAACCCTTGACTTCACTAGACTTTACAGGAAGCTATTGAAATAAGCAATTCAGTCCCATAAGGATTAAGCAGTTCTGTCTTCACTTGCAATCCTGAAGTTATCTTCAAGTGGGTTGGGTAAGTGCCACTAACTTGTATGAAGTGCATTACTTGCTTTCCAAATGTTTAATAGCCTTGAATGTATGATATTGCCCAATATCGGAACTTTCTTCTATCATATCACGAATTTATCTTCTTCTGGAGTATTATATTGCTTTGCTGGTCAAGAGCTTATATGGTTACACATAACGTAGACCACATGAAAGTGATTGTGAAATTGTAAATGTAAATATTCCAACAAATGGTGTTGAAATTAGTGTTGCTTTTAGAGGTGAAAAGGTTACAAGAGGTGGTTGTGAAGCAGGAAGTGATTCTAAGAAGCAGTACATGCGACGCTCCACCTGGTAAAGACGATTTCTACATCTAATTAGCTTCATTAGTGGATTTGCATAGATTTTGCCATCTCTTTCTCTCGCATCTCTAGTATGTAGAGAGAAATATTCGTTTGTTGATATTTCTATTTTAATTATGAATTTCTTGGTTAATCTTTTTACAATAAATCAATTATGGAAGTGAATTATTGTTGGCACAAGGAATCAATTTTGGCTAATAAGCACAGCTTAAGGTGATGAATATCTTCATTTTACAATCCACTCTACTATACTTTCCCATTAACCAATGTTTTTTTGGGTAAATCTATATTTCTTGTTTGTGGGTTTCAGAGCTTTATGCATCCTTGGCTTTTACCTGAAGGGTCTCCAAACTTTGATTCCAAGCTTTCATCTAAAATCTTTTATGCCTGAAGCTAGCCTTTCCTTGAATAAAAGTCAGCTACACAAAATTCACTAAAGCGTAAGAATAACGAAATTTAATGTTCATTTAGACTATTGTCTTAGTCTCTTAATATGAATAAGAATAAGCTATTTTCTTCAACTCTGAATTAATTTATGCATTAAACTTATCTTAATTCAAGATTGACACATCAATATGAGATTGTCCAAGTACAAAGTTACGTGGTTAATAGGTAATTATGTGTACCCGAAGGGTTATTCAATACAAATATGATGATTGTTGATGATTTTAAGTCAGCTTTCGCATAACAGCTGCAACATTAAATAAATTGAATTATTGAAGTTGAAGTTGTTTTCCCTGGAGTAGTTCACCGTATTTAACGTTAATCATTGAAGTTAATTAGTTTTGACCTATAAAATTATTAGTCTTCTGAGTAAGATAAACAATAGATATGAATCATGTGGCATTTTGCAGCAATGTTGACTCATATTATTTAAAGATGCCTGCAAAGATGAGAATCATCCTTATCCACTAAACGCATTCCTCGCATCTTGGACAACGATGAAACACAAGAAAAGATTGGGAACTTTATCAAGAAGAAAAAAAGAAGAAGAAAACAATGGAAAAGAGAAAGACAAGCTTCTAGTGAACTAGACAATAATAGCAAGAAGTGTTAAAAAATATAGAGCATAAGATGCAATGAAGACAAAGAGGGCACTCCACTTTCCAACTTATTTAGGTCTTCCAAATACAAACAAATAAAAATCATCTCTATCCATTAAAAGCATTGCAAAACTATTTGCATTACTAGATGCTTGTATATAAGATGCAGACATTATAAGATACACATTGATTTCTTAACGTAGTGAAAAGAGGGGTGGATGGCTGCTGAAATTAAGATATGTAGGAAAGATCCCATCTAAGGTAATTAAAAAATAATTCATTAAAGAAAATATCAAATTCTACACAGGGAAATTGTAAAACTATGCCTCTGTTTGCTTGGGAAAATGAGAGGATCGAATATTCACTTTTCTTGGTGGACTGAATTGCTACAATTTCCTTCAATCACAGAGTGAATCTGTAAAAGAGATATGGCCAGGCATTTACCCATCAATATTTTTGAAGCTATAACCACAGTGTGATTAAATGAAGGCAAAATTGTATCATATCATCTTTGGAAGATTAAGAAGATGCCCATATAAAAAATACATAGACATTTGAAGTAAATTACCATTATCAAGAATAACTTGAAACCAAAAGATACATCCCTCATCTGCTTGTTTAACCCTTTCAATTTTCCATATCCTACTTTACTTGGGTCCATACATCGATCCTCGTCAATCTTGTTCTTCTCCTCTAACATATTAATTTTATAATACCTGTTCCTTGGAGGTAGCGGAAGATCTTAAGTATCCCAAGCAAGTCACAACTGTGACTTAGTGCAAGTTGAGATACTCTCAAAAGCTTCAAGATGGTAATTTTGTATTGGTTTTGGATTAATAGTGGTGATGACTGCATAGAGAGGCAGTATTTGAGAACACCATAAAGATTCCATGGAATTGATCAAACAAACTCAAGAAGATTGAAGAAGAATGACAATTTTTCATGAGAGTTAATACATATTTATATAAAGTGCGTTTGTGGAGATAACAAATGATATTGAAAAGCAAAAGGAAATAGCTACATTATATTATCAATTCAATATATTACAATTGAACTTTATAAATAATTCATCCAAATACATTCCGAAGCTCCAGAAGCTACCTTTGGCAAAGTAAACATCCATGTCACAAGAAGAATGTTACTTGGTTATGATATGGAGAAAATCCATATGGAGGGACTATTTTTCTCAATGACGACCTTCAGAACACCAAGAAATTTATAATATCAACTTTCACATTATCACGCAATTTCAAACTTATATCTCTTAATCTCCTACAGTGTACATTTTTGCACTGCCTGAGTCACCCTTTTGTTGTGACATTTGGGCAACCCTCCAGATCTTGTTGCATCAATCCCATGCATTTTTTTGAAATCACTGCCAGTGCTTTGTCGTCCATTCCTGGTCCCTTTTCTTACAATATCTCTAATCTAGGAATTTCAAAGTTTAAATCAATATTCTTTATCCCGAGACATTCTTGCATTTTCTCTGTCATTCTCTGATCCCTTCATCTATGATAGAATGATATAAGGCAATATCACAGAATGTATTCATTACTCAAGTTGTTTTAGCTTAATAATGGACTCGTCTGTGAGGAAATTAGCTCAATAATGGGCTCGTCCATAAAAGTTGCATTCTTTGATGTGATTGAGATTCAGGAATCTAGGTATTAGAAGGTGTAGGTAGGGGGCGAAGAGAGATGAGATGGTGAGAGGGGTTTTAATTGGCAATGGTCTTCTAGGGATTTTAATATCAGTGAAAGTAAAGGAATTTGGGCTTCTTTAGAGTTCAAAAGAAGGAGAATGTTCGAAAATTTTTGGTTTTGTGAGAGTGAAGATGAAGACAAGGAGGACATCGACTAAGGTTGGCTTGGCTCATAAGCCACGAATTCTAGAAGATTAACAGAGTTTGTAAAATTTAAGAAAAAGCAACAATGTTTTTTCGATTGGACAGAGTTAGACAAAGTAAGGTTAGGCAGAAGATCTCGGCTCTAGTAAAAGTGATTTTCTATTGTTTTAAAAAAAAGTAAAAATATATGAATCTAACAATGAATGAAATGGATTTTGTCATGGCAAAGGTTTTATTCCTTGACAAGTTGAGATAACTCTTACTTGAACTTTCCAACGAAAAAAAGGAGAGTTAGTATTAAACTCATGTCAATAGTATTAGATAACCTAACTAACTACGCACCTTTTATTCTATCCGATCTGCTTATATCGCAATCTTATTTTCTGTTTTTAATCTAATTCCACTTACGAAGAGAGCAAAGACGTGGCTATAGCAAATTGTGATCCACACATCATAGCGTAAGAATGAATGTAATTTAGCCTTATCTTTGAATTCAAAAGAAGAGAAAATTATTCTTGATTCTTTTTATTGATCTTATCTCTTTGATGTACCTATCTGCTTAGTGATAATGTATTTGAGCAAAGCAACCCTGATCCTCAAAGTAAGCTCAGTAACAGGAGACGATTGTCATATTGATGGTGACTAATTTGTCTGTGGTTTCCACTGCCCATGCATTATCGTATAAGATCTTTAGACCAAGCCACCCCTTGCCCATAGGAAAATTTCAGGCACCACCATAGCGTACCTGGAGACAAAAGGGAGAAGATATGGGACCTTTTGGCATTGAGGATATTCCTGTCCTGTAGCTTAGAGACATAGACCCTTTTGGATTTGCAAGAACCAATGACAACTACCTATGTTTGGACACATTCTATATTACTGACACCTTACACGATAATTTTGCATGATGTCCCTATCTAAGTTTCGGCCCCTCAACTCGTACAGGAATGATTGTTAAGCCACATACGTAGCTCACCTCGTGATCATGGAAAACTCTTGCCCTTTTGGTTTATTTTCGCTCCTTAATTCTCTCTATCACTGTACACTTGCATGGATAATATCATCTACTGATGATAATATAGACAAGGAAGCTTTCAATGCTTCCTTCTCACTGTTAGCAAATTATTTGATTGGAGCCCTACTTGAATTTTTTTGTCTCAGTGGCTAAAAGTCTTTATAACTCTGTACCTTTTCCACTTACTAATTACTGTAACTGTATGTACAGAAATGATGACATCAATAACATGAACTCTAGGCTTTTCTGTTTGAGAAATAGAAAGCATAATTGGAAAAAAAAATCAACACATAGGGATGCAGCATGTTTGCAGAAAGGTCATGTATCCGGAGTTTTGAGAAAAAGGAGAGCTAGTCAACAACAAACCGTACGTGTTCGAACAACAACTATACAAGCAAGAACTACCAAAGAAAAATATTAGTGATTAAGTCAAAAGATTTCTTAGCGAGAAAAACTCAAATGACGAAAGTTATTCATTAAATTTTCCAATATCCATTGGAAAAGAACAACAATAACCCACTACAGTAACTTGACTTTAATAGTTGTTCCTTATTAAATTGATAATCCGAGATAACTTTAATTAACTTGATGACAATTTCCTAGTCAAACTTGATCATGAGAATTGAAGCTGAGGTGACTATGATGAAGGGTGTATAGTTGTGCTTGACCAAAGAACAGCTGAGTGCTTAGATGTAGTGGGATTATGTGAAGGGGTGGTGGGATGCTGTACACTGACCTTTGTCTGCACAAGCATTGAATGCCTTTTGGCTGTATGTCCGCCTCGCGATTCTATTTCATGTTTCATGATCGATCAGGACTAGTCCCTGTTAAAATATTCCTTTCTTGACCACTCACATCGTTTTTCACGGGATCTCAATGTGAAAGTTACACAACTAGGATCTACGCAGAGTTATACGATCACGATACAACAATCTAGCTCATTAGAATAAAAGCGAGTATAAAGAAACTCCTGAATATCAGTCATCAGAAACTAAGTCGAATTAAAGTTTCCAATTAGTTAGGAAAGTGCCACTGAACTTAGGTAAAATATCCTTTGCAAAGATAATTTCTTTTATTCAAGAAATGATAGATTTATAAATATAAGAAGAATGTTTCCAACTATTGTTTAAAAAAATTTATTGTTCCTTTTCACCTACATGGACTATAAATAATTGTCGAGGGAGAAGTAACCTATGGTAGTTTTTTCAAGATTCAAATAATTTAGACCAATAACCTATTTGATCGTATCCTTCCAAGATGAGAGTTGCAAATTGATGTTGGACAAAAAGAAGATCGAAGTTCATATATGCAATGAGAAGTTCATACAATTGGAGATTAAGAAAGTAGAGCTTGTCTAGCATCTTCATATTCTCCTTAATTACCAATCATAGAATGAAACTTATATTTGAAAGCTGGTGAAAAGGAAGATAGAATTCGATTGTTACAGATGATTAAAATTTTGCAATTAATACTTATTCTTTGATATGGAGGGAAATCCTTTTTGTTGTGGTGCTTGAAGACATAAACCTTTCCAGAATACCTAAATATGAGTGCGATGAGTTTGGAGATATACGGTTATCTAATAAAGGCTGTTACCAATTATATATAGTCTGAACGAATCTGTCTTATTTATAATGACTAACAATCTATCAAGGGTCGTCAAATTGTTATAATTAGTAATACTTTATTGAGAAATTTGATGGAGCTTATTTTAAGAGTCAAACTTCCTTCCAATAGATTTGCTCTTTTATTTTTTTTCAGTAAATTCTAATACTCTTCAATTGTATTGAGCTCATTAATGAGAGTAGAAATTGAGAAGAATTTCAATAAATGAGAGGTTAAATAATTTTTACTTCGAACATCTAAAGTGAGATTTGAAGTTGTTAGAATTCAATATCAACCAATATTTTGAAAACCGGACCAGATATCAAACCGGTTGAAGAAAATGTTTTAGTTTAAGAGGTTCAACCGGTAAGAAATTTCTATAAAGCCTATATATAATAAATAAAAAGTAAAACATATAAAAATAAGTAAAAATAAAATATTTTATTGAAATAAAAAATACAACAATGTCTATTATTATAAAAAGAACTATAATAAATAAATATCACTCTAATATAAAACCTAAAATAACAATAAAAATCAAAATTGTATTTCTAACCTTGCTCTTATCTTATTTTTATGAGGAAAAGGGAAAAAAAGAGAGAACCCCTTGATGCAATCTCCTAATAGTTTAGTGTGTTCATTGCTGACCAAAACTAAAAAAGAGACCGTAGTGATACACTACTCAATCAAATAAATGAATTCATCTAAAAAGCCAAGTATTTATAAGTTAAAATATTAAAAGTTTTGGAGAAATAGGGATGGAAAATCCTGTAAAGAAAAGTCAGACATTGACAACGTATTGGAGACATATTTTGTTGTCTATAGGCTTATAATGGAAACTAAAAGAAATATTGCAGAGATCATCAATTAAGGCAAAACTTTTGTTAGCATTAATTCCTTGACATCTCCTTTTTAAAGCCAATTTCTTCTTGATTTTTGTCATAACAGAAAAATGCGATGCTCCGAAGTTTTTACAGAGAAGAAATAAAAAAAAGTTTTTCTTTTGTCATAAATAAATGTACAAAAGATATTAAAAATTACGTTCAAATTCTAAAACCTTAAGGCTTTCTTTTGTAACCTTAAGTTTTTGGACGTATACAAACATTGGAATGCTATAAAAAGAAGAACTCTACCCACTCCGCTATGCTTCTTCGCAGTAGACCAGAAACATGTTAAATTTGAATAAGATCTTTCTTATTCGAATGTTCTCCCTAGCTAATTATTAACTTAAAAAGAGTGTGATTTGACACATTAGGGGATTCAAAAGAGACTCAATAATTTTTTTAAAAATACAACTAACTGAATTTTACTAGTGCTCTAAATAATTTTCTCTTAACCACAACTCTGCGCGTCTATTGATTACTCTGCAGTAAGAGATTGTTCCCGTAGTGGAGATCTTTCATAGATAAATTAGTGAGACAATAATTAGCTTTAATCCCACATATTCCGCACTTCTTCTAATTTTTTAGTGGACAAGTGAGTATTAAAATCTCTAAAAATCTTCCACATACTAGAACATTTGCCATTAAGTGACAGGCAAAAGGATCAAATTGGACCTGATATTTTTTATGAAAATTTTATTTAAACTCAAACACTTAGGCTTTTAACCCCTAATATTTCACAAATATTTAATTTAATTTCTTTTTTAGTCCTCCATTACAAAAACTATATCTACTATTTTTTATATGGATTTCTTGCTAGATGTGTAAAAATGTGACAAGTGGAGTTCAAAAAATTAAAAAACAATCCTTCTCTCCTCTCTCGCTCTCTCTCTCTCCAACTTTTTGTTTTTAGTGAAAAATAAGTATATCGCTATCGTAGCCTAGTGAAGCAATACCATAGAAAATATATTTTGCGTGCTTTCTTACAGACTATTAACCACGTTTATTTTAAGAAAGAATTGTTTTTTCAGCCAAAACAATTTTAATGAATAGGCTGCATTTATATTTCGTATCCAAAGATTATTATCTATATTTGATTTAACTATGTATTATTTTTGTAGCCAAAATAAATTTAGTGAATGAGCTAAGTTTTTTTTGATAGAATTTTATCATTATTGTGGACTAGCATAATAAACATAATTGTGTGCAAACCCCGATTAATTAGATGTCAAT
>JAOSBN010000178.1:13256448-13276489 GCA_027563595.1 Erythroxylum suave | reverse complement strand
TGTTGCAATTCTAGGGTTAATTTTTGTGTTGATTAATTATACAATTAATCAGTAGTTTCATGTTTAAATTTCTTTCATTTTTGGTAGCTAAAAACTATAGGGTATGTTTTCACAAAGAAAATAAAATCTATAGAACACTCACATCAATAAGAAAGGAGTTGAAAAGATCTAAAAACTATAGAAGAAGAAATATAGCCTCTAATAAGGGCAAGAAGAGATACGTTAGATGAAATTAGGATGAGCTTACCAGAGTAACATAAACCTTACCAAATGATTAGATTAAAAAGATCCTGCCGAGAAGAACCAATAAAAAATGGAAAATCGAGAGTGACTAAAGAGAAATTTTCAAATAAATTTTCATTGTTCGTAAAATAATTTAGTAGTAATTTTCCAAT
Source organism: Erythroxylum suave (assembly GCA_027563595.1). Taxonomy (NCBI): domain Eukaryota; kingdom Viridiplantae; phylum Streptophyta; class Magnoliopsida; order Malpighiales; family Erythroxylaceae; genus Erythroxylum; species Erythroxylum suave. The sequence continues at coordinate 13,276,094 of JAOSBN010000178.1, read as the reverse complement.
GAAATCATTGTACTTCATAACACTGTTGAGAAGAAAGAACCACTATATTTACGACCAAGCAGATAAAAGAATAAAATGCCTAGTCAAAACTTTCATTTCTACTTTAATCTATAAGGAGTAAGCAAACTCTGGCATAATAATGATGTTGTATCAAGTACAATATACTGAAAAAAAAATTTGGACAAGGTAAATCACAAACACAAGAATCATTAAGTTTTTATGTGAAAAAGCCCTTTGAATTAAGGGTAAAATCCATGAGATCCCCGTTCCACTATAAGAACTCCATTATAGTAAAGGATTCATACAAAACGCTCTCCAAAATAGTCATATCACAAGTGCCAAAAAAGGAGAAACAAAGGATAAAGGTAATAATGATAAATAAGGAAGAAAAAGAGAAATAAACTAAAGTTGAGCTACTGTTTACAAAAAGAGAATAATGACTATAGTTCTCTAAATAAGATCCTCATCATTCAAATTATATGGTAACATCTTAGGAACTCCAAGCTCAAATTTGAGCTTAATCCAATTGTGTATGACTCCAAATTGGACAAAAAACTTAAACTGGTTCAAAAAAATTCTACTATAGTCTTTCTTCTTTCCTTATCTCCCTTTCCTATCATCATTGTTGTGTTCACAACTATTCCAAAATTTTCACAATAAAAAGGGTGATTCCAAAGATTAATAACGGGTTCCTAAAAATGATGAACTAAGTACATTTTTACTCATAGGAATGAAAGAAATCTTAACCTAACAATTCTCCTTTTAATGACTATATGGAGAAGATCACCATCCCGATGTTTAAGCAACGTGTGTGTAAACGTCTCTCTTAGAAAAAAAATGGATATCATATAAAACTGTTGTCATCTATATAAATTTTATGTAGCTCAAGCAACTTAGTCCAAAACATCTCTAATTCATTGTTATCTAATAACAATATATTTCAATTGATGAAATATGGAATTCTTGACAAGTTGTATAACATATTAACCATCATAACATAATACATACCTCTTTGCTATCTTCAAATATGTCTTCAAATCTGATCCATTACAATCTAATGTTCTCCTATCATATTAGAAATAAAATCACTAATAACACTATCAAGTCTTATATAAATAATTCAAATTACTAATAACTAACACAAAAAGAACTATTTTCATATCTTCTTTCTTTTTTACTATAAAGAATTGAGTTCTGCATAATTTAGATTGCATAGCAAGAGGTATACTTACCATTTTAGCTTTGTCCACATTGAACCCTGAAGTACCTTCTTGATGTATTTCTATTTTGATAGCAAGAAATTCTTAATGTTGTTATCATTATTTGTCTTTATGCTAAAATTTTGCTTTCTTAACTATGAGTCTTTCATAATAAAAGATTAACTCAAATCTTACTTCAACTTTGCAATCTTAGTATAATTTTGACTAACAAGCATGACATCAATATAAATTATAAAATTAAAAAATCATCACTAGCGATTACAAATTATTTTCTTATATCATAATCAGACTTCTTATATCACTACCTTGGTGTTTGTTTCAAATTATACAAACTATTCCTTAATCTACAATCATAATCTTCTTTTCCCTTGATTTTGCATCCCTATGGATACTTTATATAAATCTTCTCATCTAAATTAGCATAAAGAAAAGTAGACTTCACATCCTTATGCCTAACCTTTAAGTTAATGCATGTTGCTAAACCCAAGATATAAATCAGATGGATGACTTCTTCAAAACTAAAGAAATGATTTCATTAAAATCAACTTCATTTTGTTTGATAAAGACTTTGAAAATTAATCTAGCTTTATATTATAGAATTAAAGTGCCATCATCATATTTCACTTTGAAAATCTATCGGTTCTTCAAAATTGTTTGGTCCTTAGGTAACTTAACCAAGTCAAAGTGTGATTACCATGCAATGCTTTCATATAATCCTTTATAGCTTCAAATAGTTTCTCTTTTTGCTTATTTATCTATTTTTTCCTTAAAGCTTTTACGTTCTCCCTTATTAATGACATCTACATACTTCCTAAGACAGTAATGTAATAAAGACTTTCTCTCTCTAATAGATCTTTTGAGCTTAACCAAATCAAAATGTGATTATCATGCAATGCTTTCATATAATCCTTTTATGTTCTCCCTCATTAATGACATGAACATACTCCCTGAGACAGTAATGTAATAAAGACTTTCTCTCTCTAATAGATCTTTTGAGAGAAGTTTTGGAGCTTATATAGTTATTACCTTTGCGTTTGTTGGTTGTGAACAACCATAACATCATGTACAAGAGTACCCAAAGTGTCTAAACCTTGTTGATTATTCTACACTGGATCACCACTTTCATTATCATTTTATATCTCAACATCCTAAAGACCAAACTCAATTCCATTTGGTGCATCATTCAAAGAAAAATGATTTAAATTAACCAAGTTATTGCTTTAAGAATAAATTATTTAAGTCTTCTCAATATCCTCAATAGTTTTATCCTCAAAGAACACCACATCTTGACTTCTAACAAATTTACTCTTTACAGGAACATACAAATAGTAGCCAAACATATCTTAACTGTAACCAATGAAGATGCACTATTTGGTACAAACATCCAATTTTGACTTCAAATCTTTAGGAATATGCACAAATACTATACATCTAAATATGCATGAATACTTTATAAGACTCTTAAGTGATTATAGGAACCATCTTTTCCAACTAAACTCTGTTAGGGACACCACCATCTAAGGCAATAATAGGAGATAAATTAAGAATATTAGCAACTATGCAAAGTGCTTCTACCTAAAAAGGAACTTGGCATCACTGATTAAGTCAATTTAACTCTCTCCACCAAAGTTCCATTCATCATCTTTGCCAAACTATCTAGTTAGAGAGTCTTGGAAGGATTTTTCTGATGTCTAATACCCTACTATCTATAATAGTTACTAAAAGTACATAATATTTACCACTATTTGACTACAGATGCATTTCAATTCCTTGTTTATTTTAAAACTAAGGCTTGAAATTCTTTGAATTTTTCAAGAACCTAATCTTTGGTCTACAAAAATAAATCTAAAGTTTCATAAATTATCATCAATAAAGGATAAAAATAAAGTATACCACCATATGATCTCACCAAAGGACCACAACCGTTAGAGTGTACAAGCTCTAATAAATTTGACTTTTTAAAAGAAGGATAATTGTAAAAAGAAACTCCTATTCGTTCCCAGCCAAATAATAAACACTCTTTTCCAACCTAGCTTCCTTAATCCCAAAATTTTTTTTTCTTAGCCAATTACTTAATCATCATTCTCTCATATGACTTAGTCTTCTCTACCATAATTTTAGTGTCGTACACTCCATCATATTTATCAAGTCACGATAAATAGAACACTGCATCATATACAAGTTAGAGGACTTATTATTTTGGGCCACAACCAATTATATGATCTAGCAATGAATGTATTACAATAACCATCATCATTAAGCTTTCCTATAGAGATTATGGGATAATCAATCCTAAAGTGCACAACCTTTTGAGATTTTTTAAATTTAGTTCCTAAGCTTTTAAAATTTTCAATGGAGTGACCAACCTTTCAAAAACTTAACAATTCATATCAAAACGTTAATTTTTACTGATATGACTAATAGATGGACATTCATGTAGAATTTAGTAGACACGCCACATCATCATAAAAAAACCTTTTGAACTAAATGGTTATATTTTTAAAAGGTTGGTCACTTAATTGAAAATTTTAAAATCTTAGATATTAAATTTAAAAAATCTCAAAAGGTTGCGCACTTTAGGATTGATTATCCCATAATCTCTATAAGAAAGCTTAAGGATGATGGTTATTTCAATACATTCAATGATAGATCATATAAACTTACTAATTGTCACTAAACTACAACCAAAGCGATTGGCTGTAGGGTATAAACCAATAATCTTCCATTTGTACTAAGCCAATCATTAAGTATCTCATGCCATATTACTATATGACGATTATTCTACTGCTGGGACAGTGGCTTAGTTAGAGAATTACACAAGATTCTCTATAGTAAGCACTTGCTTAAATATTAGAACTTTCATCTTAATTATCATCATAATTAAGAAAAACTGCCTAAATACATAGTCTGATATTGATGAGACCTTAGCTCCTTTCGCTTTCCTAATGGCTCTAATGTTCCCAGTACATTATTGTCTTGAACAATGCAAAGAAACTATGTCAAGTTCACTAAAGAACTTGTTGATCCAATTAATCATTATCACTAAATGAAAAATGTATTATGAATCAATTAATAACCATTGAAACCTTTCCAATCTTGAATGATATTGTTCTAAGTAAATAAACCTTAATTAGGATTTACTTCTAAAGTTTTATCCTTATCATCTTGAACTCAAATATCAACTCATACATAGAGTAATGGATACCTTTAATACTTCATAAGTATTTGATATCTTAAATACTAAACGTCTTTAATACATTATCTATGTAGTTGGACTTAGAATAGGTTAACAACGTACTATCTATCTCTATAGATCTAATTATTAGAATTAAGTGTTACCTTTTTCTATCCAATAAGAGTTGTTCTTGGATAATTATATTTTCAACAATTGAAAGTTAGAATTGTTGTTCTTTATGAGTAATATATATTTATATACCCCCACTGAAAAGGACAATTATACTCCCACTAAACTTCTTACGGACATGATAAATTCCCAATCATCTCCAAAACAAACTCTTTTAATTCATCATAAAAGTGAATGTTTCAGCCTCTCGTAACCTGTCAACTATACATCAAATGTATCAATAAAGGCAATAGTTTTTGATGTACTGTCATGAGATTTAAACTTTTCAAATTCTATCTTACTCCCACTACTTATTGTGAGAACCATTCTCCTATAATTATTCATTGAAACAAACAATTTGTTTAATAGGTCTATGAGATTATATCCAACCTTTTGGAAATCTCATAATCTTTTATTATCCAATTTAGTTCTAAACTTAATGGACAATATATGCTTCACCTAAGTATTACATCCTTAAATCATTAACTTTGGCTCTTTCAAAACTTAGTGTTTCACATTTAGTATGCAATCTTGCTAATTGATTCAATTGGAATCATTGAAGGTAATTCATTGTACTAGGCATAACTATAGAAGAAATAATATTGCATTATACAATATTTCATATTGTATTTTACTCCTTACAAAAATCCATAACCTTATGAAATTTTGTTGTGAAGATTTTCACCAAAAAATATTGTTCCTTATAGATAACTAAAAATTTAAAACTCATTAAAACGATCTCATCAAAGTGCTTCAGCATTCTCAATATTTAATTTCTACTTAGATTTAAACAATTTGAACTTTTCAAAATTTTAAATCAACATTTCATTTAATACATATGACTATATCACACAAAGTCATTAGTAATATGAAGAAATATAATATTATCCTTTTATGAATTGTTATTCCATCCAATACATCACATCTATAAGATTTAACAATTTAATACCTTCATCTCCTTTGACCAAAGGTTGATTTGGTTATTCGTCAACTTTACAAGTTTCACAAGTTTTATACAATTCATAATTAAAAGGATACATATATCCTAGTATGTAACTTTATGATTCTCGTTATGTTGATTTAACCAATATGGCATAAAAGGATAATCTCTGTTATCCAACTTTTAATTCTTGTCACTTATGTTAAGCATAAGTCTCCTTTGATCCAATACATACAAACTCTTTGTATAAAATTGGATAAACTACTTTTACTTGATAATCTATTCCTAACCATGCATTGAACGTTACAATAATGTTGAATCTAAATTCAGTATCAAATACTCATAAGCATTAGAAATAAATATGATCTCTATCATATCACATATAGGCAAGAAAAGTTAAGCAATCATTTTCTTCTACTAATAAGTATTTTCATATTGTTGTTAAGCCTTTAATTGTAGTCCACGATTATGCTTTTAGTAGGCTAAATTAAGTGAAACAATTTCATTAAGGTACTGTACCTTTCAGCTTTGCTCTATGCAATCTGTTGCATCTTGCTATCATAGTGTTGACATATATCTTACATACTGTCATCAAAGTTTATGAGAAATTAGTCAACTCAAAATGTCAATACATTTTGTCATCTATATGATTTTAACATATTTCTAAAATTTTGTCACTGAAGCCTCAATTGGATTATAGTAAGATTGCAAAATGGGCATACGATTTTCTTTTTTTAACTTACATAACCTATGTCCAACAAAATGGGTTCACTAACTTAGTATCAACTATACTAAACAAGATAAATTTCACTCAGAACAAAATATAAATGTAAGAAAATCAAATAACTAATTATATGCCATGACTACCAAACAAGATTAGGACTTTGATCATGCATTTGGTTACTTCCACTATTTTATTTTAAATAATAGCCCTCACTACTATCCGGAAAGACTACTATAACCTTTCTAATAGGCTAAGATCCCATTCAATTATAGTCGATCTCAAGTTTGCTCAACAAACCAACTAAACTTAAATTAGGTAGATAACAACTCTATCAATCACATCTCATGTGACTCTTAGATCTATTAGATGACAACTTTTGCCAAAACATATCGCATATATTATTCCTAGCCTTGCCTCTAAATTCATGTGATCATGAGTTTACTCATCCAGATTACACTAATTTAGTTAAGTAGAACCCACTGTTGCAAAACTAAATATGTTCGAGTTAAAACGGCCTTAAGTTTGCTCAACAAGCCAACTATAAATAGAACTCTGGTTTATTTTTATAACAATGGAAGGCAACAATCACATTCTCAACGTGTACTTAATATTTTAACGAGGGATTTTAACTCCATTTGTTTCATCAAACACAAAATTGTATGTAAAATATCACATATATAAAACATACAATTTTAACATGCATCCAATATATATATCAAACATTTAAATAAAGAATGCAACTTGTGCACTCATTATCAAATTATATACATAATATATCAAGCTTCATTTGATTCTAGTTATTGATCTTCATAATCTAAAATAATATTTCCAACTCCTTGAAAAATTAAATTAGATTAAACTCATTGATTCTTAAATTAATTAAATTCATATTCCAAATAGAAATTTAATATGATTTGAAAACAATTTTCAAGTTCAATTGGAAACTATTTCCATTTATCTTGACTTCTTTAATTTTAATTGAAAACAATTTTAAATAAGTTATTCTACTTATTATAATTTAGAAAAACTCATTTGTTTAAAATTATAGAAGTAAAACACTCTAATCTAATTAGAAATTAATTTTCCTTAATTGGAAAAATATTTTCTAATATTAAAAGGAAACTACTTCCAAAATTAAATAAATCAATTTTAAATTAAAATAAAAATGTCACTATATTATTTATTTAGAGATTGATTTCCTAATTAATTATAAAAATCTTTCTTTAATAAATTAGAAAACTATTTTCAAAAATTAAAGAAAGCACATTTTTCTTTCTTAATTAATAAATGAAAACATTTTTCAAATTTAATCAAGAAAATACACTTCTAAAATTCACGAAACTCATTATTGGTAAATAAAGAAACAATTTCTAAATAAAAAGATTTTGAAATAAATAAATTTAATGAAGAAACGTATTTCTTAATTATTAAAAAAACACTTTTCTTAATTTTAAGGAGTCTAATTAATTAATTAATTAATTAATTCTAATTTTAGAAACTACTTTTCTAAAATTAATTAGGAAGCAATATAATTATTAATCTTAATCAAGTTAAGAAAAATAATTATCTTAATTTTGGAATTGAATTTTGATAATTAATTTAATTTAATAATTAAGCTCTTTGAAAAATTAAACTAAATTCCAAAGTAATCCTAATAAAATAACCTTTGAAAACACTTTTCTAAATTTATTGCGAATTTAAACAAATTTAATCAAAATTAAGTCTTCAAATATATTTAAAACAATTTCAAAAACTGTTTGGTGCGTGCAGTGCACTCAGTAAAAGCGTTTGACGTGGATGCGTTGAACAGCTTGATGGGTGCGTGTCTTACACGCCTCTCATCGTTTTCCAAAAGTAGTTATCTGGATTTGTTTCGTTGAGTACAAAGGGAAATAGGAAACTTCAAACGCTAACTACGGTACCCATAGAACTCCTTGTAAATCCTGTTGCACAAGTTGACTGACAGGCCTGGTGTTGTAAACGAATCAACTGAGGCCAGTCGATCGGCACAGCGATTCCCTTCTCTAAAGATATGCTATAGGTGAATAGTCTAGTCTTGGCGCTGTAGCTCCCGGATGGCTCTGATTATTGAGCTGCCAAAAGACAAAGTATCGAAAAGGGTTAGAGAAGAAGAAAGGATGTTTATTACCTCCAAGGAATCCAGCTTTAACTCCACGCATCGGTAGCCCAAGTCCCATGCCAGTTGAAGCCCGGAAAAGGCCCCCTAAAGTTTAGCTTGTAAAGGGGAGCACCGCCTTATGTGCTGTAAGAACCTGCCACACCAGTGCCCTGCACTGTTGCGAATCAAGCTGCCGGCTGAGGCCAAACTGGTGCTGGGATGGATGGTTCCATCGGAGTTGACTTTGACCCAACCTGTAGGTGATTTAGTCTAGCCTATTTGTGTTCCTATAGGTATTCCAATGGAGGGGATGACTCGGGTGGTCACTCGTTGTGCGTGATAGATCCATGCAACATAATTGATGTGGTACCATCGGTAGGCCAACGAAAGTCGTCTTTAAAGATACTTTTATTGCGCCATTGCCATAAAAACCAACAGGAAGTGCCAAAAATGATGTTCCATTCAAAACGCTAGACGGGGGTTTGGTTTGCAAGACTGTCCATCACCCATTGCTCAGCATTTGATTGGGAAAAGGAAAACTTGGAAAGTGTTTTAGGAAATTGGGCCCAATAGTTGGAGGCCCTCCTACAGTCACGTAAGGCATGCAAAATGGACTCGTCTTGATGACAGTCAGGGCATGTAACATCTGTGGAGATATAACGGGTCACTCTTTGTTGGTTTGTGAGCAGTTTATCTTGAGTTAGGAGCCATAGGAAAGATCTAATTCTCTAGGGTCCAGGCCATTTCCATATCATTGTCCATATCCGATTGTGGTCTGGGTGGAGGCTCCCTCAATGAGCGTATATGCGGAGTCTACCGAGAATTTTTCGGACTGTTTAGGTTCCCAAAATTGGCGGTCTTCCCCCACCTAATCATGGGGAGGCAGAATCGATGCAATACTCATGCATACGGATGAGGGGAGGTACCTTTGGATACAGTGCCAATCCCAGGTGCCATTTGCTTGAACCATATCCCTTACTATGGTACCCAATAAACTGGCTGGGGGGTAGGGGGGGAGTGATTTCTCTCTGGTGGAGAGGGCCCCAATCGTCGGCCCAGCTATCCATGCAAAAATTGATTCTTTCGCCATTACGTAGTCGCCATTTAGTTCCTTGAATGACGTATTGCCAAGTGGCTGTGATTCCCCGTCAAATAATTAAGGCCCCTTGCTACTCGACAGTTGGTAGGATGTAGCGGTCATCAATGTGGTATTTAGTCCGTAGGATTTGGACCTATAATGCTTGGGGGTTGGTAAGTACAATCCACCCTAGTTTAGTGAGAAGTGCATTGTTGGATATTCGAGGTTTTTTAAGTCCTAGGCCTCTTGCTTGTTTGCGCCGGCAGACTGCCTCCCACCTGACCAGATTTACTCTCCGTTGACCATTTTTGGTTCCCCAAATGAAGTCGCGCGTGAGCTTCTCGAGGTCATCACACAGTTATCGCGGTAAGCGCATAGTTTGCATAGTATAAATCGGAGGGGAAGATAAGATAGACTGGGTTAACGTAACTCGACCAGCTAACGATAAGTCCCGAGCACTCCAGCCGATAAATTTCCGCTGGGCCTACTCCAGAATGTACTGATAGGTGGGGCGAGAGGAACGCTCATGGATTAAGGGGATGCCAAGGTATTTACCCAGGTTGGTGGTGGGTTTAAACTGTAGACCTTGACTCAGGGAGCGCGTTGTGTCCCGGCTTACATTCTTTGAGTAGTAAATACGGGTTTTATCCTGACTTACTTTTCGACCTGAGGCTAAACTAAACTGTTCCAACACCCTCAATATGACGTGTGCCTGGGAAGCCGAGGTTTCCGCGAATAGTACGAGATCATCCGCAAAGAAGAGGTGTGAGATGGAAGGTCCTTGTCTGGTTAATTTGAAAGGTTTCCAATGACCATTGCTAACTGCATTAGTGATAAAGTGACCCTGTCTTTCCATACATAGGACGAAAAGGTAAGGCGATAGTGGATCTCCTTATCGGATCCCCCTAGTCGGAAATATTGGCCCGACACGGGTCCCATTTCAGGCAACTTGCATAGACGTTGTGGTAATACACTTCATGATGAGGCTGGTTAAAGGCGGAATGCCAATCGTTTGTAGTGTATTGATAATAAAATCCCAACGGAGGCGATCATATGCCTTTTCTAGATCAACTTTGATTGCAAGGATACCAGTCTTCCCCGTTTTCCGACGCATCGAGTGGATGGCCTCCTGCGCAATAATGATATTATCCGTGATGTGCCGACCGGGAATAAAGCTACATTGCGTTGGCGCAACAAGAGTGTCCAGATAGGGTTTCAGGCAGTTGACCATTACTTTCAAGATGGTTTTATACAAAAACGAACAGAGACTAATAGACCGGAATTGGTTAAGGGAGACTAGGGATGCTACTTTAGGAATAAGGACAAGGATAGTGTTGTTAATCTTAGGATCCCATCTCTCCTGGCGGAATATTTGTTGAATGTAGGAAATAATTGCTGGGCCAACCTGATCCCATTTTTGTTGAAAAAAGGACGAGGTATAGCCATCTGCTCCTGGAGCTTTGGTAGGTCTGATGTCAAACATCGATGTGCAAATTTCTGCCAGGAGCACAGAAGTAGTTAAGGGTCGTAAGGTTTCTGTTGAGAGCAAAGGTAAGGCATTATCAATGGGAGTGCGGAGGGTAGTGTGGTCGTCGGTCGTAAACAGAGTGGCAAAATGATTTGTTGCCATTGTGCACATGTGCGTTGGGTCAGAAATCATACGATCGTCTTGATCACGGAGTTTGGTGACCTGCAGTTTCTTGCGCTTTGCCATTGCTAGCGTGTGATAGAATTTTGTGTTTCTATCGCCTTGCGACAGCCAGTCACACCGAGCCTTCTGTTGCCAGTATATCTCCTCCTCGCATAGGACTTGGGTTAACTCGCCTCGAAGTCTGTCTTCTAAGGCCAATAAGGAGTCAGATGTATCCCGTTCCATGGTTCTCTGAATGCCCTCCAGTCTAGCAAGCAAATGTTTTTTCCGATGGAAAATATTTCCAAAGACATTCTTATTCCAATTCGTAAGCTTGTTCGAGAAAAGGTCTAAAGAATGGCATAAATCAGATGTCCTAGGTTTCCAATGTTCAGCTAAAAGGAGATCGAATTCCTCATAAGTTAGCCATGCGGTTTGGAATCTGAAGACCTGGGAGGAAGCAGCATGCCTTACCGACCTCTCAAATTCCAAAAGCAAGGGTCGATGGTCGAATCCTAAGAACGGGAGGTGTGTGTTAGTAGTGTGGGGAAATTGAGCCAACCAATTGAAGGAACATAGAATTCGATCCAGGCGGGCTTGTACATTTCCACGTTTCCAAGTAAATGGGGATCCGATATAACCTAGGTCATGTAAACCGTAGCAATGAACACAAGCCTAGAAATATTTATTCACTATCGGATGGTGTGGGGATCCGTCTCGTTTCTCGGTACTGTGTAATTTAGCGTTAAATTCTCCTCCTATAATCCAAGGAGTAGAGATTTCGCCGCTAAGCCATTGTAGGTAAGGCCATAATAATATTTGTGAGCTTGGGGGCTGGCATAAATCACGGTAAAAGCAAAGTTAAGGGAAGCGTACTTGATTTGCATAATAGTGCTCCTTGTTTTCTTCTCCTCTGTCGAAATGTCGCCTCCAACTTACCATTCATGATGCCCAGACGAAGCCACCTCTTTCTGGAAGCTTCACTGCCACCGTTGGATGCTTACCTTTTGTTTAAGGGCGTTAAATGCGCTCAATAGCAGCGGTGACTCCACTGGTTCTTCGGTGAACCGGTGGCAAGAACTGGTTCACAGTTGAACCAGCAACGTTCATTGCTAGTTTCAACCCACCAGATGTAGAAGCAACACTCAAGCATAAAATTCCAGATCTAAGAAAGATCAAATAGATGCAATTCTAAAAGCAAAAACATAGGCAACAAATGCGCACAAGGAGAGACAATTCCAAAGTGCACACAAGGGCAACAGATGCAGGTAATGAGTTTCTCAAACCCAAAGGGACATGCTCAACTTATTATCCAGAATCCACATTCAAAAACGCACAGAGCTTTTTGATTTTCAACCTCAACAATCAAACGGATACAACACCCAAATCACATCTACAAGCGGTACAACAAACGCAACCCAAAAAGAAGTATAAATTCACCAAAAACATAAAACAATTGTCGTGGTTCTCAATCATTACAAACCAGAAAAACAAACCAACTTATTCTTCCAAATTCTGCGTTTCATAGAATATGCAAACACAACCAGAACAATTCTGGTTTTAATTTCAAATCCAGTTTTCTATCAACAACAACCAAACAATTTAATCAAATCATAGAATTAATGTTTCTCTGATACCCTTGTTGGAAAATCGGATAAGGATCTGATCTGACCGTAGCAAAATGATCACGGAACTTTTTTGCATTTTTTATTTCCCAAAAAACAAGATCTCTTTAATTTTATAAAATGATTAGGACCTGAATCATAACAAAGTATGAAACATAATTCATACCTTATTTCAAAGCATTATCTTTGTCTTGTTGTATCCCTTGAATTGTTTCTGAAACTGATCCATCTCAACCACTGTAGCCGCATAAGTGTCCGTTCTCTAACGATATTCATACAATGGATTGAGAGAACTCTATAACTCTTACAAAGAGGGTTAAACAAGAGGTACTAGCTTCATAAAGCTTAAGCCTATTTATAATAAGCTTTGGATGTTTTAGTAATTTAATTGAAATTAAATTCTAATTTCAATTAAACTTTAATTAGAATTACAAATAATTCTAATTAAATACCAATTATGCCCAAATAAGATTTAATATCTCATATTTAATCATAAAGTTTTCTCAAACTTTACAATCAAGTCCAACTTAATTAAATTAACTTTACTCTCTTTAGCCCATTCTATATGTGAGACCCATTAGGTTCCTAAATATATTGGCAATGATTATAAATTATAATTCTAATTTATAATTAGAATTAGATAAATTAAAACTCCTTTTAATTCATCTTTAATTCTCTAATTAAACAATTTATAACCATAGATCAAGATTAGCGTCTAGCCATGTATTGAACCACCCAAATATTTAGGAATATCATAGTGGTTTTGACTAACCTTTCCGTGAATGATTTTTCCGTATAATCCAATAATTTCATCATATAATATTCTAATTAGAGATAGAGTACGAAATTAATGTCTACTTTATTTTAAATCCAATCATATTAGTTATCTGCCATTAGCTATCGATTCAATTAATGACATTTGTAAACTATTTATAAAACATCATTATACTTTGGCTAAGGATTTCCCAAATCAATACTATTCCAGAAAAACAAAACATTCTCCCTAATTACTTTAGGGTGATGAATCCTATCTTGATCACTCAAGTATCCCCATATAGCTCATTCTACATCCAAGGAATACTGATTAAACGTCTATGATTAAATAGATCATAAGTAGTATCACAACATAGCAATCCTTGTAACTTTGGTGATCTCAAGTCAAATGATCACTTATATCATCACAATGAGAATTCCATAGATATACAAATAATATTCCAAATAGATTTCTCATATCAGGTATGTTCAGTGAGCTTGTTTTCTAACAAGCATCAAAATATTTGTTTAAGTATCTCTATACTTTAGCCTATGGGATTGACTACTTTCTTCTTAAGGAAAAGCAACGTGTGCTAGTTTTTTTTGTGTTTTATTAATGTCTAATCTTAATAGAACAATGACTTAAAATAATTCGAGAATAATACGTAAATACAATATGAATCTCATAATTATAATCTCATTATAACTTTATTTGCAATATACAATTATCCTATGGACTTTGCTATATATATCTAAACATGTACAAAATAAAAGAAAGCCTTTAAATAATTATCACTAAACTACAACCAAGGAGATTGGTTATAAGGCATAAACCAACAATTACATGTACTCTCCTTGTATACCAAATCTTTTGTCCTGTACTCACCTTCCTTTGATGTACTATCAACTGTTTATGAAAATATGTAACTTGGCTTCAGTAAACTATAGCTGATCTATGGATCAATGTATGATAAGTTTGAGTGGTATTTGTGGCTTTGCTATTATACATGATTCACGGTAACTAGGGCGACGAGGGTAAACTGTTCTGCAGATAGGGTTTGACATATGAGGCTGAGCAGGGCAGCAATCCCAGACTACTCATTTCGGTTTTTTTTTTTGTCTCTTTATAGCTTGTTTTCTTTGGGTTCACGTGAATTCGACTCATGTTATTTTACTTATATAGAACACTTAACATTATATAGGATTGTTTGTGAGAGCTTTCCAGTCTTCACTGCTCTTTAAAATACTTTTTGCCATTTGATCCACAGCTCTACGACTTCTTTTGGCCTCCAAAACTCTCTCTTATTTCCTTTGATCAGTTCCTCTCTTATTTTTCTTCTTTCACGACCCTTCTTGACAAGAAAAACACTTTGCTGGATTTTATCTCTTCATCTTTTTATCTTTAGGTCCCAATCCTCCATGACTCCAACTCACAATTCTTCTTTTTCTCCTTTCCCGATGGACCTTAATGAAGATCAACCCCAACAGCTTTTCAGTGCCAAGCATGCTACAGAAGCTGCCTCTTCATCTGCTTCATTGGTTTTATACCCTAGTTTCATTTATCCACGCGGTGAAGAAGGAAGCCATTTTGACAGGGAATCACAGCCCTTAAAACATGAACAAGAGGTATGTTTTTTTTTTTTTTTGGTTCTTTAGATCGCTTTTCTTTACCCTGAAAAAGAGTATGTTCACTTGGATGCAGGATAACCATGATAATCTTTCTGAAATGTGTAGAAAGTTATAGGGCTTAATATCTTATGATTTGATCACTGTTTTAATTCCTTGATCTTGTAGGCTAATAATATATTTGCATCACACGACCGATCATGTGACCATCCAACACTGAAGCATAATGAGAATCGAAATGTTATAAAATTCTCTCTTTCGAAGAATGAAGATAAAGAAGAATATCTAAACGATGACAGTTCATCGGTTAAGTGGATGTCTTCAAAGATGAGGTTGATGAAGAAGATGACGACCTCGGATCAGACAGTCCAAGATACACCTGAAACCCCTAGGAGAAAATTTGGAGATCATACGGAAAGATCATCCTTACTCCCAAGTACTGAAAATAACAGCAGCAACAATGCAATTAGGGTTTGTGCTGATTGTAGCACCACTAAGACCCCTCTTTGGAGGAGTGGTCCTAGAGGTCCCAAGGTATGCCAGAGCTACCCTTCTTTCTTCTAGAGTGATCCTTATCTCATTTAGGGATTGCATTCCAATGACGTCTCATTCTCTATCACTTGTGATGCAGTCTCTATGTAACGCGTGTGGGATTCGGCAGAGGAAGGCGAGGCGAGCCATGGCTGCGGGAGCTAATTGCACAGTTTTTGCAGCTAAAAGTTCAGCCGTAAAAACTAAGGTGCAACACAAGGAGAGGAAAACGAGCAATAGTCACCTTCCATTAAAGAAAAGGTGCAAGTTTACCTCACAAAATGGGGCTTCCAAGAAGCTGTGCTTCGAGGACCTAACGATCATCTTGAGCAAACATTCAGCTTTTCACCGAGTTTTCCCTCAAGATGAGAAGGAAGCAGCTATTCTTTTAATGGCTCTATCGCGTGGCCTTGTTCGGGGTTGATCACCTTAATATTTTTTTCCGAATGATTTTCTCCCTTCAGTTTATTACAGTGGAGCTATTTAGAGATCAGATGATAGAACATACTATGAGAGATCATGTGAGTGAGAAACCATATTAGATTTCAGTAAGAATATAGAAGTAGTTGTGTGATAATATTGATGGATTTGAACAGATCGATAACCAGATCTTGTTCCTCAACTTCCTGCTTTCAATACACTATATAGATCAAGATTCAATAATGAAATTGTTTTGCTCTATCTCTCTCACCTATATTCTTATGTGAAAATTTACTTACAAGTGTTCTATAAACGAAAAGTAATCATATGTATCTTAGTTATCTTAGACAAATCACTTAATACTTTTGAGGTTTAGGAATGAAAGGTGCTACAAGACATAAAGAGTCACGAGACAAAGATTGTGCAAAGAAGGGAAGGCCAGCGAGAACGTCCTTTATCCATCATTGAGTGGTCAATAGGAATTATCAATAGGATGGTCTTAATTGAGATTTGAGTGGTTCAGAGACAACGTTAAGAGTTGGCTGGAGAGTTTTAAAAATCTGGGAAATGCAGGATCTTGTGCTGTAGTCTCTTTGTCTGACTTGCCCATAATCAATCACGGTGATTGGCACGAGCTTCAGGGCTACAGCTTTTTCACTAGGCATCTGAAACATCACCTGGAGGTTGCTACGTTTTGTTGCAGGCGTTGTCTGCGACTAAATCTGCCAGAATAGTCATGACGGGATTGTTAGATACGATGACACGAAGTGGAGACCCATCCATAAATTATTACAGTTTGAGGCAAAACTCGTTTAATGGAATTCTTTGATTAGTTAAAGAAGAAAAAAAATATTTTCTTCTGGAATACTCTCGAGATCAAAATCTCTCTGCCTTCTCTCTACCCTTTTTTTCCTGCTCATTTTGCTGATTTTGCATTCATGCCCTTTCTTGCTACCCTTCCCAAACACGACAGGAGACTTTCAACAGCAAGTGTTGTTCGTAATTTCCCGAAGGCTTAAGAGGGATGGCAGGGTTCCTTCTCCGGTGGGTCTCCTAAAAATGGGTGACTCGTCTCCGTCATTTGCTTCATTCCCTCCTTTGTCTCATGAGCAACGCACAAACAAGCAGGTAGGAAATGCGATCGAGTTGAGGGCTACTAGGGATAGTATTCAGAACAAGCTGGTGGATAGTGGAGCTAGGAGGAACAAGATCGATAAGGGTAAGCTCAAATACTACCTGAATGTGAAGCAAGATGGCAATTTTCTCCTCCTTTGGAGTTGCTTCAGGCTGGTGCAAGAGTTTGGTCCAATGCGTTGGTTGGCTTTTTTTGTCCAAAAGAATGGCTTTCTCAGTGGTAAATGCGTGGGCTATGGCAAGATGGCGCAAGAAAGGTCTTGAAAAAGCCATGTTAATGGAGGGCGTAAGAAAGGTCTTGAAAAATCCATGTTAATGGAGGATGAGTTGATACTCTTCAAGTTCGAGTTAATAGAGCAAGGACCTTGGCACATAGGTGATCAGCCCTTGTTTCTTCGACGACAATGGAAACTAGGGATGGGTCTGGATAGAGGTTCCATAAAGGCTATCCCACTATGGGTTAAATTCCATGGTCTTCCAATGGAGTACTGGACAGTGGAGGGACTGAGCCATTTGGTGAGTGCTCTGGGCAAGCCTATATGTATGGACTCCCAGACGGCAATAATGGACAGAATCGGATATGCGAAAATATGTATAGAAGTTCACAAAGATGCAACATTTCCAGACTCTTTGCCTATCCTTCGTCTTGGAGAAGCAGGGGAGTTGGTAAGTGATGTCATTTCCATTTCTTACCTTCGGAAGCCGTTAAATGTGACGAAAAAATGGGTAGCTACTGGAAGGATTTTTAAGTCAGGTTGGCATTCTAATCGTGAGGATGACGTAAATAGGTATGCGAATCGGGTGAGTGTAACAGAACCGGTATAGCAAATGGAGGTGAATGGGGGTGGGGTAATGGAGACTCTAAAAGTAACTTGGAATGATCTGTCTCATGGGAATAAAGCACATGCAGTGGAGATATGGGAGCATGAGAAGACTCTGGTGATATCTCTGGAAACTGGAAAGGGAGTGACTAATTTGTTGGACCAATGGAGGTTGACAAATTAAATCCTTCTATGTTTTGATAATAATAAAACTTAAGGAAATGGTTAAGAAATAATTTCAGGTTTATTGGTTTAAAATGACGTTAATAAGATGGAACACTAGTCGATTAAAGCCTACATAAGTTCACAGAATTAAAAACGTGGAATTCATATGAAGATCTTGCATGAGGATTTTAAATATGTATCTCAACAGCCAAAGATTGGAGAATAAATGAGATCTGTTAGTTGGAGAACTGGACAAATCGACTATCATGTTACAAGTCGACTATCATCAATCAGATCTATTAGTTGGAAATTTAGAGAAACTATCATGTTATAAGTCGACTATTCGAAGTACAGAGCTGAAAGATTCATATAAAAAGATTTTGCTAGTCAACTAACACTTGGAAGACAAGTTGACTATAATGTACTAGTCAGCTATTACATACCGACTAGTTGACTATCAGTTACAACTGAACAAAATTTGAATTTTTCAAATGATTTCAAACGGGACCAAATCTTTATACAACAGCTAGGAGCGTTCTATAATGGCTAGGAACATCTTGAAGCCTATAAATAAATGTCTTCACTTCAGAGGAGTGATCACACAAGTCCTAAAGGAATCATAAGTGCTATAGTGAAAAATTATCCTCTAATTGCTCTCAATTTGCTTCTTAGCATATCCTGATAGTCTTCAGCTATACTAAGCTTTATTACTTCATTACTATCATTGTTATTATTGTGAGTTGAGTGATTAGAGAATAATCGTTTGGAAGGTAGGATTTATTCCGCGAAAACAAATCATCTGTAAGGTGTAGCTTGAGCGGAAGTCAAGTTGATTGGAAGAGTTCACACTAAACTAAAAAGTGTTAAAGTTTGACAAAATCCTAAGTGGGAGCTTAGGTAGAGAATGTAGGTCTTAGCACCGAACCTCTATAAATATTGTGTTTTACTTTCTTCTCAACTCTTTTATATTTCGATTTGTTTTTATTTGTCTTGTGTGTTTTAATTCTCTGTTTTGTAGCACTTTGCAAAAAATTTAAAAGATCTATTTAACCCCTCTTCTAGATCATTTTCAATTGGTATCAAAGCAGGCTAAAAATCCAACGATGGCACTGAACTTAACACACAACAACATAGCGGAAGAAGGTAACACAAATAATTGCCCTCTTCTTTTTAATGGTACTAAGTATTCTTCTTGGAAAAATCCTATGAAGTACCACATCATAAGTGAGGGAGTGGAGTATTGGAAGATCATAATCTTCGGTCCACATGTTTCTTTGAATGAAAATGGCAAGGTAAAGACAGAGTTGGAATATGATGACAATGATTGGAAGAAAGCCTTCATCAACGCAAAAGCCATAAAGTTGATATATTGCACTCTCACCGTTAAGGAGAGAAATTGAGTGAACTCATGCATTAGTGCTCAAGAAATGAGGGAG
The DNA here is from genome assembly GCA_027563595.1 of Erythroxylum suave. NCBI lineage: Eukaryota > Viridiplantae > Streptophyta > Magnoliopsida > Malpighiales > Erythroxylaceae > Erythroxylum > Erythroxylum suave. Next base: position 13,256,529 of record JAOSBN010000178.1, on the reverse strand, counting down.
AGATTACGCATTACTCACGAAGGAACCAACCAAGTTCGAGAAACAAAGATCAACATGCTTCTCCATGACTATGAAATGTTT
>JAOSBN010000178.1:13231331-13256348 GCA_027563595.1 Erythroxylum suave | reverse complement strand
AGCATGATGGGAGAGCTCAAGTTCTTTCTTAGGTTACAAATCAAGCAATTCAAAGATGACATCTTCATTCACCAATCCAAGTACACAAAAGAGCTTTTAAAGAAGTTCAACATGGAAGAATGCAAAGATGCAAAAACACCTATGGCAACAAATCTGGTTTTGGAAAAGTTTGAGCATGAAGAAGATATTGATCAAAAGCTTTATAGAGGTATGATCGACTCTTTTTTATATTTAACCGCATCTAGACTAGATATTATGTTTGCTACTTGTCTTTGTGCTGGATTTCAATCTTGTCCTAAGATTTCTCATTTAAGTGCTTGCAAAAGGATTTTTATATATCTTAGCAAAATAATTAATCATGGATTATGGTATCCTAGTTGTGAGTCATTTGACTTATATGCTTATAGTGATGCTGATTATGGTGGTTGTAAGATAGATAGAAAAAGCAATAGTGGTCTATGTCATTTCTTAGGTTCATTTTTGATTTCATAGGCTAGTAAAAAACAAGTAAGTGTAGCTATTTCTACTGCTGAGTCTGAATATATAGTAGCAGGAAGTGTATGTGCACAAGTTCTTTGGCTTAAACATCAATTACTTGATTAGGGTGTTGTTGTTAAAAATATACCAATCTATTGTGATAATACAAGTGCAATTTGATTGAGTAAAAATCCAATTTTGCATAATAGAATAAAACATATTGAGATTAGGCATCATGTCATACGTGATCATTGTTTGAAAGGTGATATTTGTTTAAAACATGTCTCTACAAGTGATCAATTGGCAGATATTCTTACTAAACCACTTAAAGAAGATGTGTTTGTGAATATTAAATTGAAACTTGGTATGTGTGATTTGAATTCAATTGGATGATTGAAATTATTTGCATACACTTCCACAGCAAAATGGTCAAATTATTAGGTGAATATGCAATTCCATCAGAGAAAATATCAATATGATATATATTTAGGTTTATAAAATGATTCATTTGGATTTTGAAAATATCCAGTCGACTAATTGGAGTCTAAGTCAATTGATATTGAGGTAATGTTGTGTATATTTAATTTATACCTCGACTAATGCATCTGGAGGAAAATTGATTAAGTGTTTTTAAGAGACCCTAATTGACTATTATTGTGTTAAGTCAATTAATCGTAGTTGGCCTGATATTACAAAAAAAAAATTTCCTCGAATAGTCGACTATTTTCATTCTAATCGACTAAAATACTTATACCTGATGGTTCCCATAATTTGTATTTATTTAAGTTGACTAATACCGCTTAAGTCTACTAATACACAGACCTCAAGGCTGCCGCTTTCACCAAACCAGTTGACTATTCTTATACCAGTCGACTATCGGTCATCCCATTCATTTAAAACACCCAATCATTCATAAATCTCCGAAAACACAACTCCTTCAATCTCCAAATCCTTTCACTCTAGTCGACTAATTTCTTCCAGTTTCTCCAAGTCAACATCCACCCATCTTCAATCTTCTTCCAAAACACAAAACCCCTCCTTCAAATCATCACATCTCTTTCTTCATTGGAACTCTCTTCATCGACATTCAAAACCTTAAAATACGCCAATCCACGCATATTCTTCCACAATCTCTCAAATCCTTTTAAATGGCTCCAAGGAAACAAGTGGGAAGGGAAAGCAAGCTGAAACCACACCCAAAACTCACCAAACCCGAGTTAGAGGGTCTTCATCAAGAGGTGGAGTTGAAAGGGAGAATGAAGTTCTTAAACCAAGATTCATCTCAATGGAAGCTCAAAATCTTTACTATAAGGTATTAAAATCTGAAGTTCTAATTCCTTCTATGAGATTTGATTGGGTTAAGCTTGACCATAGTGAATTCAAGGATTTATTTGATGAAATAAAGAGTCTTGGATTGAGAGATTTTTTGGGTTTTAAGGCTGATATTTATGAGGATTTGGTAAGAGAATTCTATGCTTATTTGGTTGTGGTTAGAAGTAATATTGATAGTAGTGTTATCTTGAAGTCTAGTATTCAAGGGAAAGAAATTTTTATTTGTAAAGAGAATTTGAGTATTTGGTTTAAGTTGCCTAAAGGAGGAATTAGGCCTAGAGCATCATTACTTGATTCGAATATTTTGAGACATAAGGATGGAGATACGGATGAGGAAGCGGAAGAGAATTATGGTTATGATGAAGTGAAAGGTGATGAATTGCTAAGGAGAATTTGCATTGATCATTCCACTACATATGAAGCAATGGATTTTCCATTGAATTATAGGTTGTTGCATTATGCCATAAATAGAGTTGTCTATCCTAAGAAGGCAAGGCATTATGCCATAAATAGAGTTATCTATCCTAAGAAGGCAAGCAACAATCACATTACCTCATTAGATAGGGAAATTATATGGAATTTGGAAGAAGGTAGGAAAATTAATTTTCCAAATTTAATCATTCAAATGATGAGGAGGAAAGCCAACTTGTTGAGAGGAGAACTTAGAGGAAAAACTACCAAGCATAAAGGAATGCCTTATGAAGCGTTGATTACTTCTATCTCGAGATTGCAACGGTGTAATTTGAGTTCCTATGAGCATTACCCATATCCAACAAGTTGGAGATTTACACCCTATAACATAAGGAGTATGAAGTTGGTGAAAACTAATGAAAAGGGTTGGGCGTATGCTTATCATATGGAAAAGCTTGGTTTAACGTTGCAAAGTGATCAACAAGTGCCTAAACGACAAAGGTCAAAAAGAGCAAGTGAAAGGCCAAGTAGTGCAAGACCAAGTAATATAAGTCGCAGTGAAGTATCTCGAGAAGAAATTCAAGAAATTAGAGATCAAATTGAAGAAGTGAATGTTCTACTGGATCTTCAACAAGGGATTCTAATTTGCTTGGAGAAAAACATCAAGAAAATTTTTTATAAATTTGATTGTCGACATAATGATGCTTCTCCACCTTGATGGTTATTGCATTTTGACCTAAACCAACATTTCTTGAAAGCTTATCCATATTGTTTTATCCTTTATTGTTTGTGATTTGAAAGCTTAAGACTATGCTTGTTTGTTTGACAATCTTTGTGAATGTTTGGTTTCTTCAATTACAATGTTTGTGTGTTCTATACCTTTCTTTCTTTAATTACGACAAAAAGGGAAAGAAAATGAAAAATTGCGGTATAAAATGAGGAAAAGAAGGAGTTATAAAATTGTTGGAATTATTGGATTAACTTTATTTGTTGGATTAAAATTGTGAATTGAAATATTATTGTTGGATTCATTGATTATGTTGAGTTCATTGATTTATTGATTAAGGGGGAGACAAACTAACCAAAAAGACAAGGAATACAAACCTTGATCAATTTTTTTCTTTGTTTTCAATTTCTTAAACAATTTTTAAATGTTTTGTCATTATCAAAAAGGGGGAGATTGTTGGACCAATGGAGGTTGACAAATTAAATCCTTCTATGTTTTGATAATAATAAAACTTAAGGAAATGGTTAAGAAATAATTTCAGGTTTATTGGTTTAAAATGACGTTAATAAGATGGAACACTAGTCGATTAAAGCTTGCACAAGTTGACAGAATTAAAAACGTGGAATTCATGTGAAGATCTTGCATGAGGATTTTAAATATGTATCTCAACAATCAAAGATTGGAGAATAAATGAGATCTGTTAGTTAGAGAACTGGACAAGTCGACTATCATGTTAAAAGACGAATATCATCAATCAGATATGTTAGTTGAAAATTTAGAGAAGTCGGCTATCATGTTATAAGTCGACTATTCGAAGTATAAAGCTGAAAGATTCATATAAAAAGATTGTGCTAGACAACTAACACTTGGAAGACAAGTTGACTATAATGTACTAGTCGACTATTAGTTACAACTGAACAAAATTTGAATTTGTGAAACGATTTCAAATGGGAGCAAATCTTTATTCAATGGCTAGGAGCATTCTACAACGGCTAGGAACATCTTGAAGCCTGCAAATAAATGTCTTCACTTCAGAGGAATGATCACACAAGTCCTAAAAGAATCATATGTGCTATAGTGAAAAATTATCCTCTCATTGCTCTCAATTTGCTTCTTAGCATATCCTGATAGTCTTCAACTATACTAAGCTTTATTACTTCATTACTATCATTGTTATTATAATGAGTTGAGTGATTAGAGAAGAATCACTTGGAAGGTAGGATTTGTGTTGAGAAAACAAATCATTTGTAAGGTGTAGCTTGAGCCAGAAGTCAAGTTGATTGGAAGAGTTCACACTAAACTAAAAATTGTGTAGTAAAGAGCTTTGACAAAATCCTAAGTGGGAGCTTAGGTAGAGGACGTAGGTCTTAGTACCGAAGCTCTATAAATATTGTGTTTTCCTTTCTTCTCAACTATTTTATATTTCGATTTGTTTTATTTTGTCTGTGTGTTTTAATTCTCTGTTTTGTAGCACTTCTCGAAAAATTTAAAAGATCCATTCAACCCCCCTTCTAGATCGTTTTCATAATTTTCAGACAAGGGTTGATAAGAGTCGAGCAGAGGGGTTTGCTGCCAGCGGTAATGGTTATGCTGGTGAATGTTCATGTCCTAATCCTATAAGTGAACAGACAGAAGTGGATGTGGAGAAACATCCCAATAGGACTACTGTGAGTTTGATAGGAGGACAAAATAAGTTGGATGGTGTAGATATTAGGGATATCGAGAATAGTTCTACTATGGGGAAAGAAGCAGTTTCGGATATAGAAGTGGATGATTCAAGTCAGGTATTTGTTAGGATTTCTAAAACAAGTGTGGGTCGGAAAAAAGCATAAAGGGGTCATATCCCTTGAGTGTATTTTTTAGGTGATCATATATATGTCGATTTTAGTTTGGAACACAAGGGGTCTCAATGATCCCCTTAAAAAGATGATGGTGCATAAAATAGTTGCGGAGTAAAAACCAGTTTTGGTAAGGCTTCTTAAAACTAAAATAAAAGCAAATGTTGAGTAGAAGGGAATGGATTTTTTAGGGACTAGATGGTGCTTTATTTATAATCATATCCACCATGAAAATAGTAGGATTTTATGTTGGTACAACTCAGATTTAGTGGCAGTCCAAGTGCTCAAGATAGGGGATCAATTCATACATTTACATTATTGGTTGATTGGTCAGTTCCATTTTGAGTTTATATATATATATATATATATATATATATATATATATATATATATGCGTCAAATTTTGCTTTCCAACGTACTAAACTATGGGAAGAGCTGCTGAATTTGCATGTGAGGATGTAAGAATTGTGGCTAGTGATAAGATATTTTAATTGTTGTCATAATTCTGATGAAGTAGAGGGAGGTGTGCGATTCTATAGAGGTTCAGGTGCAGAGCTTAACTAGTTGTTTAAGAACACCAATTTAGTGGATCTCAGAGGTATTGGTAGATGGTTTACTTGAGAAAACAAGCAAAAAGGAAATATTTTCATTAGGATAAAACTTGACCAAGCGTTAGTGAATGGCTCAGGTTTTTTTCTACTACTTCAGTTGTGCTTAGAGAACTAAAATTTTCTAACCATGCATCCATATTAATACAAAAGATGTATGTTGGCTATAGGGTTGGTGCACCATCCATATTTTTTAATGGATTAACACAGGTAGAGTGCTTTATGGCTGTGATTTCTCAAGTTTGGTAGACTGAGGTAGTCGGGCATAAGGCTTTTTAATTGAAGTAGAAATTGAAACTTGCAAAAGCAACAATTAAAGAGTTTAGCAAGAATAGAAATCGGAATTTGCAAGAAATGGGTACCAAGTTGGCTTAAATACAGAGGGAGTGTTTTCGGGATCCTCTTAATGATAACTTAAGAGCCATAGAGGTAGATTGGATGCAACAATATGAGAAGGCTTTGAAGTTGCATAATTCAATTATTAAACAAAAGGTGAGACAAACGTGGATCAAGGAGGACGACATAAATACTAAATTTTTTCAGGCTTCAATTCTAGCTCAGAGAAATACAAATACCATAACCGAAATGAAGGATGAGGAGGGAGATCGATTAAGTGGACAACTAGAAATCGCTAAACATATAAGGGAGTTTTTTATTAAGCTCATGAGAAATACCAAAAGTGAAGGGAGTGGTTTTGGGGTTAAAAATGTGTTTAAGTTTTGCCCAAGTCAAGAAAGGTTAAAGATGCTGAATGCTCCTTTTTCAGCCCAACAGGTCAAAGAGGCATTGTTTCGGTTACATAGCTCGAAAGCTCCGGATCTTAATGGATACTCGACTGGATTTTTTCATAAGACTTGGAACATCACAAGTCAGCTATTAATGGAAGCAGTGTTAGAGTTTTTTCATCAGGTAAAGTCCTGAAGGAGAGACCAGAAATAAATACGGCTATCGTCCCATTTCATATTGCACAATAGTTTACAAAATTATTGCATATTTATTGGCAGATAGATTGAAATTAATATTAGCTAAGGTGGTAAACAAAGCACAAGGGGCTTTTCTTCCTTCAAAAAGCATTACAGATAATATATTATTGTTGTAAGAATTGTTGGGAGAATATCATACTGGTAAAAGGATCAAGAGTTGTGCTTTAAGGATTGATCTTTATAAAGCTTATGATATGATTGGTTGGGGATATTCGAAGGATTGTTTGGAAGGAATTGGTATGCCTTCAAGATTTTGTCATTGGATACTCCAATGTATTCAAACAACATTGATGAATGTTTTAATAAACGGGATTCCTACAAAACCATTTCACATCACTAGAGGGATTAGGCAAGGGGACCCTCTCTCCCCTTACCTATTCACTCTTGCAATGGAGGGACTTTCCAGATTATTATCTAGAATGGTGGACTATAATGGGCGATTTCAGTATCACTATAAATGTAATGAGCTAAAATTATAACACTTGTTGTATGCAGATGATGTGATATTTTTGTGTAAGGCTGAACCTCATGTGATTTCGATGCTGATAAACTTGATGCATACTTTTTCTGGTTAGTCAGGAATGAAGCTGAATGTAGAGAAAAAAAGCATCTTTGTTTCTTCCCATGTTCGAAACCCGTAGACAATTCGAGTTGTCTCTTTAGGAAACCCCGTTCAGGTATCTGGGAGTTCCAATCACTTCGAGTAAGCCTAAATTTTCTAACTTCCTACCATTGCTAGAAACATTGAAAGGTATTTTTGCTTAGCAAAATCGGTTCCTTTCATTTGCTGCTAGAGTCACTCTGATTACGACAATTTTGAACAGTATGCACGTACATTGGGCTACTCATATGGTAATTCCAAGGTGAGTGATTAAGGACATGGAGAGGATACTAAAATCTTTCTTATGGACTAGTAAGTATGATCAGTGTAAGGGAGTAAAAGTAAAATGGAGTGATATTATAGTGCCAAAAAAACAAGAGGGATTAGGCATTATTTCGATTATACAAATGCAACAAGTCTTGCTTATGAAGAGAATATGGAGATTATTCATGGATAAAGAAGTGATGTGGGTCAAGTGGGGTGCAAATTTACTGACTCAATGGGCAAAGCTTTAGGCAAATTCTGGCTAGGTATGATCATTCTTGGATTTTTAAGAGTTTGTTGAATCTTAGAGAAATGATCTATCCATTTATCAAATGTAGGGTAGGGAATGGAGAGGATACTTGTTTTTGGTTTGATAACTGAAATATTTCAGTCCTTTATAGGTGCAGAATGAGTTACAAGTTTTACGTAATAGAATTCTCAAGGAAGCTAAGGTTGCATGGATCTTTCGGGAAAGGGTGAGGAGGAATAGTTGCAGGTTTGTTCATTTAATTGACAACTATGTGGATGGAGTTCAGCTAAGTGCACAGACAGACAAGTTGATATGGGTGGCTCATCATAATAGGGAGTTCACAAACAATTCTGCACATGGCATAGGGAGAGCTTTTCCTAAAGTGGTCACATGGGTTGATTTGGTTTGGAAGTAGGTATTAAATCCTAAAGTTGTTATTTTCTTGTGGCTTACCATTAAAAATAGTTTGTGAACCAAGGATCGATGGTTTAATAGCTTTGACCCCTTGTGCGTTTTGTGTAAACATGTTAATGAGAGTAAGAATCATTTGTTTTCTGAATGTGAATATACCAAAGTGGTGTGGAGCATAATATTGCACATCATTGGAATCCCAAGCTTCTCATATAAGTGGTTTGAAGTTTTAAATGATCTTATACGGTATTCTATAACTGGACAGTGAGATAGTCTCCTTATCAAGACGTGGTTTCAGATGGTGATATATTATATATGGCGGGAGTGGAATAGACGCATATATAAAGTAGTGGAACAACATAAATATGAGCTTATAGCGATAATAGTTAGTTTGATTAGGGAATTAATCATAGCCAAAGGGAAGCAAGAAGCCAAAAGACAGGAAATTAGAGTGACTTGGATAATATAACTGTTACTAATTGGTTTTGGATGTAGATATGCAATAGTGTAGTAGATGTTGCATTAATTTTGTTCTTATCCTTGTAAAGGATTGTATATAAGTTTCCAGATTTGGTAATATATATCTTTTAATTTCTGAAAAAAAGTATTTTCTTCCAAACAATTTAGGGGCTGTTTGTTTTCATTTTTTAAAGGTTTTTTGTTGTGGTTTTTGTAAATTAAAAGACAACCCTTAAAATCATGTTTGGTTAAACATGTTTGTATATTTCATTTTTAAAAATAAAAACGGCAACTATTTTACGAAAATGTAAAAATAACATTTTGTGATTTCTGAAAACAGGTTTTCATCTATTTTGAAACTTTTTTCAAAAAAACAAATCATATTCAGGTTCCTCTCCTCTGCGTCGATTTCGTCTTCTGCATATTCATCGGTGTTGCAATATCTCCAAGTTTGTTTTCATATATATCTGTTGCTTTTGCGATTTCTCTTGTCTCTCTTGTCCATAACAGCAGACCCATCATACTACTTTCTTGTTTTCTTTTTGAGTTACTCTAAGCTGAGTATATTGTTGATGATAGGATCAGTGACATTAGTTTGGTAGTAAAAAACAAAATAGAGAAACTAGGCATGATGGAAGAGAGATATGGACCAACATAGAACTGTGAAAAGGAAGAGAGATATGAAGAAAATAACAGTACTATAGATGTAGCCATACTTACTAAAAGCAACGATGCAAAACTTTTGCTTTGAGCATAAGCTTCTGCATTTTTTTGTGATGATAAAAAAGATGATGTACTCTTGTTCTTCCTTTGAACAACAATTTTTTCTGACTAAAATAAGTTCCTATGCGATGTGTTTCAATTCTTCGGTTTTGCTTCACCTCCTCTGCTAAACATAATGATAACTTTCATCTTTTTATGAAAAACTATAATCCTTTATAAAGAATCAACATAGAACTGTGAACAACCCATAAAATAACATTATTAAAACCAAAGGCTATAGCTGTTTTTTTTATCCTTACGTCATTTTAAAGTGTAGATAACTATAGTTGTTTTCTTCTTCCTCGCGTCTTTGTAGCTACTTTCTTCTTGGACTTGATGTCATTTTAAAGTGGCTTTCTCCTTGGCCTCAAATCTTTATAGCTATTTTCTACTCATCCTCATGTCTTTACTGTAACATAGAGTGGAGCACAAGTGACATAGATTGGAGCATAGGGTGAAGCCTAGTTGTAGCCTATTCGAAATTGTCTTCACATCATTTAATGTGGCATGTGGAGGCTTCTTGTCTTCACGTCATTTATATCCCACATTAACTTGTTCTACTTTTGGTGTGTCATAAAATAATATTTTATTGTTTTGCTATAATTACATACAGAGGAAAACCATCCTTTGTCAAGTTTTGAACTCATATGAACAAGTATTTAGATAATTTACCTTGGGAAGTTTGATGGTTTTCCTCTGTATGCAATGACAACATAACTGGGCTAGTATTCGTGGCTGAGACCAACTAGTATGAGGAGAAAATATACACAAGGGAACAGAATGTGATATGCCTAAAAGCCAATTCAAGGTCTTGATTTGTCCATAAATTCAATAGTTCTTGTTGGCTATCTACACTTCCGTTTTCCTAATTCTAGTCCCCCACTATATAGTAATTATCCTCTATCTTGCAACTTATCAATTCTAATTAAAGCGTGAATCCAAAGAAATAAGTTATAGCTAGCCTTCTTGTTCTAGGAATTGGCTTTAAGATTTTATAAACGCCATTCAAACTTGGACCTCGGTGTTCATACTGATAACATGTAGATTGCTTTGTGCACATATTAGTGTCGATTAGAGTATAGGAAAAAAAGTTATGCAAACCATAGAAACAATAAATTACACACCAAATTCAAATACTCTTCACTTGTTCAGGTTCTTAGCAATCTAGATAAAATTGACATGGATTAAGTTTACTAGAATGTGTTAGATAAACAAATCTTATTCACACAAAAACGGCAAGTTAGACAGAATTTACTTACATCATGCATACAATCGACCATAATTGAGCTACAAAGTTGCAAAGATCTAGACTTCCAATGACAACATAACTACCAGCTCACTTTTTCTAAAACAACATCGTTTGGATATTTTTTAAAAATTAATGGATGGATCGGGTCAACCGACCCGGCCTAGCCCAGCCCATTGCCATCCCTAGCTGGATTTATCACTTTAAAAGTAACTTAATTTATTTATTGTTGCTAAATAAATCTAATTTTTGTATAAGTTTAGACACCAAATATTTTTTAAAAATTGTTATAATTGTCATATGTTTATTTTGAACCATATTTAGCATTTAATACTTTGTAGAAATTGTTATGAATGATGTCACTTATATGTTATTACATTTAATGATGGAAGGCTTGAACAATATGAATGATTACAGTGATTATATAGAAGTAAATGAAAAAGATGAGGTATCAAATCATACTATTGAGATGTATTTAATCTCCTTGATGATTTAAGAAGTGAAGAAGGGAAATCGAACAACTACTACCTTTTCCAAATCTGGTTGGAAGAATATTAAAGCAGGGCTTCAAACAAAATTCAATAAAGAGTATACTGATATTCAATTGATGAATAAGTATAATGGATTAAGGGCCAGATTAAAGAATTTCAAGAACTTATTCAAAGAAACTGGAATTGGTTACAACTTTTTTACTAGTGAAGTTAATGCTACAGATGAATGTTGGGAAAATCTAGTTAAGGTAAAATATTTCTTTTGTTTTATTAATATATCATATTATATAATATCTTTTTCATATTATGGCTCACAGATTCAAGAAAAAATGATGTGAGGAATTTTTAGACTTGTATCATACTTTTGGAGATACTACTGCAACTGGTGTGCATGCACATCCATCAACTAAATCTCTGTCGAATAGTACAGAAAAGGAATATGGAAATGATGTTGATGAAGATTACTCGTATAATGGAAAAGAAGATCAAGATAAAAGTTCTTCATTTAAGAAAATAAGTCTCCTAAGAATAAGAAGGCAAAGAACACACATTCTAACTTTGTAGAAGAAGCCTTACTTATACTTAGTGAACAATAAAAAAGGAAGAATGATTTACTTGAGGAAAAAATGAGTGAAACATCATCCACTACAGAAAATTAATCTCAAGAGTCTAACATAATGATGGAATGTCTGAATTCTTTAGATGAACTGGGTGTTGACGACGTGCAATATGGAAAAACTGTGAAGGTTTTACATGATTCTCTACTTTATAGGGTTTTTTTTTTAAGATGACACAAACAAGGAAGTTAGATTAGATTATGTGGCTTTTAGTTATATTTTCATGTTATTTCATATCGAATTCTTATTGATTTGGCACTTTTATATTAAGCACTATTCCATATTTTGAACATTTTAAGTTTGTACTTTGTATGAATATTTGACTTAATTTTAAGTTTATATTTTGTATGAATATTTTTCTATATTTTATTAAATATACTTGATTGAATATTTTATTAATTATTTAATGTTGGCATTGTAGATATATGGATTTCTTATCAGATTTCGAATCAGATTCTGATGATGAAGGAAAGAAGGTAATCATTATTTCTGTAGTTAGGGGAGAGAGCAAATATTTTCATTTACAAAAGCAACCATGTAGAATTTCTGTTCTACCAAGTCATGATTGGATATTAGAACTTTTGAATGGGAATCCTACAAGGATTTATAAAAACTTAAGAATGAGAAAGATAATCTTCTTGAGCTTATGTGATAAGTTGAAGAGTTTAAGAGGCTTAAAGGCAACAAATCATTTTACTGTGGAGGAATAAGTACCAATTTTCTTGAAGACTATATAGGGCATAGTGACACAACTAGAGTCAATGCAAAACGCTTTCAATATTCAACTTGTACAATTTCAAAGTACTTTTGAAAAGTCTTAGATACAGTTAATCGTCTTGCAAAAAGAGTCATTACTCTACCATCTTTTACTAATACACCTTCTGAGATTCAACATAATTCAAAATTCTTCCCATATTTTTTGGTACATTCTTATATTTAATTACTACTTTAATTATGTCCTTATGATTAAAATTTATTTTAACATTTTTTTAATTTTTAGGATTGTATAAGAGTAATAGATAGTACATATATTGATGCACATGTTCCGACTGATGAACAAATACCATACAGGGGCAAAAGAATTAATCCAACCCAAAATATTATGTGTTGTTGCTCATTTGACATGCATTTTACATATGTAATGGTTGGATGGGAAGGTACAGCAAATGACTCGAGTTTTTAGAAACAGTGACAAATCCAACGAATCAATTTCCTATGCCTCCACCAGGTATTAAAATATTTTAAATGAAAATAGTAATTATGATTCATCTTTAATATCTTTTTGTTAATATTATGTTCTTTCTATGTTAGGTAAGTACTATTTGGTTGACTCGAGCTACATTAATATATCTAAATTTCTTTCACCAAACCAAGGTAAAAGATATCATTTGCGAGATTATAAAGGCAGAGGAAGACCTCAAGGTCCATAGGAATTGTTTAACTATAGGCATTCTTCATTAAGAAATATTATTGAAAGATGTTTTGGCATCTTAATAGCAAGATTCCCTATACTTAAAAACATGTCGAGTTATGATATGAAGAAACAAAATACATTGTTATTGCTTATAATGTTATACACAATTATATTAGAATGTATAGACAAAGCAATGAGTTATTTGACAATTGTTCCGAAAATGAAGAAAAAATTAGGGAAACTGAAAATGAAGACGTGCAAGTTCTCAAGTGGAGTATAATATCACTCTAGCACAACTTCAAGGTATGTCTTAGAAGTGAGATGAAATTGCTAGGCAAATGTGAAGTGATTATATTATTTTTAATTGATTTATATTTCTTTTTGTAAATGATAGTACTATTATGTTTTCAAGAATTATAATATGATGGATATCTTTTATTGATATAATTTTCTAATTTATAGAATTTTATTATATATAATTAATCTGTAATTTTTAATTACATTTAATTTGGATACACTTTAATTTTAACTGTAATGATAATTAATTAATTTAAAAATATAATGTATGATATAAAATTATTAATATAAGAGTATAATTATGAAAAATATAAACAGGTTGATAAAACCAAACATGTTTTTATTTTTGTTTTTAATTACTAATCTCAACCAAATAGGTTTTTGTTTTCAGTTGTTATATTACAAATATCAGTCAAACAGTTTTTTTAAAGAAAAAACATAAACAAAAAAACAGAAAACTAAAATTAAAAACCATAACAGAAAAAACAAAAGTAAAACCAAACAACCTCTTAACTTTTGAGATTGAGTGCCTTTTGGATATGTCGTCTATAAGTTCATCAAACTAATATTTTCTCATTCTAGGTTTGAGAAATTGTTAAATGATACTATTAATAACCATATTAGAATAGAAATCCTACATATTTCTATCAATTATTGAAGTTACGGATGTGGTAATAATATCCTTAATCTATATTTGAGGATTTGATTCACAAAAGGAGATGTAGGAAATCAATAGAAATTTATGCATTCTTTCAAATATTTGTGGATCACATAAATTTGCTAAGGAATAAACAAATTTAGCGACTTTATTTTATGTTGCAAATTTAATCGGGTTACTACTACCTTAAACTTGATGATCTAGTAATTAGGGTGGAGCATATAAACTCTAAAGGGTACATATTAGTATATGTCTTACAATCAATTGGTTAATTGTAGATTTTATGATATAATTAATTAAAGGTACTATTTACCTTTATGTGTTTTATTAATTATATTTGATGTCTTAATAGTAAAGATAAATTTATGAAACAATTATTGCGCAATTAAATTTATGATGAGATCATAATTATGATATTCAATTTATATTTGTGTGTTATTCCTAAATTATTTTGTTGTAATATCATCAAATAGGATATTAATATAATAGGAAAACTAGCACACAGTATTTTTTCTTATGAAAAAAGTAACTAATCTCATAAATTAAAGTATGAAGATATTTAAACAAACATTCGAATGCTTATAAGATAATCAGTTCTTTGAACTAGCTCGATAATGAGGATCCTAAATAGAATATTACTTATGTCTTTGTGAATTTTTCATTATGATCATTATATAATTGATGCTTATACTTAAGATTACTAAAGCATCTCATGTAGAAATTACTATGTTTTGATGATTATGACTTATTATATATAAGACAACTTAGTTGATAGAATTTTGATATAATATGAATCATATGGAGATAATTGAGTAAGTTATAAAAGGACTCGTCAGTTTAAAGTAACTAGGGAGAATGTTTTACCATTATTAATTAGTAGTGATTTAACGAATTATCTAACTAGAGTAAATTAAAATTTAAAAGGTGTTTACAAATATCAAATATAAATTAATAAAATCATTGAATTTAAACGAGAAATATTAAAATCCTCACTTTATATCCAATTAGAAGACTAAGTTACGAAATGATTAAATTATACATCATAACTATATATAAACAAGTTAAGTCAAATCAGTTTGATAATCCTAATATTTGAATGGTCATGACATAATGCTATATGTTAATCTTGATCTATATTTAGAAATTGTTTAATTAGAGAATCAAAGATAAATTAGAAGGGTTTAATTAATCTAATTCTAGTTGTAAATTATAGTTATAATTTGTAATTATTACTAACATATTAGAAACCTAATAAGCTACACATAAAAAATTGGTCAAAAATCATTTTAAACTAAAATAAACTTAATTGTAAAGTTTGAGATCACAGATCAAATATGATATGTTTAATATTATTAAAATTAAGTTTTAATTATAATTAAAGTCAGACTTTACATATTGTTAGAAAGCTTAATTTTGATAAGAAAAAACTCTTTCATCTTTCTTTATATATAGGAGGAAGACATAAGGGTGCTAGCATTCTTGCCTTCTTCTCTTTAAAGTTGATTTTTTTTTTTTTTGGCTCTGTAGATATCATTATAGGTTAGACACATTGATAACTTATGGTTTACATTTCAAGAAGAAAATTATATGCAAGAATCCAAATTAGTTACATTTCAACCCTTTTATTTATAATTTGTACTTTTCAAATTGTTCAATTAAAGAGATTCAATTGAGAGATTGAAAATGATGATGATTGGATCACAATTAGTTTTTAACAGTAGTATCTGACCCACTTTTAATTATTAACTTAATTAAAGTTGCTTAATTGTTATTGATTTGATAAAATTAAGGTTTAAAATTTATAGATGCAAAAGTTATATAATTTTGGTATTATCTCATATACCTTATATTTTTTATGAATAATGATTAGGTATTAAAGTTTAAGATTTTATTTTGTTTACTTGAACAAAATTATTAATGGCGCAGGGTTTTATTTTGAAAAGTTCAATGCTTGTCTTTCCCTTTTCATTTCTTGAAAACAATATGAATATTTTCATTCTTTGAAATTTGTAAAACCTTTATTGAAGGTCCTATATTTATAGGTCTAGTTTACGCATTAGGATCTTTTGGAAATTGCACGCTTTATTCTGATTATGGAAAACTCAAATATATATGTCCTACAATTTTAAGGTTTCCTTAAAAACTAAACATGCCTGGAGCAATTTGAAAATTGCATAGCCCTTTAAGTTGGTGTTTTAGAAAAGCAATTTGTACATTGGTAGTGTTTTCTTTTTTACTTTTATAATTCGATTGAATATGATTATTGTGTTCATTATTTCTTGAAGTTATTAGACTCAATGCATTTAGGGTAATTAGTTGAATATTTATGTGTTTCGTTTTGAATCTGCAATGTTGTGTGTTTTGAGGATCTGGGTTTGTGATTTTATTATACTTGATTGGCCTTCACCAATAGCTTACATAATTAACAGTGACAGATCACCTTAAGAAGCAGGTCGTCCCTAATATTTTATAAATCCTAGGCAAAGTATAAAAAAAAGGCTTTTATTTTATTTTTTTTGTTCTCTATAAAGATTAAGAGTGAGTCCTCGTAAAGAATAAAAAGAGACAAAAATAAGAACCCTTTTTATAACCCTTTTGTTATTCTTTATTAAAGTCAAAAGTGAACCCTTAACTTTTATAAAAAAGTGAAGGTCAAGAGTAAGCCCTTAACTTTTATAAGAAAAATGAGGTAAAATAAAGACCTTTTTATTACCTATTTTGTTCTTTGTGATAATGGCCCTTCGGTACGTGCCCTACCCTTAGGACCTGGCTTGCTTGGAGCGGAAGACCTGGTCTGCGTATGGTGAAGAGGCGATGAAGACGCCCAGTCAGTAAGGTTGATATTAGTGACATGAAATGTGACTTTGAAGGTTGATCGACACTGGCAACAAAATTAAAGGCGTCAATTGATGGAACATAAGTAGAAGAGATAGAGGGAGGCGGTGATGAAAATCAGAAACTTTAGTTTTTGAAAAACGATGAGATACGGACCCACAGAAGATTGTGTAGAGTGACCTGAATGTTCACCAGACATTGACTACGTGTCAGAGAGTACCTACTTAATTTTTAATTTTAATTTTGTGAGTTTTAAGCTTTATCTTTAATTGAATTAGTTTAATTGAGATTAGTTAGTCTACATCCTAATAAATCTACAAAAGTTACTTTCTAATTGTTTAAAATTATGTTTTCAAAAAGGTTAACTTTGTTAGGAATATTTGTAAAATTTAGTTTAATTTTTAAGAGTTGAATTATTAAATTAAAGTAGTTATCAAATTAATAAATGGGTTTAGATAAAGATTTTTTTAAGAGTTATCTTTCATAACTAGATTATCATAAATAAATTAATATAATAAGATTATATTAACTAAGACAAGATCTTAATTTTAAAATTAAATTAATTATTTTTAATAGATTAATATTAATAATTAAATTGATTCCTAATTAATATTTTAGAAAATTGTTTTCTAGAAATTTGATTAATTAATTGTCAATTAGATTGAAATTAGTAATTAATTAGACTCCTTTAAAACTAAAAAATATTTTCTTATTTAATTAAGAAAGGTGTTTCTTAATTAAACTTATTTATTTCAATTTAATTGAAATAAGATGAGTTTATTATCTTAAAGGATTGTTATTCTATTTTATTTAGAAGTTATTTCTCTATTTCTAATAATAAGTTTCTTGATTAATTAAAAAATAGTTTTCTTGACTAAATTTGAAAAAAAATAATAAGAAAATGATCCTTCTATGACATTTTAGAAAATAATTTTATAATTTATTAAATATTATTTTCTAATTAATTGAAAATAATCTATAAAATAATGCAATTGACTTTCTTAATTCACTTTAAAATATTTTATTTGATTTTGAAGGTTGTTTACTGTTGATAATAGAAAATAGTTTTCTAATTAAGGCAAGTTATTTCTGATTAGAACAAAAATAGTTTCTAATTGGATTAGAATGTGTTATTTATAAATTTTTGAAAAAGAATTGTTTATAAATTATAATAAGTAAGAAGAATATCTTATTGAAAGTTTTTTAATGAAATCATTAATGGAGTTAAGATAACTGGAAATAGTTTTAATTAAGTTTGAAAATTTTTTTAATCAAATTGAATTTCTGTTTGAAATAGAATTTAAATTTATTTAGAAATCAATGGTATAATCTAATTTAATTATTCAAATAATTAAAAATATTAATCTCCATAATTAGAATCAAACAATATTTAACGCTTATAATTTGAATGTACTTATATGAGAAATTGCATATTTAAAATGTGTGACATTTTACATTAAATGTATATTTGACAAACCATAAAAGAATTACATTTCTCATCAAAATATGAAGTGTATGTTAATAACGTGACAGTTGTCTTCTATTATTTAAGAATAAAACCAAAGTTCTTTTATTATAAGGCTTGTTAAGCAAACTCAAGGCCCTCTTAACTTGAATATGTTTTATCTTAAATTATTGGGACCTATTTAACTAAATTTGTATGATTTAAATGAGTAGAGTCATGATCATAAGAATTTAGAGGCAGATTTAGGAATAATATATAAGATATATTTTGCTAAATAATTATCACCTAACGGATCTGGAAGTCATATGATATGTGAATGATTAGGTAGTTATCTATACTTAATTTAAGTTTAGTTAGTTTGTTGAGCAATCTTAAGATAAACTAAATTTAAATGGGAACTCATCTCACTAAAGAGACTAGAGTAATATTTTCGAATAGTAGTGAGGGCTATTATTATTTTGAATAAAATAATTGAAGTAACTAAATAAATGATTAAAGTTATAATTTTATTTGCTTGTTATGAAATATAACTAATTATTTGCTTTCCTATATTTATATTGTTCTGATTAGAAATTAATTTTATTTAGTATAGTTGATACTAAGTTTTAATGAACCAAAATTCTTGGACACATGTTAGGTTTAAAAAGGGTTCGATTTTCAAAGTTAGACAGAAAAATTGTATGTCTATTATGCAATTTTTATATTAATCTATGTTGAGGATTTAGTGATAAAATTTTAAAGATATGTCAAAATCAAATAGATAATAAAATGTAATGACATTTCGAGTTGATTAATATCTTATAAACTTTAATAGCAACACGTAAGATGTAAGTTAACAATATGCAAGACATTACAGAGTAAAGCTGAAAGATATAATAACTTGATAAAATTGTTTCACTTACTTTAGATTACTAAAAACACAAACTTAAAGTACAATCAAAGACATTGGCTTAGATATGATAATAATCATCATTAAAAGGGAAAATAATTACATGACTTTTCTTACCAATGCATATATATATATATATATATATATATATGAGTATTTGATATTGAGTTTAGATTCAACATTATTAGAAAATTCACATCATGATAAGAAATTTATTGTTGAGAAAAACTAATTGATCTAATTTTATACTAACAATTTGTATGTGTTGAATCAAGGAATATTATGTTTAATATCAGTGGCAAGAACGAAATGATAAATAATTGAGATTATCCTTCTTTCCTATGTTAGTTAAATCAACATAATGATAATAATAAGGTTACACACAAGATTATATATTTCCTTTTGATTACAAATCATATGAAACTTGTTAAGTTTGAAGAATGAACAAATCAACCTTTGGTGAAAGGATGAGGATAATACTAAATTGTTAAGTATATACATATGATGTGTTGGATGTAATAACAATTCAGAAAAAGATGAATACGTGTAATTCATTATATTTACTAATGACTTTATATGATAGGATCATACTATTAAATAAAAATTTGATTTAAAATTTTGAAAAATTCAAAATATTTAAATTTAAGTGAAAATTAAGTATTAAGAATGTTGAAATACCTCGATGAGATTGATATGGTAAGATATAAAGTTTTTTGCTCATCTTTAGGGAATGAGGTTTTTTTAATGAATGCCCCCACAACTAAATTCCATAATTGTATGAATTTATATAAGGAGGAATGTAACATGAGATATTGTATGATGTAATATTTATTTCTTCTACATTTATACTAACACAACAACTTACCTTAGATAGTTCTAATTAAATCAATTAGCATGGTTTCATATTGGATACGAAATGATAAGACTATGAAAGAGTCAATGTTAATGATTTTAGGATGTGATGTTTAGTTGAAGTGTGTATTATCTAATAAGTTTAGAACTAAATCGCATAATTGAAGATTATGAGATATTCAAAAAGTTGGATATAATCTTACAAATCCCATTGACCAAAATGTTTGTTACAATGAATATTTATAGAAAAATAATTCTCAAGACAAGTAGTGAGAGTAAGATGAAATTTGAAGTTCAAATCTTATAATAGTACATCATATTGGAAATTTATTAATATATTAGATGCATAGTCAAAAAGTTACAAAATATTGAAGGATTCACTTTTATAATGAATTCAAAATGTTTGTTTTGAAGATAATTACATATTTTTTTATGTCTACAAGAAGGTTAGTGAAAGTATAGTTATACTTTTTAATGGAAGTACATAGAGACATATTGCTTATAGAGAGCAAAATTTCATATTTTCTATGTTTATTGGATATGAAAAGGCAATAACTTAATTATGAAAATTTAGATATATAAAGATAAATATAAAAGTTGTTTATATATTAGGCATCTAATAGGTTATACATAAAAAAGCAATTAAAAAATTAATTTAGACTTAGTTGTAATATTTGAGAAACTTTAGAGATCAAATATGAGATATTTGATTTTCATTAAAATAAAACTATAATTACAATTACAATTACAATTAAACTATAATTATAATTAGGAGGTTTAATTTTAATGAGAAAGAAACTTTTTTTTATATAAATAGGAGGAAGGTATGACGAAGCTAGCACTTATGCCTTCTTTTCTCAAAAGTTGAGTTCTTTTTCTTTATTATGTGAATACCGTTAAAGGTTGGTTACCTAAACAACTTGTGGTTGACAGTTCCAAAAGAAATATTTATTTAGAAATCCAAATTAGGTGCTTTTCAATCGTGTCATTAATACTTTGTATTTTTCAAATTATTCAATTAAAAGACAGATCAACAAAATGTATAAAAAAAATTCATTGTGTCCTTAACTGGATCACACTTAGCTTCCTTAAAATATAGGCAAAAGTCTAAGTAACCTAATATAGGCAAAAGTCTAAGTAACCTAAAAAATAACATTTATCTATTTATGAAATACATAATAATAAAATGAATTGTACTTCTTCACTTGAGGTAACATTTACTATTTACATTTCTTAATATATTCTATTATATTGCATATTCTTATTTGTGTTTCTACTTTCTAATAAAGATTATTTTTTGGTAAACTTTAGGTGATTGAGTATTAATCCTTAACGACTCCATGCTAAAGGCTGTGTTGTTTTTGAGAAAATTTGTTCTGCCCACTATTTATAAGTCAAGTTTCAATGGCATGTGCCTAACCACTCAACTTCGTAAAATATTTTAATTAAAATTTTATTATTCTCTCTTATATTTTGCTGCATGTATAGACGTACAATAACTAATATTTTAATAATAGGTTAAAAGATATGAAGTTCTCTTATAATTTAACTAACTTTAAAAAACTTCTTGATTTTTATGATGTAATATTTATTTCTTTTGTTTATACTAATACAACAACTTACTTTAGACAATTTTAATTAAATCAATTAATAAGGTCTCATATTAGTTATGGAAAGGTAAGACTTTGAAAGAGTCAATGTTAATGATTTTAGGATATGATGTATAGTTGAAGCATGTATTATCCAACAAATTTAGAACTAAATCAATTAATAGATGGTTATAAAATATTCAAAAAGTTGGATATAATCTTACAAATCCCAATGAACAAAATGTTTGTTACAATGAATATTTATTTAAAAAAATGACTCCCAAGATAAGTAATAGGAGTAGGATAAAGTTTGAAAAAGTTCAAATTTCATAACGGTATATCCAATTAGAAATTAGTGCTTTTATTAATATATTAGTTGTAGAGTCAAAAAGTTACAAGATATTTAAAGATTCACTTTCATAACAAATTCAAAGTATTTGTTTTAGAGAAAAATACAAATTTTTTATCTACAAGAAGATTAGTACGAGTATAGTTACATTTTTCAGTAGAAGTACGTAGAGATGTATTACTCATGGAGAAAAAGAAGTCATATTTTCAATTGTTGAAGATATGATTATCCAAAAACAACTCTCATTAGGTATGAATAGGTAACAATTTAATTATGAGAATTTAGATATAAAAGTTGTTTGCATAGCAGGCATCTAATAGGTGATTAAAATTAAATTGGACTTAATTGTGATTTATATATAAGCAACTTTAATGATCAAATATGAGATATCTGATTTCATTAAAATTACAATTACAATTACAATTACAATTAAATTTAGGCTATAATTATAATTAGAAAGTTTAATTATGACAAGAAAGAAACTATTTTTTCTTTCTTTATAAATAAGAGGAAGGTACGAGGAAACTATCATTTATGCTGTCTTTTATCAAAAGTTGAGTTCTTTTTATCTATCATGTAAATAACTTGTGGTTGACAGTTCGAGAACTTTCTTTTTTTAAAGAATCTGAATTAGATACATTTCAAACCTTTTATTAATAATTTGTAATTTTCAAGTTATTCAATTAAAGAATTATAATCAAGAAATTGTAAAAATTATTTTTTCACTGTGTTCGTAACTGGAGCTTGATTAGCTTCCCAAAAATATAGGAACATGTCTAAGTAAACTTTACTATTTACATTTCTTAATATATTCTTTTATATTACACCTTCTTGCTTATGTTTCAACTTTCTAATAAAGGATTTTATTTTTCAGTAAACTTTAAGTAAGTATTAATCCTTAACAACTTTATGCTAAAGGTTGCGCAGCTTTTGAGAGATCGTTTCTACTCGCCATTTATAAGTTGAGTTTTAATGGTAAGTGCGTAACCACACAACCTCGTGAAATATTTTAATTAAACTTTTATTAACCTCTCTTATATTTTTCTGCATGTGTAGACTTCTACCTCTGTTGAAAATGTAGATTAACTAATATTTTGATAATAGAGTAAAAGACATGAAGTTCTCTTATATTTTAAGTAACTTTTAAAAACCTCTTAATTTTTAAAATTGATAAAAAATTAATAAACCTTAATTTTTTAGAAAAATATTTTCTTTTAAACTTTAGTTGAAAAGTATGGGACATTAATATCATACATGGATTGATCTCTCTTTCATTTAGGAAAAGAGAAATGAGCATTCTAAAAAAGGATGCACATTACATTTAGCTGTGAATTATAGGGAAACAAACAAAAGTATGAGTTTGTTAGTCTTATTCCAAGCGTTTTTACATAAATATCCTTTTGGATTGTCTATCAAATACTACTAATATGATGATATAATTCATTTGACCTAAACTAATAATATAATAAATTATTAATTTGATTTGAATTTAATTAGTTTAGATCAAGCTTAAAAGTTAGGTTAAATCATTATATTAGGAATATTTGATTGGTTCACATGTAATGCTCTCATTACATATGTTTTGTTATTATATTTTAGTGAAACCTTAAGGAAAGAATTTTTTAGAAAAATTGAGAACTACAAAAAAAATTCTTTAAGAATTTTAAAGATAAAATTTCTTAAATTATTGGAGATCATGTATTTTTTATCCCAGTAAATGATAATGAAGGATCATGTATGCAACAGAAACAAAAATAATTGTTGCAGTCCTAAATTTATTTGTTGCATTTAATAATCATACTCGTAGCAAGAACATGCAAAATAAAAAACAAATGCTAGAAATTTGTGAGGATTAACCGGTAATGAACTTTGAAAATACGAAGCCTTTATGCACTTCACACCGAAAAATACGTCTTGCTTTTAGCACTTGATATGGCTATAGAGGATTTTGAATAACTCTTTCTTCAAGAATATAACAAAACTATTTTGTCTCTTTCTCTCTTGGCTTTATTTAAACGATAAGAACACAAAAGAAAAATCAAACTCCTTTTGTTCCTTTGCTATTTAGATTGTACATTCAAAATAAGAGAAACCACCTTTTGCCCTTCGTAAGTTTTAATGTAATCAAAATGAGAGAGACATAACCCTTCTCTTCGTTTCGTTTTTGGTTTTTAAGCGTAAAACCAAAAAACCAAACCATGGCAAGGTCACCAGTCGATGCCTTCTTTCCCATTTTGATTAAAATTTTTTAATAATAATTATTATTATTTATAAAAGGAAATATTTTATTTTATTCATTTATTTTGCACAAGAGAGTTTCCAATTTTAATTATATTTTTTGTGCTAGTAAAAAATGAAATAATATGCCATATAGATTAGTTAATAAATTATCTCATAATAAATTAAATAATTATAAATAGGAAATATCACACTTGTAAGTGTGTGACCACATAGATTCATCACTATGTTGGTGTATGCCCTTGCAGTCAATTTTGGTTGTACTTTTAATTGTATAAAATTTGTTTTATCCAATAAAAAGGCATTCTTTATCTTTGAGTATTTTTAATTATTTAATTATTAATCATAAAGATAAAATCCCTGAAATAATTGTTATGCAATTAGAAATTATAATGTGATTATAATTATGAGATTTGAATTGCATTTGTTATATTATTCCTAAAATGTTCCTGCTCATAGTTTCATCAAGACGGGGTATTGATGAAATGATTATACTAGCACATGTTTGTTTCTTTCTTATGAAGAAAGTAATTGACCTCATAGATTAAAGTGTGAAGACACTTAAACAAACATATGGGTGCTTATTAGAGAATAAGTTCACTGAATTGACCCGATTATAAGAATCCCGAATGGAACATTACTTGAGTGTCTGTAGACTATCTCATTATGATGGTTGTATAATTGATCCTTAGACTTGAGATTACCAAAGTTATCTCTTGTAGGAATTACTATGTTTTGATGCTACTTATGTTCTACTCTTGGAGTAGTTCAATTCGGTAGTTATTGATATAGTATGAACTATATGGAGATAGTTGAGAAAATCAATAAAGAATACGTTTTCCTAAAGTAATTAGGAAGAATGTTCTGCTGTTCTTGGTTAGTAATGATTTTGGGAATCTCTGGCCAGAGTAAATTGAAATTTGGAAAAGTTGTTTCCAAATATCAATTATAAAT
>JAOSBN010000178.1:13186994-13231231 GCA_027563595.1 Erythroxylum suave | reverse complement strand
TTAATAAAATCCAAGGATATGAAAAATAAGATTTTTCATATAAAAAGGAAAAATTAGAAAAATGGATGCTAGCACTTATAACAATTTTTCCTCTCAAAATTTGTTTTGAGTTTTCTCAGAATAGATCTATGGATACCATTGGAGGCCAAGCGATTGAACAGCTTGTGGAATTGACAGTTTCAAAGAATCGAAAATTGTAACAAGAAATCGGAAAAGGTTAATATAACTTTGTCAATTTCTTGTTTTATGTTTCTAATTTAATTCTGTTAAAGTTGATTCTATGGAAAAAAAATTTAAATTATTTCCTCTGCGCTTAGATTTGATCTTGCGTAATTTTTCTGACACACTATACCGACAGTAATTAATCCAATTGATTACTAATCAAGGTTAGCATCTAACAATACTCCTCAATGATCGGATAGTGTGAAGCAACAACTTTACAAAGATGGAACCTGGTTAAGTATAATGTATTATTATCTTCCATTATTACAACTTCGAATTATCCTAACTGTCAAACCTTATTAGATAACCAGCTATGTTACATGTTGATTATTAATGATTGGTGAACGACTTAAGAAACTCCTCTCCTCATTCATTCAATCGCCCTGACCAAAGTCTTGAAACAACCATTAAGATCAATGACAACATAGAACTCAAACTCATTACCCAGAGTCGATGGATTCCATCTTAACTCACCACTAATCAGATAGGTACTTAATTATATCTAATGATCATTCGACTAGCATTTTTACATACTAGGTGTCCGACATCAAAACATAATAAGTGACGTATTGATTAATATGATAATCTCAGGTCAAAGGAAAAATATACAATTAAATCCTTATGCGAATATCTCACTTGACAGTTTATAGGTAATATTAACTATTGGGAATTCTCAGTTTGGTCAGTTCAATGATCATATCTCTATATGCATCATCTATACATGTAACTTAGTAAATAATATCTACTAATATCCATCAAATAGATACTATTACATACATATTGATCTAATCAGATCATTAAAATCCTTATTTGATGATCTTACGACCAAGAACAATTTTAAATTAAACCTTAAAGGCTTGACTCTCATTATCATAATCTCCATTATGATGGCAAGTGTATAAATTTATCAAGGACTTATCATATAAGGATAAAAGCAATAAACATAATATGATAATATAATCATTTGCGATGTTATTAAACAAAGTTAACAATCACGAAACAAAGGTGTTCAATCTATTACATAACGATTGGGTCATGGGCATAATTCCAACGATATCCCACTTGACCTAGACCCAATTAGTCATGAACTTCAATCCTATTTTTCACTTGTGCTTATCAAACTCCTTTGATCTAAGCACCTTAGTGAAGGGATCTGTAACATTCTCTTTTCCTTCAACCTTTTGAACATCCTTATGCTCAACAATTTCTCTAATCAGATGAAACTTTCGTAGAGCATGTTTGAATCTTTGATGTGACCTCGGTTCCTTAGCTTGAGCAATAGCATCGGCATTGTCACACAATAAAGGAACAACTTCTTTTATCGAAGGAACCACACCAAGTTCAATTAAGTACTTTTTCATCCAAACAGCTTACTTAGCTACATCGCATGCAGCTATGTATTCTACTTTAGTAACTAAATCAGTTATAGTAGCTTGCTTGGAACTTTTCCAACTCACTGCTCTTCCATTTAAGGTGAAAATATAACCAAAGGTAGATTTGCTATCATCCTTATCTGATGCAAAGCTAGCATCAATATAGCTTATTAGCTGTAATTTATAATCTCCGTATATGATGAATTGGTCCTTAGTTCTTCTTAAGTACTTAAGGATAACAACTTTCTAATGTTCCTTACCTGGATTACCTTGATACCTGCTCACTATTCCTAGCGCATAGGCTACATCGGGCCTTGTACATGTCATGTTATATATGATAGCTCCTACTACACTGGCATATGAGACCCTACTCATGGAGTCTTTTAGGACAATCTTCTTTACTAAGAGAAATTCCAATGCCTATTAGTAGATGACCTTTTCTGGAATTTTCTATATGACACCTTTTTAAGATAGTATCAATGTACATAGATAGGGAGAGCCCTAACAACTTCCTTAATCTATCTGTATAGATCTTGATTCCAAGAATGTAAGTTGCTTCCCCCAAATCCTTCATAGAGAACTATTCAAATAGCCAAACTTTTTCTTTTACATGGCTGGTACATCATTTTCTATTAGCAATATGTCATTTATATACAACATTAGGAAAAATAACTATGCTCCCACTAACCTTCTTGTACATACATGGCTCTTCTTCGCATCTGACAAAATCGAACTTTACGATTGTTGTATTGAAGCGAATATTGCAACTTCATGAAGATTGTTTCAATCCATAAATGGATATTTGTAGCTTACATACTTCATTAGGAGTAGATGGCAATGTGAAACCTTCAAGTTAAATCATACAGACATCTTCCTTGAGCTCTCTGTTAAGAAACGTTGTTTTTACATCCATTCGTCATATCTCATAATCATAATATGCAGCTATAGCAAGTAGAATCTGAATAGATTTGAGCATTGCCACAGGGGGAAAAGTTTCATCACGATCAATGCCTTCCTTTTGATTATACCCCTTAGCAATAAGACAGGCTTTATAGGTTTCAACCTTCCCGTCTGCTCCAATCCTTTTCTTAAATACCCATTTACATCTTATGGGTTTTATATCCTTTGAGGGATCAACAAAAGTCCATACTTTGTTAATTATCATGGATTCTAACTCGGATTCCATGGCCTTAAACCACTTCTGACGATCTGGACTTGCCACAGCCTCTTCATAAGTCTTAAGGTTATCATTAATATGTAGGATATCATCAACATGATTATCCTTGTCACCTTGCACCATTAAGTTTAATCTATCTAGTGCATGATGATCCCTAGTAGACCTTCTAAGAGGCTCATGTACAGTAGGTTCTTCATCTACTTGATCTTATTGTTGCACTAGTTCCTGGACAGGTTCATTAACCGGTCAATTCTCCTCAACAGTTGAGGCTGGTACCCTTTGTGTCAACTTCAAGACATTAAGTAGAGGCTGCTTAATATGCATCTAATGCTTTTGAGCTTGTGTTGACTTGTCAGAATTTCAAATTTCATTAAGATCTATTTTTACACCATGACTTCCTCCATTAAGGAACTCTCTTTCTAAAAAAATTGCATTTCTAGCCACAAACACTTTGTGTTCAGAAGGGTAATAGAAATAGTATCCTATAGTTTCCTTGGGATAGCCAACAAATCTACACTTGTTAGACATCTCTTCAAGCTTATCTGGAAGCAATCTCTTGACATAAGCTGGATAAACCTAAAGCTTCAAATGTTTTAGGTTAGGCTTACGTCCTTTCCACATCTCATATAGAGCTTTAATGACTGCTTTAGTGGGAACTCTGTTTAATAAATAGGTAGCAGATTCTAAAGCATAACCTCATAGGAAGATAGGAAGGTCAGTGATCCCCATCATAGATCTCATCATATCTAATAAAGTTTGATTTCTTCTTTCCGAAACACCATTGTGTTGTGGTGTTCCTAGAGAAGTCCACTGAGACAAGATTCCATCTTGCCTTAGATAATCAACAAAATCATCACTAAGATACTCACTGCCACGGTCAGATCTTAGTACCTTTATATTCTTACCAGTTTATTTTTCAACTTCACTACAGAATTTTTTAAACATTTTAGATGATTTATACTTGTGTTTCATAAGATACATAAATCCTTATCTTGACATATCATCAGTGAAGGTGATAAAATAAGAATATCCACCTTTAGCATGAATTTTCATAGGCCCACATACATTAGTATGTATGAGTCCTAAAAGTTCACTAGCTCTCTTTCCAATTCCAGTAAAAGGAGATTTGGTCATTTTGTCTTTGAGACAAGATTTATAAGTTTCATTTGATTCATAATCATATTGACCAAGGCATCCTTCCTTGTGCAACTTGTTTACTCTTTTCTCACCAATGTGACCAAGTCTACAATGCCAAAGGTAAGTTTGATTTGTTTGATTATCTGTCTTCCTTTTTTGACCAGAAACATTCATAATTTGATATATAACTATTTTAGGTATGACATAAAGACCACATTGTAAATAGCCACTTACATATAATTCATCATTATGAAATATATTACATTGGTTATTCCTAAAGATTGTATGAAATCCACTTTTGTCTAATGATAAAATGGAAACAATGGTCGAAACAAACTTAGGAACATAATAACAATCTTCTAACAATAAAGTATTTCCCATAAACATGATAAGAGAAATAGTTCCTATAGTTAGGGTAGTAACACTTGCTCCATTCTCACCTTATAGCTTGACTTCTCCCTTCTTCAATTTCTTACTGATCCTTAGACCCTACAACATTTGCAAATGTTAAAACTACTACCAGAATCTAATACCCATTTAGTAGAATCAATAGTAGTTAAAGAAATCATGAAAACATTTTTCATAAATGTCCCACCTTGTTTTTTGCCTTTCAAAGTAGCCAGTGTCCCTTCTTTATAAAGAAGAAACATTCAGCATCTTGTTGCTCAACTATCTTCTCCTTACCCTTGGATTTTTTCCAAACACCCTTGGGTGTAAGATGATTTTTTTTGGCTTCTTCTTGCCTTTCCACTTGCGCTTAGGAGAGTTACCAACCAGATTCATAGACCCTAACACTTTCACCTTCTCAGACGATGCTACTTGATTTTCATAATCTATCAACAAGTTGAGCATTTCATGAAGATCACAATCCAGCTAGTTCATGTTAAAGTTAACAATGAATGGCGAAAAAATATTAGTAAGAGACTATAAGATCAAATCTTGTGACAACTCTTTCCTAGTGAGCATCAATCATCTTAAGAACATGGGGTCCCACAGGAGATTTAGGATTCAGTTCACTCTTGAATAGGGAGTTAGATAACTGGTATCTAACAGTCCTACTTTGTGACCCATACATATTCTTAAGATGCTTAATGATCTGTGGAAGATTCATACCTTCATGCTGCCTTTGGAGTTCAGAACTCATTAAAGCCAGAATAATGCACTTGGCATTTGTACTTCGTTCATTGTACTTAAAATATGCATCCAATGCATTAGCATCATTGACTTCCTCAGGAAGCGCTTCCTTTACAGGTATATCGATCACATCGATAAGTTTTTTGTGCATGAGAACAATTCTTAGATTGCGGTACCAATTATCAAAATTGTTATCAACTAGCTTGTTAGCATTAAGAATGCTTCGCAGTGATATAGTAGACATTTTGAGAAATCTAATAAAAAGAAAAACACCAAAACAAAAGCACAATCATATATCATTAAGACATTGACTTTTATCTAAATGATATAAAGAAACTTTAAAATATGAATGAGCCCCTTGGTTGTCAAGTCGTTACTCATGCATAATTAAAGAGTGGTAACTTAGCTATTTTATCATATAAAATTTATAATAGGCTTAATACTATATAGTTCTCTGGTTGTCAGGTCGTTCCTATTACTATAGTTGAGTTTATCCATTCAAGCGATGGAGAATTAATTAATATTATACCCCTACGTAGTCTAGGCCAAAAGTATAAAATTAAGTAATTTTTCTTACACGTGCATCATATGCAATATAAGATATTATTTATCCCTGAACTATAAGTCACCTGGTTGTCAGGTCATTCTTTGTAAACAAAATAATATTATGATCTACTTGGGTGGAAAATTCTTTTTGATAAAATATTATATATTATATCAAACTAAACTTAATAATTTTAAAGGGTCAAGATTTCATATTATTAAAACAATTTTAATAACATTAGTGATCATATCACATTGTCAGACAACATTTGTATAAGAAACTTTTAATGTAACAAACATTTATTGATCTAATTCCATAAACAAATAAATAGTTGGACTATGTGGGAATGCATGCCATGATAGGATAAGGAAATATCAAATAAGGCTAAGCCCAAATGAAGAGAAGGAACAACTCACGACTGGTGCTGAACACCAGAAACAGATGATCTCAACTCCGACGTTTGGACCAATTAAAAGAGTATGTCTTCTTACTCTCTTCTCTTCGAAAGGTTTTTAAAAACTTAA
Organism: Erythroxylum suave; assembly: GCA_027563595.1. NCBI lineage: Eukaryota > Viridiplantae > Streptophyta > Magnoliopsida > Malpighiales > Erythroxylaceae > Erythroxylum > Erythroxylum suave. Next base: position 13,225,120 of record JAOSBN010000178.1, on the reverse strand, counting down.
AAGACTAACTTCATTTATTTGTTTCTTAAATGTACAACATATGTTTTTATTTTTCGCTGACAACCTTATTCTTTTTGCTGAAGCCACGGAGTCCCAAGCGCAGGTGGTGTTGGGGGTACTGGAGACCTTTTGTCAAGTGTCAGGACAAAAGGTTAGTACCGCCAAATCCTGCATCTTTTTCTCGAAGAATATCTCTAGGGCCGCAGCGACTACGATCAGCCAGACGCTTCAGATTCCTACCACTCAGAATCTAGGGAAGTACCTTGGGGTCCCGCTCTTTCATGAACAAAGCTCTCGGAGAACCTACCAGTATATCCTGGACAAGGTTCAGACGAAACTCACCGGGTGGCGGGGCCGAGAGTTATCCTTAGCTGGACGAGTCACTCTCATCCAGTCCGTGCTGGCGGCGCTGTCGATGTACACGATACAGACCGTGAGACTACCTAGGAAATTATGCGACGACTTGGAACGCCAAATGCGTCAGTTCCTATGGGGAGCTCACAACGGAGCTCGGAAAGTGCACTTGGTCAATTAGGAGACGGTCTGCCGGCCCAAACACGCTGGCGGGCTCGGCATCAAACATATCCGCTTATCCAACGATGCCCTCCTCACTCAGTTGGGTTGGGAGTTGCTCACTAACTTGATAGCCCTATGGGTTAAAATTCTTAGGGCTAAGTACCGGTTTGACCCTACCAAGCCCCCTCACCAATTAGAAACATAACGGGCGTCTGGGACCTGGCGTGGAATATCGGCCACATGGCAATACGTCCGCAAAGGGCTCAACTAGAAGCTAGGTAATGGACGTAGAGCACTATTCTGGCCGGATGACTGGACAGGGATTTGGGGCCCACTCTATAAGGAAGCGGTCCAGGCATCGCCTGACCAAGATTTAATTTGTACAGTGAACGAGTTTGTGGGCGAGGATGGTAATTGGCAATGGGGAATGATCCAGCAATACCTCCCTCACTCAGTCTGTATGGCCCTAGAGGCCATTCTTCCTCCCCGACCCCATCTGGGGACCGACCTCCCTCGATGGGGGCCCCAGATAAGCGAAGGCTTCACAGTCGCTTCTGCCTATGAGCTTATTGAAGAGACTGTACTGGATCCCAGCCCCAGTTCCTGGAAGCTCATATGGAAGTGGCCGGGACCTCAAAGAATACGGACATTCCTCTGGTTACTAGCGAATAAGAAGTTACTAACCAACTAGCAGCGGGTCTCTCGCCATTTATCTTCCTAACCTGGCTGCTTCCATTGCGGATTCACCGAAACTACTTTGCGTGCCATTCGCGATTACCACCACGTGCAAGATTTCTGGCGGAGCTTTCCCAATGGACTTTTGGATCGGAACTTCTTCCTACAGGACGAGAAGGGGTGGTTAATGACTAATTTATCTCACGGTGATAATGGGCATTGGAATATCTGGGCCCAAATTTTTGGGGTAGCTTGCTGGCATCTCTGGCAATGGCGAAACAAGAGTATTTTTGAACCAAATTTCATTTGGCCAACTGCAGGCCTCCGATTAGTCATGGATTATGTTTCTTGGATCGGTATAGCCAGCGCAGCGATTGATAAAGCCATTGGGGGTAGCGAGTGCCCACTGGCACACCAATACGCTGGACCCCACCCGCTGAAGGCTGGATCAAATTGAACACTGATGGGGCAGTTCTCCCTGAGGACAACGTTGCGACTGCGGGAGGCCTGTTCCAGGACAACAGAGGTCATTGGACGGGGGGATTTCTATTGAAATTTGCTGGGTGTTCACCGTTGTTTGCAGAATTACGGGGAGTACATGCAGGACTCTCCCTAGCCTGGACCCTCGGACATCGCCGGGTGGTCCTAGAAGTGGACACGTTAGAGGTCATCAATATCCTTTCGTCTTCCCAGTTGCCTCTGACAGACTCTCTTTCTTTTTTGGTGCAGGAAATGAGGGCGCTCCTACGACAACAGTGGGAAGTCCAGCTACAACATGTGCATAGAGAAGGCAATTAGAGTGCCGATAGCCTAGCCCACCTCGCATTTCAAACCCGTCCGGGCATACACTGGATCCAGGCGATCCCTTCTGTCATTGAGCAATTCCTACAGCAAGATAGGCGGGGAACAGCATCTCCCCGAGCTCTGAGCTAATGTGTTTTTTTTGTCCCTTTGTATCAAAAAATAATTGTACAACATCTGTTAAAGGCCTTTAATGAGTTTTGCATGCACATATAGAAAAACAACATCTGTCAAATGCAGTTCCCAATATAGCTTTTTAACATGTTTACCGTGCACATCTTGTCCAATGCTTTTAGTGAGTTTTCGATGCACAACATCTGTCCAAATGCCTTTTAAAAAATTTTCGGTGCACAACATCTGTCTAAATGCTTATATGCGTACAACATCTGTCTCTCATTTGCTTTTGAATGTTTAAGAAGCAGACCCATTTCTTCTATTGTATCGTTTTCTTTTTTTTTAATCCCACGAGGCATTTCAGGAAGGTTCCAATTATAGGAAGACGCCTTTAAATCATCTACATTCAAACTAATCCCTACTAGTATCGGGTCAACCCATAAGGGGTAAAATGTTGGCCAAACAAATTTCTCCATTTTCAGGGCTCGAACTTGAGACCTCTAATTAAGGGATGAGAGTGCTGAACCACTCACACCAACCTATATGGTTTATTATATCAATTTTTGAACACAACAAAATACACAAACCATAACATTGTCCATTTTCAAGTATGATGTGAATACAATATTGGCTCTGATACTAATTAAAGGATCGTATACGCAGCAAAAAAAAATTGTTGCAACCCTAAATTTATTTCTTGCGTTTAATATTCATATTCATAGCAAGAACATGCAAAAAAACAAATACCTGAAATTTGTGAGGATTAATCGATAATAAACTAAGAAAATACAAAGTCTCTATGCATTCCACACTGAAAAATATGTCCTGCTTTCAATACTTGATATGGCTATAGAGGAATTTAAAGAACTCTTTCTTCAATAATAGAACTGTTTTGTCTCTCTCTCACTTGGTTTTATTTAGACGATAAGAATACAAAAGAAGAATCAAACTCTTTTTGTTCCTTTGCTATCTAGATTGTACGTTCAGAATAAGAGAAACCACCTTTTGCTCTTCGTAAGTTTAATGTAATAAAAATGAGAGACATAACCTTTCTCTTCGTTTTGTTTTTGGTTTTTAAGTGTAAAACCAAAAAACCAAACCATGGCAACGTCACCAACCGATGCCTTCTTTGCCATTTTGATTAACTTTTTTAATAATTATTATTATTATTTATAAAAGGAAATAAAATAAAACTATTTTATTTTATTCATTTATTTTGCACAAGAGAGTTTCCAACATTAATTATATTTTTCATGCTAGCAAAAAATATAATAATATGTCATATAGATTATTTAATAAATTATCTCACAATAAATTAAATAATCATAAACATGAAATATTACACTCGTAATTGTGTGACCACATAGCTTCATCACTATGTTGGTAGTAATTAACCCCAAGGTTGATGTCTAACAACACTCCTCAACGACTGAATAGTGTAAAGTAACAACCTTAAAAATACAGAACTTGATTAAAGATAATGTATTATTACCTTCGATCATTACAACTCCAGATTATCCTAACGTATGGTTTAACTGTCAAACCTATTGATAACTAACTATGTTACATGTCGATTATTAATGATTGGTGGATGACTTAAGAAACTCCTTTCCTCATTCGTTCAATTGTCCTGGCCAAAGTTTTGAAATAACCATTAAGATTAATGACAAAATAGAGTTCAAACTCATTACCTATAGTCGATGGATCCCATCTTGACTCACTACTAATGAGATAGATACTTAATTATATCCAATGATCATTGAACTAACATTTTTATACACTAAGTGTCCAACATCAAAAAATAATAAGTGGCCTATTGATTACTATGATGATCTCAAGTCAAAGGAAAAATGATTATTTAAATCCTTATGAGAATATCCCACTTGACAGTTCACAGGTAATATTAATCATTGGGAATTCTCAGTTTGGTCAGTTTAATGATCATATCTCTATATGCATCATCTATATATGTAACTTAGTAAATAATATCTACTAATATCTATCCCTACGATCAAGAACAATTTTAAATTAAAACCTAAAGACTTGACTCTCATTATCATAATCTCCATTATGATGTTGAGTGTATAAATTTAATCAAGGACTTATCATATGAGGATAAAAGTAACAAACATAATATTATAATATAATCATATGCCATGTTATTAAACAAAGTTAACATTCACAAAATAAAGGTGTTCAATCTATTACATAACAATTGGGTTATAGGCATAATTCCAACAGATAAATAAAGTAACAAACATAATATTATAATATAATCATGTGCCATGTTATTAAACAAAGTTAACATTCACAAAATAAAGGTGTTCAATCAATTACATAACAATTGGGTCATAGGCATAATTCCAACAGATAATTATTATTTTCAATACATTTTCTTCCCAATTCATCAACTCATGTTCTAAGATGAAATCCTTGACTAATTTGGTGATGGCAAATTCATTTCTTTGTTTGAGAAATACTTGATATAATCAAGAAGGTTTTGTAAAATATTCATCATCACTTCATCACACGCAGTCCGCATCTCATATTAAAATAGAGTCTAGGGAGTTTGATAATACGCAACGTTATCCCTACAGAGTAAAGAGGTTGTTTCAAGCAGACTCATATGTAAATGTGATAATGAAAAAAACTTGTAAAACTGATATGCTAAAAGAGTACGTAAATACAATTAAAATAAGTAAATAAAATAAAATAGAATAAAGAAAAAAAGTTTTGTAAAATATTAATAAATTAAAAAGTTTTAGGTAATAAATTCTTTAATTATAAAGCAGAGTATTTAAAATTTATATTACCTCTTAGAAGGAAGCGCTTTATGAAAAAAAGCCCATAAATCTGTCTTTAATCCAAGAATACTCTTTATTTTTATTATGGAAACATTGTCAAGATTATGCTTCTATTTCTGAAACTTGTAGCTAATGTGAGCCAACATTATTTATTAGTGTAGTCTTCTTTCTAAATACAGCATTAGCTAACGGTTGTTCTGGGCCATTGAGACGTTCCCTCAAGGGTACACAGAAACGAATTGGCCCAATCATTGCCACTGGAAGCTGGAATACAACTGGGCCCCCACATTAAACCCCACATGGTCAACAAGTCAAAACCCTCCTCAACTTCCACAATTTTCTGGCTCAATCACTGTTTCTAACTTCCACTGTTGTACTTGATGAAATGCGAGGTTGATTCTTGGATTAGAGACGAAGCCAAGGAATATCCCCTGTTTGTATTCCAAGAAAACCATGGGAAAATGAATATGATGGAGTGAAACCAAATTCTTCAATCCCAGAAAGGAGAAACCATTGTTGCTGAATAGAGAAATGGAAGGATCTCAGCCTCAGCCCCAATCAGAACACCCACCTCCATTGAAAACCGAGTCGCTACATAGGCGTTTCAAGCCCATTTGGAGGACTCTCTTGATTTTTAATTTGGCTCTTGGAGGTTTGTCACCATTTATTGGTTTTACGTGCCCCATTTTCCTCTCTTGCTCTTCTTATTTCAGAATGCGTCTAAAACCCTCTACATACGTGGGTATGTTCATTTTTAATCTTTGCGAACGCGGTCTATTCATTTAGGTCTCGGTTGTTTGTGTGGTGTAATGACTTCCAATCTGATCACATGGTTATGCGTGATTTTACCTAAAGGTGAAGATGGGACCAAGTAAATATTGACTAATTCTGCGACTTATGGCCGATTGAGCGTTTTGATTTGATCCTATTGACGGAAGCTTTGAGTTTGCTTGTGGGTTTAGTGTTTTTCGGGGGGTCAATTCTGGTGACTTTGAAAATTTTCTTTGTTTGGACCATGAGTTTAATAGTCTCTGTTCATAAGCTATTGATCATTATATTCCAGTTTGTAGAGTTTACATTTAGCTAAGTTTTGCTGTATTGGAGAATGCTTACCAACTTGGCTCGTCAAATGTTGTTGGTCAACTAGTACAGACTTCCAGTTTGTCCCCTAGAACTGAGATTGAATCTTTCATCGCTGTAACCATAACGTGTAAAATAGGATAAAAACTTTAATGCACCATTACTGCACTTCGAGAGACTGTTGCTGTGATTGATCATGGAAGCTCATCATTTTAATTATTATTTGTAGCCTTTTTTTTAAAGCTCCTGGAGATTTTAACTGGTTGAAAATAGAGGTGGCTATTTTATAGAAGTTGATTCTTGTAAGAAGGATTTCTGAGTGTTATTGAGGTGGAGTCCATAATCATTCAAGTTCATTACAGGTTAACGGTCTATAGTTTTGATGTCTTGAGCTTTCTACAAATATTTCTGATGTCTGGAGGCATAAACCATTTGATTTTTTTTTTCCAGTACAGTGTTGCCAGGCTTCTTATTTTATTTGAAGCCACATTACTGTGAAACGGCAAAGTTCTATTTCCATAACTAAAAAGATAAGAACCAACTCAATTTTCTTGCCTCACTTCTGGAAGCCAGAGATGGGGGTTTATGACTGTAAATTCTGTGAACATTGATATGCTGATTTTGCTGATCCCTTTGTACTATCTACATAGTTTTGAAATGGTCTGATGCGTCACAGAATTCATCCTTTTAATGTGTGATAAAGCGCTTGACAGGTAGCATTCATAACTCCTGGAACTTGTAAGTGGTAACAGAAATTTTTTATGTGTTTCAACCTCTGGCAGCTTATATGTTTACAAGGGCAAAAAGGAAAAGTATGAATGTGGAAAATAGCAGAGCTGTAAAGAAAAGTGCAGAAGACAAAGGTTCCAGGGAAATGGAATCTTCCTTTGAAGATTACCTGGAAATTGCTGAGATGCCATCAGGCCTGCCTGAAGTTATCAAGGAAAAGGAGCCAATACCTGAAGATCAGCAGTGGGAACTATTCAAGTGGATATTGGAAGAGAAAAGAAAAGTGAAATCCAAAGATCCTGAAGAGAAGAAACGAATTGATGAGGAGAAGGCCATTCTCAAACAGTTTATACGTGCCAAGTCCATCCCAAGAATTTAGTTGGTGCTCATCAGTTGCTAAAAGTTTAGGATTCCATTGAAGGAGGATAACTTAACATTCTTTGTTCAATTCTTGGCCTGCAGCAAACATTGTGAATTTAACGTTCTGAACTGACGTCTTCATGAATTGAATAGACTTATGTAACACGAGCTGATTATAAAAAGCCTTGCAAGCATGTGAGTATGCCAAATTTATATGGGATTGAGAATTAACCTCCTAGGATACAATAGGATGAATCAGAAACCAATGCATGTCCTTTTGCTTAATTAGCCTATGTTTGGTTGAAGATTTTATAATAGAATGGAATGGAATGTAATATTATTTTATCGTTTAGGAGGAGGTTTTATAATGGAATAGAATAAGATGAAAGAAGAGAGTTTCATATTACATTTCATTCTATCATAATCAATGTTGTTAAAACCGGACCGGACCAGCCGGTCTAACTGGAAAAATTCTGAACTGGTCTGTGGTCCGGTTCGATTTTAACAAAAAACCTATATGTATAAAAACCGGCCGGTTTGTTGGTGAACCGGCCGGTTTTCATCTAACCGGTTACACCGGTTCAATGAAACAATATACGTAAAACCTAATTCACTAATTCGCCAGTTGCCCCTTCAATGTTTCAGAACTTGCGATTGGCGGGGGTGACTTCGCTATCTGGCAAAGGCGAGGGCGAGGCTGACTGATTAGGACAACTTGCGAGGGCGAGGGCGACTGGTAAGGACGACTTTGATCTGTGTTTTTTTTTTTGGTCATGTTATAATGTTGCTCTTTGGGACTTGTCATTGTCATCCGTCTTTTTACCATCTTCGCCAGATCTCGCCGCCATCTTCCATTTCTGGGCATCTATCATCTTTGCCGGACTCTTAAAGAACAAGACTCTCTCTGCTTGCTGCTACTCTCTTCTCTTTGCCGTCCTCGTCGCAGATCTCATCGCCTCCATCTTCGGTGGGTAAATTTCTTGTCTACGTTTGATTTTACATTTGATTTCTTTCAAAGATATTGCTAATTCTTTTTTGTATCTTGGAAAAAGAATTCAGCTTTGTGCTTAGGCCTTAATGCTTGCTCTCTCTCTCTCATTTTATATTGTTTTATTTTACTACTCGCTATTTGTTTATTCGTCAGAAAAGAGGTTCTTGGTTTGTTGTCTTTTATCAAAATACGTTCAAGATAGCTCTGTTTCTGCTTTTTTGAAGTTTTTATTTCTGCTGGAGTTGTTGTGGATGCCGCAGGTGAGTGGCGTGTGTGGGTGAAAGGAGGGTTGTTTGGGTGTTCTGCATGAGTGAAGCTAATGGTTGAAGGAGATGGCTGTTGGGTTTATGAATAAATGTAGAATTGGGAGTGAAGCTGAAGGTTTTGAGTTGCTTGGTGTAGATTGGAGACTCTGTGTTTGCTAGAGAAGGCTGGTGGAGGCGACCAAATCTTCTTTTTATCAACACTGTGGCTTCAACTTGAATCCGAGAGTTTGCTTTGGAGTGAAACACAGAGTTTGTGTTGGAGTAAAACTGCGTTAGGAGATAATGTTTAAGAAAATTTGTTTTGGAGTGAAACTGTGTTATTTAAGTTTTTGATATGTTTAAAAGATAATGATATGTACCAAGTATGGAAGATATCTACTTTATTTATAGTTATTGATTAATTAGTCTTCTTTAACATTGTATTATATATACAATTCTGAATGGAAAGTTGAAAACTACAATTACAATATTTTGGCAAAGTCATCTGTGTATCTATTTTGGCAAGTTATAATTTTGAAGTGGCGCGAGTGATTTGGTTACCTATTTGTGTATATGGTATTCGGTGTATATATATGATTTGGTTGAATTGATTTCATTCATCGTGTAAAAAAACCTAAAGAAGTTGGTGAATTGCCTATTTGGTATTCTCACAATTTATGTGAATTGCCTATTTGGTATTCGGTGCATGTATGTTATTTGGTTCAAGAATCTGATGTAATGATTTGAAGTTGTGTCGAACTAATTGAACTTATAAAAGTTGATCACATGAGTGTTGGCCAAAGTTTATTTTTTTAATTGAATTTTTTGAGTAAATAAAAAATTATTTTGTTGATTATTGCAAATATTTCTTATAATTTACTCAATTATTTTATTTTTAATTGAATTTTTGAGTAAATGAAAAATTCTTTTGTTGACTATTGCAAATATTTCTTAGACATATGTAACCAAAGGTAGATATTAATTAAGGATCTACTTCTTTTTATATTCTATCTCTTTAATAACTTAAATAAATGCAAAAACACAAAATTATAGACTTCAAAGATTGGATTTGTATTTTTTGAAATTAGTCACATGCATGAGAAAGAGATTAAAGAACAATTTTATATATTTACAATTTACCTAGGTCAATGAGATAAAGTTTATAAATTGTTAAAAAAGGGTATCCTAAAGAACAAATTTAAGCTTGTGACTTATAAGTTGTGACTGTTGATGACAATAATTATTTTACGTAGGAGACTTTTGTCCTGACTCTTAACTATAGTATACTTAATTCTTTTTTATACTTTTTAGGTTAAATCATGATGGAGAATATAGAATCATTAGAAAAAGATTCGATGAATATTGCATCCTCTACTCGTGGTAAGCATCCTCTACTCGTGGTAAGTCTGATCCAGTATGGAATTATTTTTCTTCCTCTCAAGCATTTGATGAGAATGTCCAATATAATTGTATGTTTCAAGGTAGAATATTTAAAAGGAGAGGAAATTTTAGAATGAAAGAACATCTTATTGGTGTTAAGGATAATATTGCTCCTTGCAAAAAAAGTGTCACTTGATGTGCGTGATATAATTGGAAAATATTTGCAACAGCAAGTAAAAAAGAAAAAGGAAAATAAAGAGGCTCATGATATATCTTTTAAAGATGATGAAACACCACACGCATTAGATAAAGGAAAAAGAAAAGCTACTATTGACATAGATTCATATTTTTCTCCAAGAACTACTCTTAGTTCTCAACTTAGTCTAAAAAGTTTAATGGTTGATAAGGATGTTGTTTTGAGATGTAAAAGAACATGGATTAGATGGTTCTATCATTCATGTATTCCTTTAAATGCTTTAAATTTACCATATTTTCAAGAAGTAATTGATGCTATAATAGCAATAGGTCCAGGATTTAAGGTGTTGTCTTATTATGAGCTATGTGTGCCTTTGCTTTAAAATTTAAAAAAGGAATGTCTGTTACTTGTGGATACATATAAATCTAGTTGGGAATTAACAAGATGCACTATTATGGCAGATGGGTGGACTGATCAAAGACAAAGAACCTTGATTAATTTCTTGGTTTATTGTAATATTGGAACAACTTTTATCAAGTCTGTTGATGCTTCTGACATGGTAAAAAGTGTTAATGCTTTATTTGAATTATTATCTAAAATTGTCGAGTGGGTTGGACCAAAGAATGTTGTGCATTTTGTAACAGATAATGTAGCTAATTATGTATCAGCTGGGCACTTATTACAATCAAAGTATGGGCATATTTATTGGTCTCCATGCGCTACTCATTGTATAAATCTTATTTTAAAAGATATTAGTGGTATGGATTATATTTTTAGTCTTGCTTCACGCACATCTAAGATCACAATTTTTGTGTTTAATCATGCCACATTTTTGTCTTCGTTAAGAAAGCAAAAAGATTGGGTTGAGATCGTGCGTCCCGCTGCTACCAGGTTTGCAACTACATTTATTACTTTGAAAAGTGTTTATCAACATAAGCAACTACTTTAAAATTTGGTGACAAATAAACACTTTTCAAGTCATAAATTATCAAAGAGTGAAAAAAGAAAAAAAAAGTTTGTGCTATTATTCTAGATAATAATTTTAGGATGCTTGCTTGATCATTGTGAAGATTGTGGCTCCGCTTATAAGGTTGTTGAGGATTTTTTACTTAGACGATAAGCCATCTTTGTGTTCTATATGATAGTATGTATAAAGCTCACAAAACAATTACAAATCTTTTTAAAGGGAAGGAGAAATTATACAAGCCTTATATAGATATTATTAAGCGACGATGGGATAAGCATCTTACTCAAAGGATCCACTTAGTAGCTTATTTTCTCAATCCTTATTACTTATATAGTGGAGAAGCACGTACAAGTAATATTACGAGCAGTTTGTTTAATGTGATTGAATGTAAAGGTATTTTCTCTAGTAAAGAGCAATCACAAGCGATAAATGAAATTAAATTATATCGTGAAGGTTTAGAGACTTTTGCTAGATCATCAGCAAAGAGAGAACTTATGATGAAAAAAATGCAGCCAGGTAAGTTTTATACTTTTAAATTTTAGTTCATTATTTACTCATTAATAATATATATTTTTATCATAACTATTAATTTAAAATGTAGATAGGTGGTGGAGATTATTCGATGACAATGCTCCAACATTGAGAAAACTCGCTATTAGGTTACTAAGTCAAACAGTTTATGCATTAGGTTGTGAACGTAATTGGAGTGTTTTTAAACGTATTCATACAAAGAAACGAAATCGATTGGAACATCAAAGACTTAATGGCCTTGTTTACGTTATTTATAATCTGCGAATGAAGAACATGTATTTTATAATTTTGTTTTTATTTCAATAATTTTATTTCTGTCATTGACTTTATAATTGCTCTATTATGTGTTCAGAGCGCTTAGTAAGAAAAGAATATATGATCCAGTTGATATTGATTGTATTGAACATACTGATTTTTGGATCGAAGAAGAAGAACCATCGCCTGATCTTGATTATAATGAACTTAAAAGGACGATTAATGAAGAAAATGCATTTGTGACAATGAATTAATTAAGAACACCTATCGATGGTCAGTTCATATCTTATTTTGATTATATTTAAGTTAAAATTATACTGTATTACAAGTTTACAATCGATACTAATTTCATACGTTACTAATTTGTAATTTATTTTAATGCAGTAGAAGAAGTTGATGCAAATATTTTGGATGAAAGCGTAGTTTACGAATATTTAAATAGCGTTAGAGAATTTGGAGCTTTTGACGATAATGAGACGCAACCTCCTTCAAAAATACAATTTTGATTTTTATTGTTATTTTAATTTTTATATTGGACTCATATTTATTTATTTATTGTTAGTTCATTATATAATAATAGACATTGGTGTATTTTTTATTTCAATAAAATATTTTATTTTATTTATTCTTACAAAATTTACATCTTATTTATTATATGTCAGTTTTATAGCGGTTCACTACCCGTCGAACCTCTAAACCTTAAACCTTTCCTTCGACCGATTCGATGTCTGGTCCAGTTTTTAAAACATTGATTATAATAGTAAAAATGAAAAATCTTCAATTTGAAAGATTTACAATGAAATGTAAAATGATAAACAACTTTACACTATATTACATTATAAACTCTTTATTCAAGCAACATTTCATTATATTACAATATGAATCTTTTTATTGCTTTTAAACAATAATTTTCTAATATCACATCCATTTACGCTTCATTTTAGTTTTTCAATTCTATTTCATTAAAAACTTTACGTCCAATCAAATATAGCCATGGGACACCTGAGTTCATATCCAATAGCAAAAATTGTTATAGGATATAGCCATTTTGCAATTGAGCTAGTTGAACAAGGCCATCAATATTTGTATATATATTATGGTACATATCTGATGATATTACCATTAATCTTGATAGTTTAGCCCTCTAACCTTGAGTTCAATTTCTTCATTGTTCCAAAGGTAAATTAATTAAAATCATTTTTTAAACTATATTAATCGAGAAAACTAGCTTAACTGGAATGAAAAATTTTATGAGTTTGGTTTTGTGTTCACTTATAAACTTGTTTGTAAAATTTATTTATATGCTTATTTTGTATTGACTATCATGTTATTGGAAAATAAAAATCTCACATGCTTTCATAACTCCTTTGTTAAGTTTACATGTTAACACATGTTATCAATATTTGGTTGACAACCTCATATAGAAGAAGTTAGATAGAGGCTTAGCTAATCAGTTATGGTTCACCAAATTCCTAAGTTATTACATTCACTTCAGTAACCCAAGTCTCTTTGATCACTTGGCTCTTATAATTCATTTAATGTCAGAAAGAGTCACCTTCCTGTTTCAGTTGAACAACCTCCTAGTTGGACTTGCTAAATTCGACTCATGTATTATGAAATTATTATGTACACCAATTCAAGGAACCAAACAATACATACTTGTCAGGAAACTCTTACTTATCAAGCAGGAAATGCAAGTACTTTTTAAAAATAACATAGGAAACACTCTTCATCTATTAAATACTGCACAAGCTGCTCTGGAGAGAATCCAATTACAACTTCAAGATGTTCCCCAATCTCCATCATTACTCGAGCAGGAAAGAACAACCATTTAACACCTCTCTAATGCTCTTTATTATGATTACTCTTTATTGAGACAAAGTTCAAAGGTCGAGTGGTTCAAAAAGGGGGGACAGAAATACTGCTTACCTCCATAGAAAAGTCATCTCCAGGAAAAACCGCAACATAATCATCTCTTTGCTATATAACAACCAAGAATTAACTTCTCAACCTTCATTACACTATGGTGCCTATGATTATTTTTCTCAACTTTTGACAGCCTTTTCACAGGCCCCTTCTTTTCAGCACCTTCTGAGTGAAAGTTAAGAATGTATTGAAAACATTGAACCCTTACAAAGCCCATGGTCTAGATGGATTTAATCTATTCTTCTATAATAAGGCCTATCAACTATTCAAGCCCATGGCGATAGCTGCTGTTCTTGAATTCTTCAATAATGGGAAGTTGTTGACAAAATTTAACAGTACCTTTATAACACTAGTGCCTAAACTTAGGAAGCATAATACTTTCTCTAACTTTTGACCAATCTCATGTTGTAGTACAATGTACAAGCTCATCTCAAAAGGTGTTAGCTCAAAGATTGAAGAAAGTATTAGCAAATTACATCGACTTATCTGAGGGTATATTCATCCCTGGATAGGTCATAAGAGCCAACATCCTCCTTATACAAGAACTCATTAATCCTTACAGCTCTCGAAGAGGCAGGAAGAATTGCTTCCTTAAAGTAGAACTAAGGAAGGCTTTTGACAATGTTGACTAGTAATTCTTATTAGCCTTGAACTTCCCACACACCTTCATCAAGTGGATTTCTAAATGTGTTACCACTCCTTTCTTTCAAATCCTGGTGAATGGCTAGCTTAGCAAACATTTCTAGAGCTCCAAAGGACTTCGACAAGGTGACCTCCTATCTTCATATCGTTTCACCCTTGTAATGGAGGTTTTTAATAAAACTTTAACAACATTTGTTGCACGTACCAAAGCATTTAAATACCACTCCAAATGTAAAGATCTAAGAATTACCACTCTAAGCTTCACAAATGATCTTATTTTGCTTTCAAAGGTAGAACATACTTCAATTTCCATATTGATGAAATCACTCAAAATTTTCAACAAACTCTTTGGTTTAGAGGTTAACTCTACCAAAAGTAGCTTCTTCTTATCCAAATCTGCATTAGGGTTTAAAGTGCTTCTCCACTCTATAATTGGTTTTAGATTTCAGCCTCTCCTAGTGATCTACCTTGGTATGCCTCTTTCAAACTCTACCCATACAGCTACCATTTTTTTATTGGTCGAATCAAACACAAAATTGCTAATTGGAGCTCTAAAACTTTAGCAATTGGTGGGAGATTACAACTTATATCATCTGTTTTGAACTCGATAAATGTTTTTTGGGCTTCTCATTTGGTTCTTCCTAGGAAAGTCAATAAAACTATAGAGAAGCTCTACAATAACTTTCTTTGGCATGGTCAGGAGGATTCTTGTAGGAAAGCCCGCATACAATATATTAGAGGACAATCTGACTCCTCTGATTATGACCAAGATATCAGTGATTCTCCACAATTATAGCCATATGTGTATATTTGCTTCCTTCTTTGTAATTGTACAACTACCATGTATCTTCTGTTTATAAATGAATATCTCCTCACAACATATAGGCTTGAAGCATTACCTTCACATGGTATTAGAGCCATAGGTCAACCCTTTGTTGGTTTTTTATTTTTTTTCTATGGCTAAATCCAACACTTCTCTGCTTCCGCTCAGTACAATGGTTCACATGGTGACCATCAAACTCACTCCCACAAATTATCTCTTGTGGCGTCATCAGTTTGTTCCCTTACTTGAAAGTCAGGATCTTATGGGCTATTTGGATGGTTTGCACCTTCTCTTCAAGTCCGTGCTAGAAATGATCTTGTTCCTAATCCTGCCTACAAGACATGGCACATGTAAGATCGAATTTTACTCAATCTTCTATATGCCTTTCTCATTAAGGAATGTATGGTTGAAGTCGTTCATTGCACTACAGCTCGTGATGCTTGACTGGCTCTTGAAGTTTCCTTTTCTCATAGTTCAAAGACTAGAGAACTCCAACTAAAAGATGAACTTCAGCTTATGCAGTGTGCCTCTCGTGGTGTTGCTAAATATGCACGCTCTTTCCGATCATTATATGATTAACTTAGTGTTATTGGCAAACCAGTTCATGACATAGTTAAGTTACATTGGTTTCTACGCCGTCTTGGTTCTGATTTTAAATTTTTTTCAATCTTTATGTTGTCACAATTATCGCTGCCCTCTTTTGCCAACCTGGTTCCGAAAGCTATCAACCATGAGCTTTTTTCTCGGTCAATCCCAGGGGATTCTTCTTCTCAGTCAGCTATGGTTGTTCAACGTGGTTCCTCTTCGAATCGTTCCAAACCACCAGTATCAGGCCAATCTGTCACTTGCCAATGGCGTGGCAAAGAACGATACACTGCCAAGAAATGTCATAAACTTGGTAAACTATTAAAGAAAGCTAAGGCTGAAGGTTTGATTAAAGCATTTGTTACCACTTCTCTTAAAGATTCTCAAGATACTCAATGGTACTCAGACACGAGAGCAATTTCTCATATAACCAATGATGTTGCTGTGCTTGATAAATCTGTCCCTTACACTGGTAATCAACGGGTCTTTGTGGGTAATAATCAATCTTTGCCTATTTCTCGCATTGGTTCTATATCCTCTCTTGTTGCTTCTCATCCTTTAAAAATGTCCGATGTTCTCCTTATTCCTCATATTACTAAAAAACTATTGTCTATTAGTAAGTTAAACTCGTGAAAACAATTGTTTCATGACATTTTCTTCTTCTGGTTTTACTATACAAGATCTAGCAACAAGAATGGTGGTGGGAGTCGGGCACTGTGAGAAAGGGCTCTATATTCTTGATCGAGGCCATGCAAGTTTTTTGTCCAGTCTTTCTCTATGTAATTCTCATGCATCTTCTGTCATTTGGCATGCCCGATTAGGACACCCTTCTTTTCGCATTGTTTCCTCTTTGAATAAGCATGGTGTAATCATATTTTCTGATAAAGGCAATTTTGATTCAAAACCGTGTTTTGGTTGTCAATTAGGAAAAAGTCACCGCTTGCCTTTTCCAAATTTGAATCAACATTACTCTTTTTTATTTGAACGGATTCATTGTGATTTATGGGGTCCTTTTCCAATTCCCTCTGCATCCGATTATAGATACTATTGTGTTTTCATAGATGATTTCTCTCGCTTTAATTGGTTCTTTCCTTTAAAGCTTAAGTCTGATTTTTTGGACATTTTTGTCCAATTTCATCAATATGTCATTACTCAATTTGACTTTAAATTCAAATCTTTTCAATGTGATGGAGGAACGGAATTCACTAACCACCGTTTTACTTCTTTTCTTCGTAATTGTGGTATTCTGCAATGTATAGCTTGTCCTTATACCCCTAATCAGAATGGTATTACGGGGAGAAAACATCTCCACATCACAAAAACAGGTCTCACTATGGTGTTTCATTCGCATATACCTCTTCATCTTTTGGTTAAGTCCTTCTCCACAATGTGCTATCTCATCAATCGACTCCCATCGTCAGTTCTTGATGGCAGACTCCTAATGAAATCTATATGGTACAACTCCTTCTTATTCTTTACTTCATGCATTTGGTTGTCTTTGTTTTCCCTTTCTACATGATTATATGCCCAATAAATTATCACCTCGCTCTATTCCTTGTGTTTTTATTGGCTATAGTCCTCTTCAAAAGGTTTTCGTTGTTTGGATAAGAAAACTAATTAGGTCTATGTGTCTCACCATGTTCAATTTTTTTAGGATTATTTTCCTTATGCTACTTCCACCATTCCTTCTTCGGTTGGCACTGATTATGTCACTTTTATTGATGCTTGTACCAGTTTTCCCCCTATAGGTGTGACTCCCATTTCAAGTTCGGCTCCCACTTCTTGTGTTCCTTGTGGTGACTCAAGTCCCACTCTCATGCCTTCCATCCCACTCTCTCAGCCTTCTTCGCCTAAACTAGCCTTGGATGTTCCTCCACTTGCCTCTTCTTGCACTGACCAACCATCTACCTCTACTCACCCTATGATTACCCGTGCTCGGGTTGGTATAGTTAAGCCTCGCATTATTCATGTGTTATGTGCTTTCACTACTCCTCCATGGTTTCAGGTACATCTTGCGGTTAAAGAGCCTTGTGGTTTTAAGTTAGCAGTCAAGCATCCAGCATGACTATTGGCAATGGACGAGGAGATTGCCGCACTCAAGCACAATAACACATGGTGACTAGTTCCTCGTTTAGCCGATCATAATGTTGCAGGTTGTAGATGGATTTTTAAGACCAAATTTCTTGCCGACGGATCAATTGAGAGTCACAAAGCTCATCTAGTGGCGCAAGGTTTTTCTCAATAGCATGGCATTGATTTTGAAGACACTTTTAGTCTTGTTGTTTGATTAGCTTCTATTCACATTATTTTGTCCCTTACTGTTATGAATAATTGGCCTTTACGTCAACTTGAAGTAAAAAATGCCTTCCTTCATGGGTCTCTATCTGAGGAAGTCTATATGGAGCAATCCCCAAGCTACATTGATCTGCAATTCCCATCTCATGCTTGTCGTTTACAATGTGCTCTTTATCGTCTTAAACAAGCTCCTCAAGCATGGTTTCAATGTTTCAGCCAATTTTTACTTGGTATTGGTTTTATTGCTAGTCGTGCTGATTCCTCTCTCTTTGTCTATCATAATCCTCTTGGGGTATTTATCTTCTTCTATATGTCGATGATATGGTAATAATGTGAAGCAATTCTTTTATGCTGCATTCTCTCATTGATCGGCTGGCCAAAGAATTTTCCATGAAAGATCTCAATGATATACACTATTTTTTGGGGATTGAAGTTGTTAGAAATGACAAGGGTCTTTTTCTTAGTCAAGCTAAATATGCACTTGATCTGTTGACTCGAGCAGAAATGGTCGACTTCAAACTAATCTCAACTCCTTTTTTGATCGGATCCTATCTAACAGATTCTGGAACTACCTATTCAGATGCTACACAGTTTCGTTCTTTAGCTGGCACATTACAATATTTGACTTTTACGTGACTGGATTTGTCCTACAGTGTTAACTCTACATGTTAATTTATGCATGCCCCCACCGTTGATCATTTTGGAGCTTTAAAGTGTATTTTACGCTATGTCAAAGGAACCTATCATTATAGCCTGCAACTCTCACGGGATTCCTCTCAAACTTTGCTCAGCTATTTTGATGCCGATTGGGCTAGCTGTCCCGTCACTCGGCGATCAACAACTAGATTTGTTGTTTATTTTGGCCGCAACTTAATTTTATGGAACTCTCAAAACCAAACTACCATTGCATGCTCTAGTGCTGAGGCTGAGTATCGTGCTTTGGCCTCTGTTGCTATAGAACTTTCATGGACACTTCAACTTCTTCGAGAACTCCAGATCACTCTCCCTTCTCCTCCGAGACTCTTATGCGCCAATAAAAGTGCCATATTCATCGCTTCTAACCCAATCCCCAAATCTCGCTCCAAACATATTGATATTGACTATCATTTTGTTCGGGAACTTGTTACTCAAAGGGTTATTAGTCTGGGCTTTGTCCCCTCACATCTATAGCTGGCTAATGTCTTCACAAAAGCAGTGGCCAAATTAGAGTTTCTATTAGATCGTGGCAAGTTGTGCGTTTTTCCTCTTTTTACCACGACAACTTTGAGGGAGGATATTAGAGGACAATCTGACTCCTCTGATTATGACCAAGATATCAGTGATTCTTTACAATTATAGACATATGTTTTCCTTGTATATTTGTTTCCTTATTTGTAATTGTACAACTATTATGTATCTTCTGTCTATAAATGAATATCTCCTCACAACATATTGGCTTGAGGCATTAACTTCACACAATGGAAGCAAATATGTTTACCAAAAGAAAAAGGGGGACTTGGCTCATATCTCTAAAGTTGATGAATACAATCATGTTGGCCAAAAGATTTTACAGATTGAAGATGAATAAGCAAGCATTAAGGTGTAAATGGATATGTAGTATTTTCTTAAAAGGTCGAAGCATTTGGAATATAAAGTATAAACCCACCTTCTTATCCACTTGGAGAGCCATCTTAAGAACAAAGGAGCTTATGTACCATAAATTTCATACCGTTCGCAAGGCCACTCATTTTTGTTTTGACAGTTGGTTGTCTTGTGTTTCATTACACAATTTGTCGGGTATGAATAGTCTCAGAGAAGTTCAACATCTAGAGATAATAGTGGATGAGGCTTTAAGCGATTGAAACATATTCAATCATCACATAATCCCTACTTCCATCTACCTCGAATAACTCCAAACCAATCTACATGAAGGGGCGGATAGACTCATCTGTTAGCACTCCAGGACTGTATCCTTTACCTATAAATCTTACAGGAACTTCCTTCAGAGGAATCATAACTTTCTTCCATGGACTTGAGTAGTATGGGTTAAACATTACCACCCAAGAGCTACACTTACCTTATAGCTTGCTATGAAAACACGATTGCCAATTGTGGATAAAATGAAAACTTTTCTCTACATACCAAATAGTTGCATACTCTGTTAGCGGGCAGAGGAAATTCATGAACACTTGTTTTTCCAATGTAAGTTTGTAAATCTTAGCTGGATAATGATTTTTCACAAATGCTATATAATAAATGTACCTCATAGTTAGACCTCTTTTATTGCTTGGTGTGATTATTTTGTGTTGCATGATGACCCTGCCCATTGGAGCATCTGTATAGCACTCTCTTTGCTTGTTAAAGCTATTTGGGATGAGAGGAACCTTCGTATTTTTCATGATAGAAGCACTACTCAAGCACAATTCTAGAACAATTTATACTTGCAAATTAGACGATACATCAACTTACACAAACTCACTTCTCCTAGACATGCATATTGGATTGAAATGTAGAATATCTAGACCTACTTAAAACTTGTCATCAACTCTCTTCATATTGTCTTTTTAATTTTTGCTAACATCTTTATAATACTTTCTATAGCTTGTATAAACATTTTTTAAGGCTTCATTCTTTACATTTTCTAAAAACATATATTTGGCTTTATAATGTTCCAAAGCTTGTCAATATTTGATTGTCATGTTGTTTCTAATTTTTAAAACTCGTTGACTTAATATCAGAAGTTCGATCTATAAGATCCTCATACTTACCTAGGCCCTTAAGATATATAATGACTGCTTTCTTCCAAACAACATTAACATAATTCGTTCTATTCAATTTTCGTGTTATGATTTGTTGAACCATAATAGGTGGTTGTCTGTCAATATTTTCAATTTTAAAGTCAATCATAATGCAACCGATATAGAAAGACATTAACAAAAAGACAAACTTTAAATATCAATAGCTTGTGGCACCAATGAACGAGGGACTACGATTACCAAGAATCAATAACGATGGTTAAAAACCCAATTTCCAGTAATTAAAGGTAGAAAAATACATTACCCACTATGGTTAAATACAAACCTAATTTCTAGCAATTAAAAGCAAAAGAACACATCACTAAAAAATTTATAGAGTTGGTGCAACTCAGTCCATGATAGTAGGGTCAACAAAGCATCACCGAAAGTTGACGTGTGGGCTACACAGGCTGGCTGAACATTAGCTACCAACGGTCATGGGGCACTCGTCGGTGTTGTCTCTTCATCTTTCTCGGTCGCCGGTGGCTACTTAAGACATGATTAGAAAACCTGTTCTGATATTATGCTAGAATGAAGAAAAAGGGATGGGAACAGCTTGCTGAAATCAGTAGCTCTCACTTCCTTTATAGACTAGATTTCACATAAGGTAAGTTACAATTATAAACGCAATCAAATCAAATCATAATCTCTAGGGATGCGGAATCATGTCATAATTAAAATTTATTCTTGGATAGTAAAAATTGACAAAAAGTTGCCTTGATATTGGAGACTTTTTTTTTCCAGCCCTTATCCTATCTTGAAAAGTTTTGTTGTATGTGTAAACGAGGAATTTCCAAGATTGCATTCAAGTCAATCAATGGAGAATGTGAAAAGATTAGCTTTCCTATGTGAAGGGTGAACGTTTAACTAATGCTAACATGTTGCATAATTAGAGGACAGAGCTCTCACATTTGACAATAGCAGGGTGGTTCGGAACCCCAATCATCAAGTCACCATGATGAAAGGTCAGGAGGAAAGACAAATGATGATGAAGATCAGCAGATGGCATCTGAAGAAGATGACGAGAGCAAAATTCAGGCTAGAAACGCCAGTAACAGGCAGAATGCGAAGCTATATTCGGCAGCAGACGGTATACTTAATCCGAAGATCAAAAGAGCAGAGAAGAAAATAATGAAAAAGCAGCTAAAGTAGATGCAATGGATGATGACTGTGGCTTCAAAGTTGATTATGTCAAAAAGGGTAATCCAATACCTACCGAGGTGCCTCTCTGGTATCAAATTTGACGATGGGTGATAGGAAGCACAGACTAATGCCGTGTCAGGAAGTTTTGGTCGAAGCGACGATGTATTATGTAAGCAAAATTTTATATAGCCACAATATTCGTTCTCTCTGCACCCTTCGTCTTGAAGGACTTTCTGCAACTATTTAACCAAAAAATCACAATTTTGTGCAGTGAGGGAGAACTTATAATGGTATTATGGTGAAAGTAAATTACAAACAATGAAGTAATATCCATCTCTAGTTTCCAGGTAAGTAAACCATAGTGCGTTATGATGTACACAATTTCATTAAGCTCCGTAACGAGTCTAGTGATCGGATCATCGGGTTTATTCTCACAAAAGAAATCTTTGGGCACCACCTCGTCAAATTTAACTGGTTTTATAACTTAGCTACACAAGTAGTGCTGAGAATTCAATGGGTTTTGAACTTTTTAACTCTCATCCCATGTCTAGCTTGTTAACAATCTGAAATGGCTCTCGGTTACCATACCATGAGAACAGTTGATTGAAGACAAATTGTATGTTAAAAAGGAAACCCACTTTTGTAGTTCTCTTTATATTCGTTTCTTACAGTTCGAGGATTGCGTGCTGCCGAGGGAGGACCTGGAAGAAATAATTTTACGAAAGAAGACAAGACAAGACAAATATGAAATCCGGTTAACTAACAGGTGGCTATAAAGATACAGTCAAGTGCTGTGACCCCACGATCTAAATTTCATCGAAGTCCAACCACATCCACACTTTTCATGCAATCCCAGGCCAGCTCTCAACTGCACTCGGAAACACACTTCTTTCTTTCTCAAACAATCTGTTTGTTCATATCTTCATATTCAAAAAGGAACCATCTTTTCTAGTGTATTAAGTCCTTAGGATAGACCTCCTGGGTACTTTCTGCCAACTTTCTCTTTAAAGTTCTCGCCCTTGGGATGCCCGGAACCATCCAAATTTCAGGTATGTAAATAATGTGAAATCGTTCTATCCTAGCTATATTTCGAAATGGGCGGTTGTTGGTATGTGCTGATTTTGAAAAATATTAATCAAGTACAGTCATAGAATTCTCGGGTCCTCAACTATCATCACCTCGTTCAGGAACATCTGTGAAGAGTAAGCAATCCCCAGTTACTTGTTGTTTATATCAATACCCGTAATTTCGGTGGAAGAAATAAATGGTTACTGGAAATCCCTTCATCATGCAGTTTCCTTGGGGAAAAGAGAATTTGAAACTAGGGACAAGGGAGACTTCTCTTTGTAATGACTCGTGTGGTTTACCTTTTCTTTCGCTTTACTGCTAATAACAAGAGAGTCTGGACTAAACGTTGGAGTTAACAATTTTTGTGCAGTCCATTGACAACACTGCGCGAGAATTTGGTTGTTTTGATTCAGGATGCTGTGGGAAATGAAATATCGCGTACAGGTTTACCATTATTTTTCATATTTTATGTAAACTAACCGTGTACACTTGATTTCTTCCAATTTGAAGCCTTGATTAAGTGTTTGTGTAATGGGGGTAGATGTTGAGTCCAGGTCAGTGATTGAGAAGGGCACTTGGGATGATATATTTTCCCTTGAAGGAGGTTGGAAGGTACATCTGTCATTGAAGTTTGTCCTCAACGAAGAAGATCGCCAGCGTGTCCGCGCCATGGTGCATTTCTCTTTTATTTTTCCAAAATCTTTATTCTGTTTTAAGTTCATTCGATATATCATGAATTGATTTTAAAGATAAACAGAATCAGCAATTGTCAGGGTTCTGTTTGATGAGTTTATAAAGCTTGTAAATGAAATTTCATTCTGGAAGATGCGTGTTTACTCTAGTAAAGTATTTAGTTGCTCCAACAAAATATAATATTTCCCTTATGCTGTTGTAAGAAGTAATGTTGAATGCAGAGACAATCAGCATTAATAAAGAAGCATAATGAACTTCTCAACAATAATTTAAGAAGTCCAGAGCATGCTAGCCCTGTTCATAGCAATTCAGAGTCACCTTTGCTGCGCAGCTTTGAGGTCTTAGGTGTGATGCTTCCTAACTCAATCAATGTCATTGTGATAGGCTAACTAAATATCAAACAAATTTGAGATCATGAATCACATGTCCTTATGCCTAGCTTGTCTAAAAGACATTTTCTTGACAGATTCGCCAAGAAGCTGCCTTAACGAAGTCTTAGCCGCTCAAGCTGATCCAGGGTCCACCAGCAATTCTGCTCTCTTTAGGAGGGGAAAATCTGGTCATGAAGAAATGCAAGGAACTCATCACGATCAAATTCAAATGGACCCAGTTAAGGGTTAGTTAATAATTGCATGTGTGAGTTTTTTTCATTCCTTAAACCAATAGGATAAAAAGGACACTTATAGGCGACATAATGACAATCCACATGCTTTAGAATGTTACAGATAGATTTGGAGACGATTCTTCCAACAAAACTATGTCAGGAAGGTCCAATGTCTGTCTAAATGAAGTAAACAGACGGAATGTAGCAAAGAAGACTGAAACTGGGATACCACCAATTGACGTCCTTCAGAAAGCCAATGTCTCAGAAGAAGCTTTTTCGCTGGAAACTTCAGGATCTGTGCTTCCTACAGAAACCAAAGTTACGGCAGAATCCAAGAGAAATGGAGCTTATAAGTTTGAGAAGCAAGGCCCACAAGAGAAAACTCTCAGCAACGTAAGAAACATGATCAGTGCCTTTGAAAGTAGTATGAATCAGGTACATTTATCTAGTGCTTCAACTAACCTTCCTCTTCCTTAAGAATTATATCTAATATATAATCCATGGAACTATGAAACAGGAGATAAAATCCAAAGTGAGACCAGCACCAACAAGATCTCAGTTGAGCAAGAATAAAGTGGAAGTTCCTGTGGAGAGTTCTCACTTGACTGAATGCAAGACGAAAAGTATTGTAAAAGAATCGCCAATATCCAGGAGCATCAGGAATCTGATTCACACTGCAGATGTTCAACAATTCCGAGCAAATGTTAGAAAAAGAGAAGAGGAGAGTACTCATGTTAGACTTTTTGCTGAGACTGGATCATCTTTCAAGACGGGGAACCTAGAATTTATGCATAAAGAAGTTGATAGACACCAAGATGAATCATCTTCTGAAGTTTTGATCAGAAAATCCACAAGTGAAGGAGCTTCTGTTTCAGGAAGAATAAGAAATCCATGTTGTAACTTACTTCTTAGGGAAAAGATTGCAAAAGGAGTTCAACCAAAAGTTTCTAAGGATCCAAGTATGGGTGGAATTTCAGGAGAAAAGGGCTATGCTTTTGAGAACTCTGGTGGCTGGATATTCCCAGATGAGGGACGGCGATTGTGTATCACTGCTGGTGGAAAACAAATATTGAATCTAATGGGAGATTTGAGGGGTGAAGCAAACAATCAACTAGAAAAGATAGATTCTTCTGTACCAGAGCTTATGAAAAAGGTATTGCCTTTTCAGATCGAGGATCTAAAGCTTTTTCTCTGGTCATTATCCAGTCTATCAGTTTGGAATGACGGTCCTTCTTATGTGTGAAAATTTAGAAGATTTAAGCTGTATCATTCTCCAACTAGTAGATTAATCTACACCAGCAATGGGTGATGCATGATGCTATTGCTATTTTGGTGGACATGCACACCTTATATAGTTTTATATCTATAATGATACTGTTTTTATATTGCTGCCATGGTGCAGTGGAAGCTATATAATATATGCTAGAATTTGCATTCCTGTTAGACGGAGACCACAAAAGATTGGAAATGGATAAATTCCACATTTCACTCACTTTCTAGCTGAATGAGGCTAAAGACACTTGTAATTTTCTTCTGAAGTAATTTTGTGTTTCTTTTATGATATGTATTTCAGCATGGTGAGTGTGATAACACTGGTGCTGAAGCAGAACAAAGGGGAGAGGCTTCTAAAAGCTTACCAAAATCAAACTTGGAGGGTTCCGTGGATGCTGAAGCTGCCTTAGGACCTTTAGGACAGGTTAAATCTTTTCTCCTCCTAATTTAATTGGTATCTTGGGAATCTAAAACATCGACACTGAAAACCTGAGAATTGATCAATTTCAGCTATGATGCAAATGAGAAGCAGCTTCACATTTATTTCGACTCTTAACATTCACATTATACTCAATACAGAAATGTGTTAAATTTCTTCACTGCCTACAAAAGTTTCTACAGGAGTGAGGTTTGATGAGGCTGTATGTAGTTGCCTCCGTTGAGAGAGTGTCTTTAGCATTTATTTGTATTTCACCTCCTAAGCATTTCAATTTAGAATAAAAACTGCAATTTTATGATTCTTATTGATTCATCTCCAAGTGAAGGTGATAGATACTTATTGTTCATATGGATTGAGCATCATACCATAAATTTATTGGTTCCACTACAGAACTTTTTGTTCAGGGCTGAACCACCCCTGAGCTACCAGTTTGGACTGCAATTCCCAAAAAAATGATGATAAGAAGAGTATAGTAATGCTCACTGATAACTATTATTTTTTTAAGAAGAGTATAGTAATGCTCACTGATAACTATTATTTTTTATCTGTTTCTCTAAAGGTGATGAGAGTTACAATCATGGTTGGGTTCGCGACACTTGTTCTCTTTACCAGACAAAGAAAGACAGGTATCCCATCTTTGACCACATGCAATTTATTATTTTGGTTATTCTCTTATGTTGGCCTCAGCTTGGCTCGAAAACTCTTAGGAAATGGTCCAAGTAATGACTGAAAGCTTTCTAGTTTAAAAATAAAATTGGTGAATTTCTTCAACGAAACTCACAGATCCAATCCCAGCACAACCTTAGATCATTATTATGTCCTAAACTGCATCGATCAAGGACTTCCATTACTGGAAAATGAAGAATATGAAGAAGGGCTATAATAGGTTGCCAGAATGCACATAGAACAAGTATGGTAAATTGTAAGTTCATATATGAAAATGATGCGGAGTGCTGATAAATTCCCTACTTGTGGACTTGTAGAAGGATAGCTGAAAGAAGGGAACTACTTGTATCCAAGATTTGTTTGCCAAATATTTGCTGACAAGGCCTTTTCTGGTAGTCCACAGAATTCTTGACTTTATTATTTTTTTCTTCAAGTATTTTCTTGTTTATTACATCTGCTGTAAATTTGCTCAGATACAGCCATTATATTTCTCCCAAGTGTCAATATTTTGTCACTTTCTTCACCTATAATCTGGCAGTTGTATACTTTACCCATCACTGCAAAAAGGTCGTGAATCAGAGGATGAATTTGTCTAGCCAACGCCTTTCACAAGTGACTTGACATTAATGACAGGGAGAAATATTGGAGAAAAGCTAAAAAAGGGTGTCTAAAAATGATAACTAACAAATTCTTTATCCTGTTGTGAGTTACAGAAGTAAAATCAGTAAGCAATTGGTGTCTTGGACCTCGCTTAAAGCCGAGTATAAAATAGTAAAACGCATGGAGCATTTCGGAGTATAAAGAATTTGTTTCCAGGGAACATTTCAGAATTCGGGTGGATTCATGATCTGAATGATTTTTTTTTTCTTTTTCTCTAAACTTGGTGAAATTGTTATTTGAAGTATCAAGATACACTGGTAACCTTAATTTGGAAATTTTCACATTTGAGTTAAAGTAATTCATCACTTCGGATTCAATAGAATGAGCTAGTTTGTGTTGCTTTATTAAATTCTGTTTAAGATTTTAATTTTTAGGTTAAAAGCGTATTTCAGACTATATTATTTTCATCTTAATATACGTTTTAGAGTGTTAACTATAATATTTCAAAATATTTTTAAGTAAAATATTAATTTTAATTAATATGTCATCGTTAACATGATATTTTTATTATTTTTAAAATCAATTAATAAATTTCACTACCACTTGATATAATGGACTCAAATAACTTATTTTAAAACTTTAAACTTTTTAATTAATTTAATTATTATGTGTCTTAATCATATTAATTAAATTTTTGTTAGCCTTGGAGCGTAGATTAGAGAAAAATGCGTTTGCAGATCCTACTTGAGTAGTGAAAGATTCGAGGCAAGAGGAGAATGTTAAAGAGTACAGCGCTAAATTCAATCTCATATCTCATAGCCTTACCTAGTAAGCCCGTTTTAGAATAGTCTTAAACCTGAGATTGAATACCCAGTGAAAATCTAGGCACCCAGAAGTTTGCAGCAGGCCTATGACTTAGCTACAAAAACATGAATTAGTTGCTCAAAGGTTTGATGGAGTGGATCGTGAGTGAATTTAAAAGCTGGAGAGTAAATAGTGGTAAAAAATCTGGAGCAGGAATACTATCACGACCTACAGAAGGAAACCAAATCAAAAGTGGTGAACAGAGACTGACGAAGACCACGAACTGTAAAAAGCTGGAGGAAAGGCAAGCCAAAGATCTGTGCCTTTGGTGTGAAGAGCAGTATAGTCTAGGCCTTGAAATATAAAGGGAAGACGCGTATGTATATGGTAGAGAAGAGACGGAAGATGCGCTACAACAAAGTAGATGTTTAGCTATGCTTTTTTCAAACGATGATAGAAAAATTATAACGATAAATCGTAATTAAAACTAAGTCTTTAGCGATTAACTAAAAAAGTGTTATAAAAGATATAATATTTAGTGACGAATGACAAAAATCGTCGCTAATTGTTGAACATTTAGTAACGATTAATGAAAATCGTCACAAAATGATCCACAATAGGTGACGATTTTAGAAAATTATCGCTAAATGAACTTTTAGTGACGCTTTTCAAAAATTGTCACCATAATTTATGAAACATTTGATGATCAATGTTCAAAATCGTTACTAAAGTATTCAAAATTGACGACGATTATACAAATCGTCAGTAAAAAGACATTTGGTTTTTTTCTACGTTTTTGATATTGTCGCTAAAAGTGACCATTTGGTGACGATATTTGAAATCATGACCAAAAGATCAACATTAGGTAATGAATTTTGAAAATCGTCATCAAATGTTACACATTTAATGCAATTTCTAAAAATATTCACTAAATAGTCCACATTAGATGACGATTTCTAGAAATTGTCACCAAAGATGCTACAGTAATTTGCAACACATTTGGTGACCATTTGCCTATATCGTCACCAAAGAGTTGAAATTTGTCAAAATTGTCAAACTAATATTTTTATAATCTGATATAGTTAAGATATGTTTTATTGAAAATTTGTTTTGAATGTTTACAACGCATTGTTAAAAAAACACACACAACATAATTTTAAATGTTAAACAGTATTATTAATTAATCATTAAAATTTATTAACGTTGCAAAAAATAGTTATAAAAAATTTAAATAATTCTATCAATATAATAATATGATATATGGAGTAGTACAAACTTTGAATTAGAAGTTTAACAGTTCATACAGTTATATAACAAGAACGGTAACGGTCCACTCTCAATAGTACGCAGCTTGACTCTTAACTAGTAGAGATGTTGTTTGACAAATTCTTACAGATACAACAATAATTCAACTTTAAAGCTGGTTCAGTTGATCACATCGATAAATGACAATGATATAATTATTTTTTTGAATTCCAAGTGACAATAGAGTCAGTAAAGATAAATGAATCCCCAATGTCTGGATTCCCGAGAAGGGTCATTGCACGTTTAAAGGCATAAATTGAAACAGTAATAGTTCTTCCCTCAGGTGTAGGGTTTTTCATACTCTCTTGCAACAACGTTTCCGCTACAGTTAAACTTGTAGAGGATACAGTAAATGAGTTGTTATATTTAGTATGGAAGACAAGTTCTTCATATGAGCTGCCAGTACGAAACTATTTACTTAAAACACAATCAGTATAGAACTTAGATATTATCATATTGACAAACCGTTAAATGAACCAAAATTAGAGTTACATGTATACATGAATGACCAGACGAGCCAAAACAATTGATTTCTCTAATCCTTTACGGATCATTGTGACATCGCTCCCACCTCTATGGGCATACATGTCATCTTCAAGATTCAAGGAAGTTTAAAACAACATGTAGTATATACCATTAAATGTGAATATATATAATAGTTTTATAAAAGGAAATGAGATGTACATAATAAGGAAAGTGACGTTGTTCCGATGATACTACACACCTTGAAGCAGACGATCGACCATGGAAGGCAAACGATGATTATTGTATGAAGTGGAGATTTAACCTACATTGTTTATTTTTTAGTAGAGACAATTTTGTCACATTCCTTCCAATGACATAAATTAGGGCCATCCGAAACTAGTCGCCATGTTGACATTCCTTGATTAATAATGTTAAGAGGTATATTCTGCAAATGTCGATTTAGAATAAAATGATGTTATGTTCAACTCCAATTTCAATGATAAGTAAAAGTAGTCCAATTTAGTACTTATATATCTTCAATATACCTAATGATATGAAAGTTATTCTTACTAAAATTTCAGAAATTTATTGTGTAGTTTGTATCACATGCAAAATTTAGAATTTAAAGTAGAATAGACATGACTATGTTTTTAATGTACAGAAATATAGTATTATCTATATTGGGCTATATTACTATTAATTGGCTATGGAATGCTTATAGATGGTTTATATAGAATAATTCCTTTATTGGTTATGGAATGCTTATGGATGGTTTATATAAATTGAAACTTGATGATTTTTGTTCTCAATCCCTATTTATTATCAATCATAATGTTGGAATGAAATTTAGTTTGGTGAATGACCATTCTGCTTACTTGTGTTATAAAAATTTGGGTCATATATTCAAAGAAAGGTTAGAAAGATTAGTAAAGAATAAAATTCAACCGAATCTAGATTTTACTAATCTTGACTTATGTGTAGAATGCATTAAGGGCAAGCAAGCCAAACATAGCAAGAAAGGAGCCAGGAGAAACATTCAACTTCTTAAAATAATAAACACCGACATTTGTGGACTTTTTGACATTCCATCTTTTAATGGAGAAAAATAATTCATCACCTTTATAGATTATTTTTCATGGTATGGATATATCTATTTACTGCATAAAAAATCTCAAGTTGTAAATACCCATGAGGTGTTTGTAAAGGATGTTAAGAGGCGATTAGATAGAAAAGTGAAAATTATAAGATCTGATAGAAGTGGTGTGTATTATGGAAAGTATGATGAATCTGGAAAGTGTTCTAGTCCATTTGCTAAGTTCCTAGAAAGTCATGGTATATGTGCATACTATGTCAAGCACACCGTAACAAAATAGTGTAGCAGAAAGGCAAAATAGACCATTAATAGATAGGGTTAGGAGTATGATGAGTAATTCCTCATTACCCAAAAGTTTGTGGATGTATGCATTTAAAACTGTTATGTATCTGCTAAATAAGGTTCCTAGTAAGGCAGTTCCTAAAACTCCTTTCAAGTTATGGACTGGAAGGAAATCTAGTTTAAGACACCTGTATGTTTAGGGTTATCAGGCAAAAGCGCGTATTTATAATCCATATGAAAGAAAATTGGACTCTCACACAGTTAGTGTTTACTTTATTGGTTACCCATAGAAATCCAAATGGTATATGTTTTACTGTCCAAACCATAGTTCTAGAATTGATGAAACAGTTGACACTTATATGTTAAAGAATGGTGAGGTTAGTGGGAGTGATGAAAATGAAGTTATGGATATTAACGAAATATGGGTTGATGTTCCATTACCCATAAATGTTTTTAAACCCACAACTACAACAAATGTTGTTTCTGCTTTGGAATATCAAAATAATCAAGAACAACATTTAAATAATGAAGAAGCACCCCTTCAAGAACCTAACTTACTACTAGCTCATACAGATGAACCTATTATTATAGCTTTAAATAAACTTGTAAGAGTTAGAAGGTCAACTATTTCTGATGATTATGTGGTTTATTTGCAGGAGTTGGATTATGATTGTGGCATTGATAATGATCCTGTTTCATTTGCACAAGTCATAAGCAGTGCTAAGTTTGAAAGATGGATTAATGCTATAAAAGAAGAGTTGAAATCAATGGCTCAAAACAATGTCTGGGATCTTATAGACTAGCTAGAAGGTTTTAAACAAATTGGCTGTAAATGAGTTTTTAAGGCCAAACGCGACTTGAATGGCAATGTTGAAAGATATAAAGCTAGACTTGTTGCCAAAGATTACACTTAGAAAGATGGCATTGATTATAATGAGACTTTTTCATCTATCTCAAAGAAAGATTATTAAGAATCATTTTAGGATTAGTAGCTCAATTTGATTTAGATCTCCATCAGATGGATGTGAAAACAAACTTTCTGAATGGGAATTTTGAGGAGGAAGTTTACATGGATCAACCTGAAGGTTTTTCCATTGAAGGTAAAGAAAGTATGGTGTATAAATTGAAGAAGTTAATATATGGATTTAAGCAAGCTTTTAAGCAATGGTATATTAAGTTTAATAGTACCATTACTTCTTTCGGTTTTCAGGAATTTACTGTTACTCGATGTATTTATCAAAAGATTAGTAGAAGTAAGTTTATATTTCTAATTCCATATGTTAATGACATTCTGCTTGCTACTAATGACTTAGGTTTGTTGCGTAAGACTAAAGAATTTCTTTCTAAGAATTTTGAAACGAAAGATATGTGAGAGACATCCTATGTCATTGGAATTTTAGTATTCCGTAAGAGATCAGAAGGTTTATTAGGATTGTCTTAGAAAGCCTATATTAAGAAAATTATTGAGAAATTTAACATGAGCAAGTGCTCAACAGGTATAGTCCCTCTCCAAAAAATGATCTGGAATGTAAGGAGATAGAAATAATTCCATATGCTTCTGTTATAGGCAATTTGATGTTCTTATAAACCTGTACTAGACTCAACATCAGTTTTGCAGTAGTGATGCTGGGTAGATATTAAAGTAATCCTGCTGTTTATCATTGGAAGGTTGCAATGAAAGTAATGAGATATCTTTAAGGAACAAAAAATTACATTCTCACTTATAAAAGGTCCAATCATTTAAAAGTGATTGGATATTCATATTCAGAATTTGCTGGGTGCATTGATAGTAGAAATTCAACATTTAGCTATTTTTTCCTATTAACTGAATGAGCAATCTCATGGAAAAGTGTCAAATAGGCTTTCATTGCTTCATCCACTATGGAAGCAGAATTTATAGCTTGTTATGAGACTACAATTCATGCATTATGATTGTGAAACTTTATTTCAGGGCTTGGGATTGTTGACAGAAGCAGGTTGCTAAAAATTTATTGTTATAATTTTACAATAGTTTTCTTCTCTAAAAACGACAAATAATCGAGAGGCACAAAACACATGGAATTAAAGTATTTTGTTGTTAAAGAAGAGATTCAGAAACAAAGAGTGCATATAGAACATATTACGACGAATCTCATGGTAATAGATCCTCCAACTAAGAGTTTACAACCAAAGACATTTAAAGAACATGTGCTTAAGGTAGGTCTTGTTTGTATTGAAGATTGATAATAATGTTTGATGATGATGTTTTAGCACTCTTGAGCTCAATAATAATATGTTTATGAATTTTATATTTCTTATTCATTATGTTTATGTATATATGATTGTTTGGATAAGAAATTTGTATATATTTTCATAACAAGTATGTGGACTGTATATTGTTTATATACAACTTATGAACTTAAACATAATAAGTTCTTAATGAAGTGGTATATGGAAGAGAGTATACGACTATACTGTGTATAACCATCATAACCCACATTATGTGATTTGTTGTGTTGAGGTGCTTATGATGTTAACGGTTTATAAGATTTAATTCTTGCTAACTTTATGTTATACTATTAAATGTAATCATGAAACATCTGGCTAAGTGGGAGAATATAAAAAATATGACCTGATGTTATGGCCCAAATTTTCTATAAGTCCATATTAAACTTGGTTTAGGATTTTCTTAGTTTAATAGTATATTAAATCTTAACCGTTAATTTAGTACTTGATGGAAGTATAAAATTTAATGTCAATAAAGAAGTGTATATGAACTAGTCCTCTCTCTACCTTGATTAAGTACAGACAAAATACAAATATAGAAAGAGTACATATTTGTGCATTGAGTTATCCATTAAGCTATCGTACAAAAGAGGGTTAAGAGAGATTAACTAGTTTGCGATCGTGAAAATTTTCTCTCTATATCATGACGAATTCCGCTTAAGGTAAGTGATTTATTCGCTTCATTTATGTGGTTATTAGTTTATTTAATATCTGAATGGGCAAGAATGATTTATGTGTAATTTATGATTCATGTATGATTTATGTCTTTAATATTTGATTATTAAGAACCGAGAAAAACTTATATACGATTCTTCGATGACTCACCCATGATCTACTGTGCCCTAAGCTTTATATCAGTAAATACTGGATAAAATTTTATTAATAATGAGGAATTCTCTAAAATATAACCCAAAATTTTGTTATTAAGCTTAATAGATAATACATTTACTCAAACTAAATAATGTTAGTATATCCAACGAAATATGTGCATAATTTTGTTATTTATTATTCTCATTATGAATACATGAATTAATAGGATAATTAAGAATATTCTTGGAAATAAAAAAAGTTTTGGCAAATTACCCACGTCACCGTTTAAGGTCTATTATTGACACCGGGATCAGTCAATAACCATAGATGCGCGACACGTGGGAAAACAAGTACGTTTTTACAAAGCGCACCGTCTGATCTTCTCCTTGTAGCCTCCGCGACGATAAAATGGGGACCACATTGTACGGAAGCTATACAATTAGGGACCGTGAGATCAATCAATAACCATATATACGCGACACGTGGGAAAACAAATGCGTTTCAACAAAGCGCACCCTCTGATCTTCTCTTTGTAGCCTCCGCGACAGCCGCGACTCTCGAAACTCACCTGCCGTCTTCGTCAAGTTCTTCTCTCTCTAGTCTCTCCTACGATTCATGCCCAAAATTGCTATGTACTGATTTGAGTTGGTGTTACCAGAGAACCTAGGAAAGTGGTTTCTGGTCAAGGATGAGTTCTGATTCTTCGTTGACCTCCACAAAATCCGCACATTTGCCTACCCACGAAGAAGAGCGACCAAACCCGTCTACTGCTCTTCTCTCCTTCGACACTGACACCAGCGACTCGACCAATCCTCCTCAGAAATCCACCACTAAAATACTCTTCATCGCTATGGTTCTCGTCACTTGTGTTGCTCTCTCTGCTGCCTCTGCCTTCGCTTTTCTCTTCTTCTCGTCATCGTCATCTTCTGCTTCGTCTAATTCGCTGGAGTTGACCGCTCGTCCGTTGAGTAAACTCAACCACCCGGTTGTTCTCTTGATTTCGTCAGATGGGTTTCGATTTGGTTACCAGTTCAAGACACCTACGCCCAATATTCACCGTTTGATTGCTAACGGCACTGAGGCTGAGACGGGTTTGATTCCCGTTTTCCCGACACTTACTTTCCCTAATCATTACTCTATTGTTACTGGACTTTATCCTGCTTATCATGGCATTATCAACAATCATTTTGTGGATCCTCGCACCGGTGAGGTCTTCACTATGCGAAGCCACGAGCCCAAGTGGTGGCTTGGTGAGCCACTCTGGGAGACTCTGGCTAATCATGGCTTGAAGGCTGCAACTTACTTCTGGCCTGGATCTGAGGTGCATAAAGGTTCTTGGAATTGTCCTAAAGACTTCTGTATGTATTACAATGGGTCTGTTCCATTTGAGGAACGGGTTGATAAGGTTTTGAGTTATTTTGATTTGCCCCCTGACGAAATTCCTATGTTTTTGACGCTGTATTTTGAGGACCCTGATCATCAGGGTCACCATGTGGGACCTGATGATCCGCAGATAACAGAAGCAGTTGCTGGAATTGATAGGATGATTGGGAGATTGATTGACGGACTAGAGAAAAGAGGGGTTTTTGAGGAGGTTAATATTATTATGGTGGGTGATCACGGCATGGTAGGTACATGTGATAAAAAATTGATCTTTCTTGATGATTTGGCACCATGGGTTGGGGTTCCATCTGAATGGGTGCAGTCTTATAGTCCTGTGCTGGCTATTCGGCCACCGCCTGGATCTGCACCTTCTGATGTTGTTGCCAAGATGAATGAAGGATTGAAGTCCGGGAAAGTTGAAAATGGTAATTATTTGCAAGTTTATCTTAAGGAAGAGCTGCCTAGTAGACTTCATTACTTTGAGAGTGACAGGATTCCACCGATAGTAGGGTTGATTGCAGAGGGATTTAAGGTAGAGCAAAAGCGAACAAAGCGACAGGAGTGTGGAGGAGCACATGGTTATGATAATGCGGTTTTTTCAATGAGGACAATCTTCATTGCCCATGGGCCTCAGTTTGGCAGGGGGAGGAAGGTTCCTTCTTTTGAAAATGTCCAGATATATAATTTGGTTACTTCAATTCTCAAGATTCAGGGTGCTCCCAACAATGGTTCTTTAACATTTCCATCATCCATTATCTTGCCTGCTCATTAGTAAATTTCCAACATCCATCGATATCGCAGCTGCCTAATGATGAACAAGAAATTAGCTGTATATTCTAGTGATGTTATGTGCCCGGAGGATGACTTTGACTTGTTTGTAAAGGGTGACAGCAATAGAGGTAACAAACTTTACATTGATATTGACAGCATTGGAATCTGTCATAGTTACAATATCATTTGGCTCCGGTTTTACGTATGTTACGAGCTGCAGATTTAAGATTATAATCTGAAATATAATACTGTGGATTCAAACAATCGGATTAGACTCTTCTTGCATGTGTCTTTCCCTCTATTAATTTTGATTTAGGGAGGTTGTCTCCTTCCAAAATAATGTACAGGCCTCATTATCTCAGCTACAGAAGTAAGAAAATTTAAAACTCCGAAATAAAAAGCCATTGCTGTTTTGTTAAACAATGTTAACAACAACATCAACAATGAGAATACCATTTATTGGTTTGTTAAATTTAGGTATCTTCTTTTCATTCTTATGGAAGTTTACTCAACCTAGCTGAATCGTCATTCTGTTTCTAAAATTGCATTATTTTTCTTGCATATTTGCATCAGGGGAAAATCATTCAGGTAGACGATCAGCCTTTCAGAATATATTTCCATCTTCAAGATCCTATAAAAGGAATGAGCTTACATATTTTCTACCTTTAGGCATCAGTGGCTCGTAAAATTTGGCACGGGACCTTGAAATGTGTTTATAGGTTTTAATTGTTATAGCAAACTAAAGAAATTTCAGGTGACTTAATGACCATATGTTGTCGTCCAACTTTCATTTTTAACTTCATAGAATCTGTTTGATTGTGGTGATTGTTGTAGCTTCAAGTCAGCTTTCTTTGTAACTGACCTTGTATCTTTTTGTTTCTGCATTTTTCTATATGGAGATCAGTTTCTTATTGTGTTTCATGAAGGCATTGCCTTAATTCGCTTCCTACTTAAGGTGTATGGTAAAGATTTTAGTTTAAGAGAACAGTATGGTTTTTAAAATGGAAGTTGTAAACTGTATCTGCAAAAAGGAGAGATTTTATTTCATAGCGGAAGATATTACAAGGATGAGACACACAGAGATTGCTTGATGCCCGTATTACTACCCTTGGCTGCTTATTTATACAGGCGGACTTAATGTCTGGATTCTAAAGTTAACAAATTACTTCTTATCAATTTTTTCAAAAAGTAGGTTCTATATTTATTTGTAGTGGATTCTCTTTCATCTTGGTGGGGAGATATTTTCATCTTATCTTCTTATCGTTGTGATTCTCACCATATGTACAGACGCCATCAGCTTTATCCTTTCATTTGAATGGCTTCCAACCACTTGTACATAAAAGGTATTTTTTGTATACTTTCGGAAATGATAATCGTTTCTGTACTTTAAGACCGGATCTTATCTTGGCTCTTCATTTCCACAATTTTTAGCAGTCAATCGTGTCTTTTTTTTTTAATCAGTAAATTTAATAAAATAAAACAATAAAGAGTTATGTACAAATTAAGAGATTGCAAACGCCAAAGTTATGAATACCGTATCGGATTCGGTACTAGATTGGATTCTGGTATGATACTGTACCGGTACCGATTAATACCGGGTATCGTTTTGGGTAATTGTTTAAATTTATAAAATAATCTTTGAATTTTTTTAAAATTTGCAAAATAGTCCATTTGTACTGTATATTTTTAACCTAATATCTAAAAATCAAAATAATAAATAATAATCACAATTAATATGAAATAACAATAATTTTCAGATATTTCACATATAAAT
>JAOSBN010000178.1:13168821-13186599 GCA_027563595.1 Erythroxylum suave | reverse complement strand
AAGTTAAACTAATCAATAAATTTAAAATTTTTAGGGGGGGGGGGTGAGGGAGGTGCGCGGGAGAACAAAAATTTTAAAAATTTTTGTTTTTTTAAATTTAAATTTAAAATTTTGCAATTTAGTCTCTAAACTTTTTAAATTTTTCGGTATTAGCCGGTATTTATAATACCGACCAGTATTGGCCGGTATTTAAACCCGGTACCAAAATTGACATTTCGGCACCATTTTTTGACCGATACGGTACGAAATTCAAAATATTGGCAAACGCTGCAAATCTCTTACCAGACTCGAAAAGAGTAGCCTCATTTAAGAGCAAAACTATTTGTGCCTTACGAACCAAAACAGCCGCAACAACTAGCCTATACATATTAACCAACCAAGATGACCTTGTAGGAAGGTATACCTTAACCAGCAACACACACATTTGCAGATTTTCTAAGAACAGCAATAAAATAAAACAGATCAGTCATTCTGCTAGTAAAGCTAGAACCAGCATTGAGGATTTAATATGGCTTATTTGATGAAGTCAACATTTCCTTGTAGCATATAGGATTTTTGTAAGAAGGAGAGTGCACAACCCACCAACATATCCAAAGTGGAACCTAATTGATAGGGTTTAGCAATGGTGTAAAGTGCATAAAGGTAACATATTTCCCTTGACATCAATTTTCTTTACCTGAAAACCAAATTTGAGACATAATATTGGCTAAAAAGAAACAGAAACTCCACAATTACCTTCTCTATGTGTTTAAGCAAAGTTGTTCCATAACTTGGAAAAAAATTTGTTTTTTCAAGATTAGGTTTAAAATTCCTTTTTAAAGGTTGCCACTTTGTCGGAAATAATATTCAGTAATGAATATGAATATTATTTTCACTATATTTAGAAAATTCTTTTCGTAACTTAATATCCACAATAATAAGAAAATGTTTTATCTTTTCCAAGGTAATAAAATGGTAACTATTATATGGTTCTTCGTCATTAAAATATGGACTAGTTGATAATATCTTTAATATCAAAATATCTTTTAAAGTTATTGTAGGATTATTTAGATAATAATCCTTAAGCACTTTTTGAATTCTATCTGGGAAGTAAATATATCTTAGGAAACTTTGGGTTAGTCAAATTTATAGCATTTATTGTTCCAAAATTATATCAATCTCAAATAGTTTGAAGATGAACGCCTTGTAAAAAATTTAGTCTATAATATATCTAAAAAACATCAATATATTGGGTATTGTTATTTTGTAGAGGGTGTAAATCTCTTATTACCTTATAATGCACTTGAATAGGATGAGTGCAAGATGAACAAAGTAACTGCTTTTTGAGTCAAGTTAAAATTTGTAGTATCTAATAAATCATTGATTAGTGCCTGACATGTAACGATATCTTCAGACATTTGATCCAATAAATCAAATATCTCATCTTTGAGGTTGACCATCTTTTGCTAAAAATATTTGCAAGAATATTATTATTAGATTTGATAATTTCAATATCAAATGTGTATTCTGCTAATAAAGTATGTCATTTTATATATCTCTTATATTTAAGTATAGAAGGTGAATTATTCTGAATAAAAACCTTGACTTTAGTAACTTCGATTGTTAATAAAAACTTGTTAAGTAATAAAAACAATAAAAAATTTGACAGCTTTTTACTATCGTCGATAAATTTTTTTCGTTTATATTATATGATTGTTGAGTATCTATAATAGTTTTGAAATATGCCTACAAAGACACTCATTCAACTTAATATTAAAATCATCATAAGTCATTTTTTTTAATACTCCACTACATACATGATCAAAAGCATCGGTTTGAAGGATTAAATCATCATCATCAGATGGTAAAGAGAGTTTTGGCGAGATAGTATACAAAATCTTAATTTTCTTTACTTGGTTAATTAGGTAAGGTGAAAATTCAAATCCTTGATTCTTCTTTAAAAGCATTTGAAAAGGTTTTTTTTAAAATTTATCTAGGTTTTGAATAAAATCATAAGCATAGTTTAATACTTCTAGAAACTTTGAACTTTTTTTTTTGCATCTTATTAGAAAATTGCGATTTTTTTTCGAGGATATGAGGTTGAAGTTTAACTCCTCTTTCGTCTATTTTCATGCCAATAAATTTTATTTAGTTTGACATATCTTAACTTTTCTCTCAAAAAGAGCTAAACTATGTTGTTCAAATAAATCTGCAAATTTATAGAGATATATAATATGTTATGCAATATTATTAATAGCTATTAAAAATTAAAATATCATTCACATAATAATGTATGAAATTATAATACTTGCAAATATTATCCATTTTTCTTTGAAATGTTTTTAGGGCATTTTTAAACCAAAAGGCACGACTAACCATTTATAATGACCTTGTGGAGTAGAGAAAGTAGCACATGGAATGCTATCTCCATCTGCTATATGTTGAAATATTTTTGACAGGCTAGAAATATTCAACTTTCAGAATTGGAGCCAATTATGGTCTTGATTTGTAGCTATAGAATTAGGCGTTAGTTTCCATTATTAGGATTATTCTCTGTAATATATAAACCAATCTTGTACAACATTATTTTTTATGTGTGTGAATGAGATATACAGTTGAAATTCTCTCCATTAGTTTCAAGTTGGTATCAGAGCATGATTCTTGGTTCTTGATCTAAATAGTATTTTTGAATCCCGTTTATAAATAAATGGGTGATAAAGCTGAATCTTCACGAAACAATCTTGTTTCTATTGTAGTGTAGTCCAAAGGAGTATTTAATACAGGTATTACTCTTACTAAATTGACCTATGAAGTTTGGTCGTAGTCGATGGAGATGCACATTGTTGAAAGAGAAAAACTCTCTTATATTTATGGAGAACCAACACTAACTAAAGAATCTGAAGAGGGATATGAAAAATGGTGTGCCAAAAATCTTAAAGTTAAAAGATGGTTGTTGATATAGATGACACTTAAAATCATAAAATGCTACGTTTAGTTGCCTAATACTTATGCAATTTAGACATCGTTGTTAAAAGCTTCATATGATGGAAGTGATGAACTGCAAACTTTTGGTTTAAACCAGAAAGCCTTTGGAGCTGAGTAGAATGGAAGACCCCTTTCAGAATATTATGGTGAACTTGTTGAGATTTTTCAAGAACTAGATTATGGAGACAAAGTTGTTATGAAGGATCCTGAGGATGACGAAGCATACAGGAAATCTATTGAAAGATTGAGAGTGCATGTATTCCTTATTGTACTTGATGATTGTTTTGAACAAGTTTGTGGAGATATTTTGCGAAAGGAGTCAATTCCAAATAGAAGAATGTTATGCTTTAATTTGAGGTGAAGCTAATCGTATAATTACATTCAGAGGATAATCTAAAAATTCAGAAACTGTAGCAATGATTGCAAGGAAGAAGCAAAAAAGTAATCAAATTACTAAAAAAACCTTTATACAAATGTATTCGTTGTAATGCAGATGGACATACAAAAGACCGTTGCTATGAATTGGTAGGGTATCCAGATTAGTGGGATCACAACAAAGATCGAAAAAATAATATGAAGACAACTTAATTCACTGTTGCAGTTATCGAAACAAGAACTAAAGGGGAAACTAGTGAAATGCATTCAATGATGATAGCTACTACAGGTAATGGTGGTAAG
Source organism: Erythroxylum suave (assembly GCA_027563595.1). Taxonomy (NCBI): domain Eukaryota; kingdom Viridiplantae; phylum Streptophyta; class Magnoliopsida; order Malpighiales; family Erythroxylaceae; genus Erythroxylum; species Erythroxylum suave. The sequence goes on along the minus strand of JAOSBN010000178.1, from coordinate 13,182,957 downwards.
TCTCTTTATGCTTCTGCTCCTGTTAGTAATAACATATAGATAATTGATTCTGGTGCAATTAATCACATGAATTTTGATTCTAAATAGATTGTTGAAATCAAACCCTCCTTAGAAAAATTTGTTTCAACTATTAATGGTTAAAATTTTTCTATTGTTAGTGAAGGGTGCTTGAGATTTACTGAAACTTTGAACTTAGAATATGTTCTTGTTGTTTCTTCCTTGGGATATAACCTCTTATTTGTGTCTCAAATTACAGAGGCCTTAACTTGTATTATAGTTTTTTGGCCTAATAGGTCTCTTTAAGGACATCCAAACAAAACAGACGATTGGATGTCATAAGGAAATTTGTACTACCTGGACTTAAAGGTAGCAACTTAAGATAAACTAAGTCAAGCTCTTGCAGTACAGGGTTATAACGTGGCAATCAATCAAACAGAAATTTGGTTTCAACACGAAATATTGGGACATGCCTCTTTTAGATGCTTAAAGAAATTATTTCCTAGGTTGTTTGAGAAAGTTGATATTTCTAGTCTCCATTATGATGTATATGAATTACCAAAAAATCATAGAACTTTTTCGTCAATATTAAATAAAAGTCCTTCTCCATTTATGATTGTTCATTCAGCTCTTTCAGGGCCATATAAATATTCATTCAGCTGTTTGGGGGCTAGCTAAAAGTAATGTATTATGAGGATCCCGTTGGTTTGTTACATTCACTGATGATTGTACTAGAATGATATAGCTACGACTAATGAAATCTAAGAAGGAGGTGAACATATTGTTTCATAAATTTTTCAAAATAATCAAAACTTAATTTAATGCACAAGTCCAAGTCCTTTGTAGTGACAATGGAGGAGAGTATAAGAATTTAGCTATGAAGAATTATCTAGAAACATAAGGCATCATTTATCAGACCACATGTGTTGATACACCTCAGCAGAATGATGTAGTAGAGGGAAAAAACAACATCTACTTGAAGTGGTTCGTGTTTTATTGATCCAAGCTCACATGCCATTTTCTTACTAGGGAGAGGCTTTGTGTGCTTCGATTTACTTATTTAATATAATCCCTTTAAGATTGCTTGAGTTTCAAATGCAACTACACATTTTGTGTAAGACGGTGACTTGTCTATCAATATCGAATCTTCCTCTTTGAGTATTTGGATGTGTAGTCTTTGTGTACTTTCATAAACAATAGCGCCATAAATTAGCTCCTTGAGCTTTAAGATGCCTGTTTCTTGAATATCTTGTAAATAAAAAAGGGTACAAATGCTTTCATCCTCTAACCAATTTTTTTTTGGTTACAATAGATACAGTATTTTATGAAGAGACAATGTATTTTTCTCAGCTTGAACTTTAGGGGGAGAGATGTCAAGAAGACTTCATGACACTATATTATATAAGGTTCAGGAAGTTCAGTCACATAGAATTGGCCTTAAGCATGGAGGACGTAATGATCAGTCTGAAGTTGTTGATATATCTAAAACTGGTTACGCATGTATAAATCCAAAACCTGATGTGAATGAAGAATTGATTACACCTGAACACACTAATGGAGAAGTGATTAAACAATATGAAGTCCCAAAATGTACCACACCAATCGTTCGTTCAGGAGGCTCTTAACTTGAAAGTTACAAATTGAGCTTGTTTAAAAATAGTTGCTTGAGTGCACTACTAGATGTATTTCTAAGCCCACTTATGAACCTGATCTCTTAAGTAGAGTTAAATATCCTATGAATAACTATGTTTCAGAGCACAATCAATGAGAATCAAATAATTCATTCATAAATCAATTACTTTTATAATTATTCCTAACAATGAACAGGAAGCCTTAGCTGACCCAAGATGGAAAGATACAATGAATGAAGAAATGGAGCCACTAAGAAGAAATGGAATGTGGGAATTTGTTAACTTTCCACCAGGAAAGACACCAGTAGGATGTCGCTAGGTGTTTATTGTCAAATATTGAGCGAATGGAACAATTGAGCGTTTTAAGCAAGATTGGTAGTCAAGGGGTATACATAAACATATAGAGTAGATTATACAAAAACATTTGCTCCTGTGGCAAAAATCAATACAGTATGAGTATTGTTATCACTAGCAACTAACTTAAATTGGCCATAGCACTAGTTTGATGTTAAAAATGCCTTCTTACATGGTGAATTGTCTCAAGATATTTATATGGAGCTTCCACTAGGGTGTATGACATCTAAAAATATGACTGGAAAAGTATGCAAGATAAAAACGGAATTTTATGAGTTAAAGTAATCTCCAAAAGCATGGTTTGGGAGATTCACTAAGTCAATGATTGGTTTTGGATACCACCAGATCAATTCTAATTATACATTGTTCTTAAAATGAGTAAAGGACAAGTTATAGCTCTTATTGTCTATGTAAATGACATGGTTGTAACAAGAAATAATCCTAATGAAGTAAAAGCCTTAAGAAAATATTTTTTGCAGAATTTGAGATGGAATATTGGGGTCCTTGAAATACTTCCTTGGAATAGAAGTCTTTGGATCAAAAGAGGGAACTTTCTTGTCTCAAAGAAAATACATCCTAGATTTATTGAAGGAAAAATGAATGTCAGGTTCTCAACCAATTGATACGCCAATTGAGGAAAGATTGAACCTTTGCATAGAAGAAGGTCAAGTCCTTATTGATAAAGGAAGATATCAGAGGCTTGTTGGAAGACCAATGTACTTGGCACACATAATCCCCTATCTACCATATGCCTTAAGTATTGTCAACCAATTCATGAACAATCTTAGAGAGAAACATATGGAAGCTCTTATGAGAATACTGAAGTATTTAAAGTTTGCACCTGGAAGAGGTATTTTGATTAAGAAAAATGCAAATGTTGAAGACATTGTTGTATATACTGATGCCAACTGGGCTGGAGCATTGGTTGATCAGAGATTTACAGTTGGCTACTTTACTTTTGTAGGAGGTAATCTTATTACCTAGAGAAGTAAGAAATAGAATATGGTCTCTCGCTCAAGTGTCGAATCTAAGTACATAGGAATTGCACTTAGATTATTTTAAGCTCTGTGGTTACGATTGTTACTATAAGATATCTATAACAATGCCCAATTCGGTTGTATTATGACAGTAAAGTTGCTCGTGATATAACTCACAATCTAGTCCACCATGATAGAACTAAAAATGTTGAAGTTGTCAAGTTCTTTATTAAGGAAAAGTTAGATAGTATGATTCTACAATTTCCTCAAATACGATCTAAAGATCAGGTAGCAGACATTCTAACTAAAGCAGTGTCAAGTCATGATTTCTTGAGATGGATTGACAAGTTGGGCATATATGATATCTATGTTCCAACTTAAGAGGGAATGTTGAGATATTCTTAACAGGTTGAAAATATTCTACTTGCAGAATTGGAGCAAATTATGGCCATGATTTGTAACTATAGAATTAGGTGTTAGTTTCCATTATTAGCATTATTCTTTGTATTATATAAACCAATCTTTTACATCATTATTTTTTATGTGTGTGAATGAGAAATACAACATAAATTCTCTCTATTTATTTCAAGTCTATATAAGGAGGATATATTCTTTCAACCTCAGAAAATAATTTTAGAAAATCAATAATATCTTTGTCTGCAAAACATGTTGTATGATGAGTATTTGATAAGAAAATCAATAATATCTTTGTCTATAAAATATCATGTATGATAAGTATTTGATAAGACATAAGATATTACATATGTAATCGAATATGGTCTATTTCCATCTTTAATTAAATCTTTTCTTTTAAATTCTTAAATTAAAGGAAATGTTGTTATCAAAATCTTTATCCTATATATTATAAGACATCTTAGGATAGATATTAAACAAAAGTTTTTGTTATTGAAGATTGCCTCTTAAAATTCCCATGCAGATCTCTTTTCTATTGTAAATTCGATCATCTAATATTGCTAAATTTATTGGACTATCAATTCCTTTTCTAAAAGTAGGTCTAGTTATCATTTTTATAGATCTGATATGTACCCATCCTATTTTGTCCTAATTTCTTTGGGAAAGTCATCAAGTTTTCAAAAGATATCTCTTTTAGATAGCAGAGGAATCATTACTTTATTAAAAGTTAAACTAATATTCGGGGTTTTTTATTTAATATTAATACCTTAAAACATACGGTGGTTTTTGGATTCTAACCCCAATTTTTCTAATAACATCATATTAAACCTACTATAAGAATTTATAGAAAATATAGTACTTTGGATCTTTTTAAGCTTTTTTTTATCGATAAGAACTTCTTGACTATTATTTGCTTATCAAATATTTCTTTATACTTTTCAAATAATTCTACTTATCATCTATTATTTGCTTATCAATTCTCCTATTTCACTCATTTATTTTAGAATTTGAGGTTTCTTTGTATTTTGTATCAATTATTATAAAATACTTTCTTCGGAAGAGCATTCTTCAAAAGTATTAATTCTAATAAATCTTCATTTTCTATCATTTCATTTATTTCATTACCTATTTCAATTTTATTTTTATTAAATCTTTTAGGACTTTCATTGGCATAAAGGACATTCTTTTTATTTCTTCTAAACATATGTTTTCTAGGTTTATATCCTTCTTTTTTCTTTTAATATTTTTTAAGTTTCTTAAAATATCTTTTCTTAAAATAGTTCTTCCTTTTGTATTTCTTTTTTTAATCTTATTATATAATAATGACTATCATATCCTATTATAGTAGGCATTTTAAAATCATAAAAAGAGAATGAAGATTTTTTTTATTCCTTTACTTTTCTTTAATAAAATAACATCATCACACTATTTGCTTAATTTATCTTTTGGAAAAGAAATTCTTTTTCTTAAGGTACCTACAAATTTAGGATTGTAAGTTGCCTCTAATTTACTTCCTTAGAGATCAGGGATCTTTGAGTAAAATTATTTTTAAATAAAGATATATATTATCAACTTGATTATAAATATGGTAATAATAACAGAAGAAAATGCAAATATATCTGTTAATTCACACATATCACATAATTGTAGCCTTTGTAATGCTATGTATTTTCCTATAGTAGTTGTATCTTTTAAAATATTTCCTTCTCCAACAAATTCTAGTAGAAACCTTTCAGTTGTTCGAGTTATTAAATTTGTTATATCATTATCAGGATGAAATATATAGTTTTTTGAATTTTCATCTAAATTTTTCTAGGATTTGAGGGAGTTGATGACTAATTTTTTTTTCTAGAAATTGTTTAGTCATTTCATAATCTATTTTATTAATAGCAATAGCTACTAGTAGAGCAGTTTTCCATTTATCTATTGCTTCTTCTATATTTTGGATGCAATCTATATCTAAATATATTCCAAAAGGATCTATAACTTATACTTTCATTTTCTCTATGGGTGTAAAGCCATCTTTATCTTTGGTTATGATATGAGTTCCAGCATATCCTAAATTAGGTCTATTAAAACTTTGTGAAGGATAGTTAGGCGGTGGATTTCCAAAAGTACTAGGTATATCACTAACATTAGGACTCCAGTGAACTTGTTGTTTAATTAAATCGAGTTTTATATTTGCTAAAGTTTCTAAGTTTAAATTTTATATCTGTTAATTTAACTCTTCAATTTTTGAATTAGAAGCTTGTATGAAATTTTCATTTTATCTACAATTATGAAGTATTTTCATTTTTAAATTTAGATCAAATATTTGTTTTCTATAGGATTTTATTAGGTTTATTTTCTATTTCTAATTTATTCATTTTTCTATGATATCTTGCATATCCATGAATTGTTTTTGAAGTTTTTCTATTTAGAAAAGAATGCTATTTCCATAATATTCTATCATTTTTAAAATTTCTGCCAAATCAATTTCTCCAAAATATAGAAGAAGTAATAGATAAATGGGACATTGCTCTACGAGTAGCTGTTGCTATTAATAAAATGGATTATGATTTAAAATGCCTATTATGATATGATTTGATAGTCCTTATTATTATAATAAGATAAAAAAAGAAATATAAAAGGAAGAAATACTTTATGAAAAGATATTTTAGGAAACATAAAGCAAACTATTACAAGAAAACAGAAGGATATAAACTTAGAAAACCTATGTTTAGAAGAAATAAAAAGATAACTAAATGTTAATGCTATTATTGTAAAGAAAAAGGACATTATGCTAATGAATGTCTTAAAGATTTAATAAAAAGAAAATTGAAATAGATGATGAAATAAAAAATGATAGAAAATGAATATTTTATTAGAACGAATACTTTTGAAGAATTCTCTTCTAAATAAAGCATTTTTATAATAACTGATAAATAATACTGTTGGAAACAACCTCTCGACTAGTTAGACGTTAGGTTGTATACTACTGGACCTCCCTAGACTTTACATCTCAACGAGATTTTTACTGGGTATTTTTGTTGTTGTTGTTGTAAAATACAAAAAAACCTCAAATTTTGAAATAAATGAGTGAAATAAGAGAATCTTCTAATGTTCAAATTGATAAACAAAATACCATATAATAGAAACATTTGAAAAACATGGAGATTACAGTCAAGAAGTTCTTATTGATAACAAAATGTTTAAAAAGATTCATAGTACTATGTTTTCTATAAATTCTAATAGTAGGTTTAATATGATGTTACTAGAAAAGCCAAGGTTAAAATCCATAAAACACCATATATTTTACGGTATTCATCTCAAAGAAAAAACCCTAAATATTAGTTTAACTTCTAATAAAGTAATGATTCCTCTGGTATCTAAAAAAGATATCTCTTGAAAACTTTACGACATTCTTGGAGAAATTAGGGACAAAATAAAATGGTTACATATAAGATCTATATAAATGATAACTAGATCTACTTTTAGAGAAGGAATTGATAGTCTTATAAATTTAGCAATATTAAAAGATTGAATTCACAATAGAAAAGAGGCCTATATGGGAATTTTAATAGGCAATCTTTAATAAAAAAATTTGTTTAATATCCATCATAAGATTCGTTATAATATACAAAATAAAAATATTGATAGAAAAATTTATTTAATTGAAGACTTTAAAAGAAAAGATTTAATTAAAGATAGAAATAGACTATATTCTATTACATTCATGATATCTTATGCCTTATAAAATACTCATAATATGAAATGTTTTGCAAAAAAAAGATATTATTGATTTTCTAAAATTGTTTTCTAAATTTGAAAGAATATATCCTCCTTATATAGTATATGTAGAAGACCTTGAACATGAGTTTCATTAGATTTACAATAAAAACCTTTACTTTCTTCTGACAATAAATTATTACCTAGATTATCTTATTCAGAAGCTGGTGTTTCAAGTAGTAAATGATATGCTAACACTTTAATAAGAGCAGATGGAAAGATAAATTCTAATTATAAAATTAAAGGAGAATACCTTGATGGTATAAATTATGTTCCTTGTAATATCTTAATCGATACTATAACTAGTGGAAGTTACATTAATCATAATCTAATACATAATTTGATAAGTTTCCAACCAAATGAACCTCATCAATGTATAAATTTCAATGGTAAAATACATCAAATAGATATTGCCAATAAACCACTATTAAGATAGGAGATAGTAAAATACCTATTAGATTATTAGTTAAAAATGAAAGATTCAATTTAGAAATAATGTTAGGCACCAATTTTCTCGAACAAAGTTCAACCTTATAAAATAACTCAATATGGAATACAACTATCCTACAACAATAATATAATATATATTCCTAGATAATGACCAACCCAACTAGTATTTATATTCTAATCAGAGTAACTTATAAAGATTATAGAACTGAATACTTTATTGCTTATATAAACAATATAGTAGGTTCTTGTTTATGTAAAGCAAGTTGTTTTCCTTCACAATATCTTGAAACCATAAAAAATATAATAGGATTAGATATTTCTAATAATAAGATAGATTGATCCAAAGGTATTTATCAACCCTAAATCCTAATAAGATCATTCATAATAAAATGTCCACCTTGTGGTCATTGGATCGTAGTTAGTCGAATAAAAAATGCCTATGCTCTGTCTACCTTGATCCCCTTTAAGCTTCACACAACCCAGTGTGGTGTAGGATATAAAGAAAAATTGATCTTTCAAAAGGAAAACCTTTATTAAAAGTAGAAATTATTATAGAAAATAAGTATCAACAGATAAAAACCATCCAAGATTAACTAAAATTAGTACAACAAAATATAAAAAAATTACTCTAAGAACAGATTACAATTTTGGGATAAAAAAAAGAGAAGAAGCCAACTTAGAAATGACAAATAAATAAAAGATTATTATAGTTACTGCTATGAGATATAATTTAGGAGCTCAAGAAGAATTTTAAAAACATCTTCTTAAATTAGAAAATCTAAAGATCATTAGGCGTAATAAATCCCCTCATGCTTCTTCAATTTTTATGGTTAGAAACCATGCATAACTAATTAGAAATATAATTGCATCGAATAAAAGATTAAATCATATTGTTACCAAAAACTAGGGCTCATCACACCTATATACTAAATAAGTTTAGTTACTCATTATAGACAACAAAACCAAAGATAAATATAAAGAAAAACTAATAGAAAATAAAGACATCATAATTCTAAATCTCCCTTTTTTCTTCAATTGGATCTTCTTGCAAGTTTGGATTTGATGTTGTTATCTGATGGATATCTTGATGTATTAATCGTATCTCGTCCCTTGATCAAAACTATCGCTTCTTTGGGTACCTTAGGACTTAAAATCACTTGAAATTTTGACTCTCTTTTGCTTGCCTTCACTCACATCCTTTATAGTAAAAATTAAGGTTTTTAAGATATACACTGTCAATTACAAGTAGGAGAACATATATATTCAAAAATACCTAAATTCATGATTTCACACAGGCACAGAGAATTACATGAGCAACATACATGGCAATATATATCAACATACATAGGTGTGTAATGGCCATATATATCGACATACACAGGTGTGTAACTCTACACGATCAAAACTTAAAATTTTCAATCTTCACACGTTTACATGGACTTACACAGTCATTGTATACAATCGTTTAGATCCTTAGTTATTTCAAATATTTGTTCCATGTCATGATCTCATTTGAATCCTTCTCTTTTTAATCTATAAAGGCAATTATGACCTAAAAATGCACTTAGAGCGAATTAAATACTAAACATACAACAAAACTATAAAAATATCAAGCAAAATACATCAAATATGAGTGTGTAATTATAGTCAAATATGCAGTTATCACATATTTAATTAAATATAATTTGTTTACACGCATTATTGGTTTATGAAATAAAATTAAATTCTACGACATGGGGTTTAACAGTACTTTGACTCATATTACATCCATTATACTAATAACAATATTATATTTAAATCACACAATCCATATTCACTAAATTAGATACACTAGACTTACTTTATGAACTTATAAATCCTACATCCAATATTCAATACAATCAATATCATTAGGTAGGATTTTATTTTTAAAAAAAATTTTTAAGTAGAATAATATAAAATAAAATAACCAATATTGTTACCAACTCAACTAAAATTTTTATCTTAATAAGGCAAATGTTTTATTTCTATTCTTTAAAAAATCAAAATGAATAATACCCGACTTAAAATAGCATAAAAGCTAAATGTATCTTGATTCTCTTTTATTTAGAAGCTTTATTTTTTTTAATAACCTACCTTTCTTTAAAGAAACTCAAATAAACAAGTCGAAAAAAACTAACCATTGAAAAAAATCATATACTTTTAGATTTTCTCTAATAGCAAACAGCTCATACCCTATAAATCTCTTTTGTGACTAAGATTTGTTCTCAAGACCTTGATAATAGCATCAACATTACACTTATATAACAACTTCATTTTCATATCTTCACTAAAAGATTTGAATGAAAAGAAAAAAAACCTCAAAAAACAAATGTTCACAAAATTGTTAACAAAATATTACCTTTTGTCTCTCTCTAAAATTAAAATTTTTGAGAGTTAGAAGCCCCATTTTATTCACATTAGCTTACCATAAAAGAAAGGAGTTGTCTAGTGATCATCAGGTCATTTTCGGGTTAATTTTGGCCTATCACTTAATCCCTTTTATTAATGGAATTAATGAAAAAACTTTGATAAAATATTATTAATGTTGGATAATTCAATTAAATTTCTTATAGTAGAGGCACTTGATAAAGAAAATGACTATGTTAAGAGGATTAAAATGTCGTTGTCACTTTTAAAAGTGTTATTGATTTTAAATGTTTTCTTCATGTATTCTAAGGGTTGAGTGTATTAAATTTTTTAAAGTAGGTTTTTTAACTTCATAACGCAAAAAAAAATAAAAAATAAAAATAATTACACCTTCAACTAATAATTATACATATAATTTTTAGTGATTTATATTTATATTTATAAGTATCGTTCGTATTTTCACTTATGACAAAAGTATGAGAATATTATTTATTATTTATTATTATTATCATCATCATTATTATTATAATCATCTATTATTATTATTATTATTATTATTATTATTATTATTATATTTACCAATAGTTATATTGTTAAACCAAATATATTTAGAAATTAATTTATATTGATTTAATTTTTAATTAGTTTTAGGAAAGTATATAAGATTTTCAACTTATGAATTATGTGTATTGCTAAATATGTATTAAAATGTATTTAATTTTAAATTTATTAATATTATTAAACTTAAGATATTAGATATAAATATGAATATGTAAATAAATCAAAACAAAATTAAATATTCGTAAGAAAATGAGAAAATATTTAATCCCGATCCAATGTGTTCTTTCCTATTGTTATTATCTTCATTTCTTTTATTTATAGGATTTATGCGATTATCTTTACTTAATATTATAATTTTTATAATAAAATAATATTTATTATAAATAATTTAATTCAAAATCCATAAAATTAATTCAAGCTTAAAAATATCAAGTGTTTCAACTTTCTTAAGGAACATACTTATTTAACAGATGATTAATTTTTATAATTATTACTAAATATAAAATTTATAAAAAAACATGATGAAATATTATAAAATTAATTTTTTGAGTGTGTAAAAAATAATATTTAATATTTTGATATAAATTATTTATAATAATAGATAGTAAATTATTATAAATAAAATATAAATATAAATATTATAATATCTGCATTAATAAAATTAGGGTTAATTATAATATAAATCTCAAAATTTACTAAATTTCACAGTACTAACCAAATTTTTTAAAAATGACGCTAAAATATCCTAACTTTCAATTTGTTACAAAAAAACCAAACGTTAAGTTTTTCGTCAATATGGTTGATATGGCAAACCACATCTGGTTTTTTACATACCATATGTCTAACACATGACCTAAGTTTTTTGAACTCATTTATTTAAAAATAAATTAAATTAAAGTAAAAATAAAATAAAATAAAAGTAAATTAAATTAAATATTAATTAATTAAACAAAAACTAAATGATATTCAATTACAAATTGTTTTCTTTATTCTTCATTTTTCATATACAACTCTCATTTCTTGTAATTGTGTGTGAATTCAAGATACAACTCTCCTCTCTCTTGCGATTGTGTGAAGTGTAAATAACTTTATGTTTTCTTTGTTCTTGAGCATTGTTGATACAACTATTGTGATTGTGTGTGATTATATGTGAATTGTCGCTCTCTTATGATTATAAGTGAATTGTCACTCTCTTTCGGATTGTCACTATTATGTTATGGTTGGGTACAATTAGGAGTATCTTCTGCGATTGGGAGGTGAGTTTATGTAATCCTAAGTTAGATTGTTACTGTTTACGTCTACTTAGAGGACTTTATGGCTTAAGCTCACAAGGAATGGGTGATTATGCGGGTAAATTTGTCCTGATACATCCATGTAGTTATTTTCTGTGCTTGAAAGTTGTTTCAATCTTAATCTAACGGTGAAATTTATTAATGGACTGTTATGGTTCTTACAATATTTCTAGTTAGAGTGACTAGAACAGGTGATATTGTTTAACATTTTTCAACTTACTATTACCATAATGAAAGGTGAAACATTAAGAAATTTGAATTCATTTAGTCACCATTTACTATAAGTTGTTCAACGAACATATGTTTCTTGAATTCAATGTTGTTGATATTTTCTTGATTTGTTGGCACTTAACCCTATTCAATTCAATTTTATTGGAGAATGTTCAAGAAAATAATGCAGAGCATATGATGAAATATGAGTTGTAAACCTTGTTTGCTTTTGTTAGGAAATTTCATTGATGATCCATGATTTTGAATGGTTCAAAGTTGTGAATAATTTTCTTACTTAGCCTTGCATATGCAAAGCAAGTTATGTATTGACCAGTTGTAGAAACTATCTAAGTTGGATGGAAGGTGTTTAAACTTTGTTTGTAGTTTGTTGTAGACGTTTTTAAAGTCTTTGTATTCATTTATGGAAGAGAAAGATTGGATTGCAATTAGAAGTTGATTCTTATATGATCTCATATTTAGTTCCTATTTAAGTAAAGAAATATGCTATGCCTAATAAGATCTATTGTGGAGTGTCTTGATCTTTATGTAGGATCTTTTTTCTCAATTGTATGGTCTTTATTGCTGTAGCATTATACTTTATTTCATTATAAGCAATCTTTAGATTTGTAATGAATACTACTTCTGTTTCTACTATTTGCATATTAGTGCTCTAATTTATGCATGTGCTTGGATTAAATTTTACTCTATTTACCTACTAAAAACATTGCTTTGCTATGATACATGTCCATTTGATGTCATATTTTTCCTTGTACTATAGTTGTTGTTTATACCTTTCTTCGGTATATCATTCATTTGTATTCTAGTAATTACTATAAAGGAGTGACTTTATAGAGCAATTTAGAATGATCTAAGAGGCTCATTCACTTTTTCCTTTTACCAATTTTATGTAAAATATAAAAGATAATCCTCTATGCAATACACTATTCATTAGTAATCTAGGAGAGACTATCAATGAAGAGGAACTAAGGAGTCTTTCTAGTATGTAAGAATGTTTTAGCTTTAGCTAGCTTTGTGACTATTTGATGTATTAGTATGTACTAACTTTAAGACTCTTGTAACTCATTTAATCATACTTGATCATTGTGTATATTACCAAAAAAATATAAATGGGTGGAAGTAAAATATATATGGCTTTTATAGCATCTACATCTGGTATATACTTGATGTGGGAAGAGTGTGAAGCTATTGTTAAAAGATCTAAGAATGTGATTTATAGTTGTTTTAACAATTTAGTAGAAGCTGAATAGAAATACTTTGAATTTTGCGAGAGAAGGCGCTACATTCAACGGTAAAACAAGTTTTGTAATTTTTATTGTTATTATATTTAGTGTAAAATATGGATATCATAATCTTGAGTAATTTTTCAGATTCCATATATTGATTGTTCCAATTGTAATAATAAGATAAAGCTACGAATATCAAATGCTAAGTTTAATATTGGACAACATTTTTATCAATGTAATAATACAAACGTGAGTATTTCCATTATGTTTTTATTAATGCAATATGCTATGAACATTTTGTTGGATTGGAAAATAAAGCATGCATGATTTGGATAAAATGGTAGATTTCAAAACTTTTTATAAATCAAAATTGCAGCGGAAACAACATAATCAAATCAACATGAATAGCCATATATGACACGGTATAAGGATAATAAACATAAGAACAAGGTAGTAGAAATTGTATTACCATCTCCTTCGCTATAGCTTTAACTCCTCGCTGTGCTATCTTATCCTCGGGAATGTATCCTCTCCTAGGAGATATATCCTCTTCTCGTTATTGTATCCTCTTCTCGATATGGTATCCTCGACCAATTCGATCTACTACTTGTTTTTCTTGGACAACTTGGTTAACAAGATCCTTTAGTGGGAAAGGAGAAGAAAACTTGAAGAGATTTTTTCCTCAGAAGAAAGAAGCCAATTTTTGAGACACTTCTCATGCAAATTTCGTCTATACCATGCAAGATAGGAGAGAGAGCTTACACCTCAATTTTGGTTTTTATCAAAAGAAAGAAGAGATTTGCATCAAATGCATCACTTCATTCTTTAATCATTCATAAAGAAGCCAATA
>JAOSBN010000178.1:13146580-13168721 GCA_027563595.1 Erythroxylum suave | reverse complement strand
GCCTAGCCCATTTCTAAATGTTTAATTGGGCTTCTAATTAACAATTAATTAGTATAAGCCCAACATTCAATCATAGGTTTTAAAATCTCTATTTGTATTTCTTACTTTACTTGATAACTTTCCTGGAAGCCAAGTGGAGAATCTTATCGGGCTTAGATAATTCAAGCTCCAATAAGCCCAGAATTAATTTAATCTCATTAATTCTAGCTTATTAACTAAATGTCATTACACTAAAGACAATTAGTTAAACTCTTGAATTATTAAATATTATGAGAACACATATTTCAAATAAGATGTCCAATTGTAAACCCTATTATGAATCTTATTATAGTCATCTGCACAATAAAGGGTAAAATTACCGTTTTGCCCTTATATTGGTTTTTCCTTCTAGATATCCCGTTTTGCTCTATATGGTGATTAACACACGAGGTCTCATCTTGGTGTTAAGACTTGATGGGTAGCTAGTCCATCGAACTACTGGCGCCAGTTTAATCACCAATTTCCATAAAATATCTAGAAGTGATGATATCACTATAAACTCTTTATTTGAATGAATGTTCCCTAATACATGTTTCAATTAATAATTCCAACATGCAGATACTAGATTAATACTCTGTAAAAATTCATTCCGATCATATCAAGAATTATAATGAAACACTTATGAGTTCACCACTCATCAAGATTGTGATCCATAATAAACGAATGCTCAAGTTGTATGTTTTAAGATTACGAATACTCAAGTTGTATGTTTTAAGATTAAAGTAATGGCCCACTTTATTCTTAAAACGTACTTGATTCCAGATTCATTTAATAGTGTCATTATCAATAGTCAACTACTATGATGATATGAAACTCATCATTCCCTCGAAGTAAACTCTTTTACTTACATGGAGATAAATTGCAACACTATAGTCTAAACCATAATCAAGCGACCAACTTGATTATTCAACTGTGAATCCATTATTTTATATTCTTATAATATACATGTTTCTCATACATCTCTATGTATATGTATGTTACTTACAAAAGAATCTTCATACCTTATGACTACATATATAATGCTCATAAAAACCAAACTCTTTTATTTTTATTAATAATAAATATTTTCATTACAAAGTTGTAACTGGAAGAAAATTAAGTTATAAGTATATACACTTGCTTTCCGGAGAACTATATTTACATAACTCCAACATATTTCAGTTATAACTTATATGATATTAATGTTATCATTCAAATTTTAGGTGTCTTGTAGGTATGTAGTATTGGTTAACGAATTGAGGCTTTGTTATTGTAAAATTTTTTGCCAAACATGTTCCATATGTTGGGGTAAGACTTTCATCTGTAAGATACACTGTTGTGTGCAAAAAGTGAGTTTACTTTTAATTCATAGATATTTCAAATTTTGAATAATTATGATATTTGTCTTTTAATTTTTATTTTGTAGGTTCCATGTGACTATATACCTTAGGTGTTTGATGCTTTTTAATATGAACCTATAGTGTAGCAATATGTGAAATAGTAAAACAAAATGGGAAGGGGTTGCATTTAATAGACCTTTTTAGATACATGATCTTTACTCATTGTTTTTTATTATGAAAGATCATTATGATTATAAGAAATCTATAATAGTTGAAACATGCTGCTTTTGAACATTTAAGTTGATATTATCAATATTTAAATAGGTTATGATTATGGTAACTATATTTTTTAGCATACGTATTTCTTTTGTCTTTGACACATTGGTAATGTTAATTTACCATTACAAAAATGATGGCTTCTAAAGGAAAAATTCTTTTGAAATGCAAAGTATAAAGGATTTCTATTAAATTAGACATGTAATGTGTAGCAATTAAGAATGGCCAATATCCATATACAAATCAATTATTCAAGACAATCTAACATTTATATCATCCATATTCAAGAAAATTATCCAATACAGTCAAACATCCCAATCCATATCCAAATTATAGAACAAAAGTTTCAAATACATATTCATATCCATATTATAACTCACAGTTGAAATACATATATCAAAATCATAACATTTTTATCAAGCATGACTCATTTTGTTGTTGATTCACCATCATCAATTTGAGATTTTATTGGAGTTTATTTTTAAGCACTTAATTTGCACCTCCTCCTAGTTATAGTTGTTTTTTTAGCATTTGTACTTTGCGAAGCTTGAGTTGGTTCCAACACTTGACGTTGACTTTCACCCATCTATAAAACATTTATAAACAAAAAGTATATTATGACCAATTAGGAAACAATACTAAATAATTTGCCACTAACTTTTCCAAATGTTATCATACTATAAAATAAGTGTTCCAAATAACTTCTCCAAATGTTGCTCCATATCCTTGGGTGGACTATATACACTTAAATGTTTATAATTTATTAAAAAGTTGATGGACAAATAAAATTAAAAATGAATGTTCACTCACCACCCTCTTCTCCATTCATAAGATAGATGTTGCAGTGATGGACCTTGTAGATACTAATTATCTACCTTTTCTTTTTACGCCACTATCAATTTTAGATATAGATGTCAAATTTTTTAGTGGTCTCCCTTGTTTTTCTCTACATTATGCATATAGAATTTGAAGTGAATGATCAAATATTTAAAGAATATCTGTTATATGCATAATTATAAATCAGTAAGGCTGTCTCGAAGGTTATTCCTTATTTTTCATCCTCTTTTATTTTGACCAACTTTAAAACAATGTTGACATCTTATGGGTACTCTAACTTTGCTCAAATTATTTTGATTCCATGGTTCTTCATCTTTATCCCTTCTTCTAGCCTTATTAGGTCTTCCAAGTATCTTTTAAATCAGAGGAGGTAATATGGGTTTTAAGTTTTCAATATTCGGTCAAAATTTTGTACTGTTAATGGGTTCCATGGACTGATAACTCTTCAAATAACAAATAAGTTTGTAGTATCAACTCACAAACCCATCAATATCCTCCCTCTGATTTGAAACCAATAATGAACTTATTTGCAAAATGTGTTACTTGGAACTTCAAATTTCGTTTGTCCTGATGATACAATGCCTTGCTTCCCATTATGTAGTCTCTATCTTTTTTCTCACCCTTAAACATATTTCACCTGTGAATTTGATGATCGTATCTCTTTTTTCATAGATTCAAGTTATTAAAGCAACTTTAATATCCTTTAGCATATTAATCAGGCTTTTTGATCGTACTTCACAGATGAATCCATCAAATGTCTTTAATATATTGTTATGAACAATCTCACATTTTGGCTTTGTGCCAACAAATGCTTTCTCAAAATTGTCAGAATTCCTTGCTTTGAAGTCATCGTAAGCCTTTGTTTGATACATTCTTCAATTGGTCCATCATTTCATTAAATTCCACTTCCATTTTGCTTTTAACTCCTTGCTAAAATAAACTCCTATATATGTGGCCTTTATGCAATTTAGACAAATTGGCACACACATGTCGGGCACATTTTCAATGATGTGCTATTGGGAAGAGATTCTTCAATGAATTTACTAAACCCTAACAAAAAGAAAAACAAAACATTATACTGTAAGTATAATATAATAATTCAAAACACATTTACTGACAAATAGTACCGATATCAAAATTTTTATCTTTTGTTTATTGCTTAAAAATGTTCATGAATTCCACTAATGTTTAGATCATCACCAAGAAGACTTAAAACCAATGCAAAAATTGATAATTCTCTTCCTTAACCACATCCCAATATATAAGGTACATTTGATTGTTTCCACTACGCCTAGTTGCAGCTAACAAAGCACCTTCAAGAAATGTCTTCAAAAAACATCCATCAAGCACTATTATTTTTTGACAACCACCAAGGAAACCATACTTCAATGCACTAAATTATAGTAAAACCTCTTAAACATTGGTTATACAGACTTTTCATCAAGTTCATTTTGAATGATAAATTGGCCTTCTTTATCAGGTTGCTGTAATTCTTGTCCATAAGACCACAATTTTGCATAATGTCCTTCCATTGAACCTCGTAGCATTATAATAACTTCTCATTTGGCCCTATAACATTAAGATTTAGTCACTTGCGATGCATACTTTGTTTGAAGATCATCTATCGCCTTGCTAATTGGCCAATTTAAGTTCCTCCAAAACTTTTATAAGAATTGATTTGCTATCCACTTCTTAATTACTAGCTTGCTTGTTTCTTTGCACTTCTTCAAAAGTATGCTCATTTTCTAATATCTTCACTGCAAAGGTTTTTTCATTCCAATCCAACTAACATAAACCCTAAAAGGACAGTGTGGATCACAAACAACTTCCATTCTTAAACCAGATATTGCCATTAAAACATCATATTTATTTATAATTCCATAATTTATGGTTGCCTCCCTAAACTAAACCTCATCCTTAAACTTCATGTGAACTTCAAATTAAAATTCTTTCATGCCCATTTTGGATTGAAAACAACATATTTCTTACTTCTGTCAAAGGCCTTGCACCCACCATCATCACTACATGTTGGCGATTAAACTTCAGCTTCATTGTCCTCATACTCACTACACCAACCCTGTGAACTTCCTCCTTCTCTTAGTGAATTGTTTGAATAGTTTTGCTCTTCGTTACTACATTTTCCACTGCTTTCAACCACATCCACAACACTATCACATTTAAACCCATTACCAACCTTCTTACCATATTTCTTCTCATTAGCTTTTATAGTAACATATTCTTCATCGTCAGTTGCATATTTCATTTTCACATATTTCATTTTCATATTTAGTCATTACAACAAAATCTTCATTATTTTGTTCCAATTGAACTTGGAATAACCCGTCTTTATTGCCAATATCATAATCAATTTCTTCAGCATCACTTATAGGATTATCATAAATATACTTATAATATATTTCAACATTGTAGTTCTTCAATTCTTCCATGCATTGAAGCATTGACAAAATATCCTTATCATGGTGTAAACTCAACTCGTTCAAGCATCTCATTGACTCTTATAGAAATTTGTAAAACATAGATGTAACTCTATGGCCTTTATATTTCGATACTCCTTTTAGTACTAACATACTAAGTTCATCAACACCAACATGCTTCTTCTGTTTGATCTTGTCTCTAACATATTTGTTGTTTTCATTTCTTTTCAATACTCCACTTTAATGAAATTTAAAATTCATTAACATCTGTACTACAAAGAATTTTACTATTAGTTTTCAACAAGCCAAAATTGCAAGCATTAATAAGGAAAATTAAAAGCCTTGATAAAGCAATAAGAATAAGATAAGCATTATGTTTTTTAAAAGTAATTAATAACCATCATTAAAAAAGTTATAAAGCATACTTTAAAAGGGTTAAAATATATAGTGATATATAATGGAAAATAGTTGCACTAAGAAATTCAATTAAGAATTGAATGTTCTCCCACCAGTGAGCTATAACATATAACTCGACTCTGTGTCTTCCTAATTGGGTCAAATACTTAGTTAGGAGAAGTTGGATTGGTCTCTTGATGCACTTTAGAACCTTTAGAAGGCTTACTAGGGATGGTCACCTGATGAGCTAAAGGATGAAAGTTATAAAGAGAAAGTAAAATAGAGATGGAAATTTCCAAAATTGGTTAAAAAAAAGAGGTTTAAGTTCAAAATGGAGAAAAGAAGGTTATGCGAGAAGATGAGAGAGGGGATAAGTAAAACGCTTGAAGTTTGAAAATTTTTAAGAAGCTAGAAAGGAGGCAAGGGAGGTAATGAGAGAAAGCAATAAAGTTAGAAACATCCTAAGGAGCAAAGCTTTAGTAGTTGAATGAACCAAGGGATCCAACTAAAGAAGGTAGCTAAGCTAGTCAAAACAAATGTGAAGGAGAAAATTAAGAACAAAGCAAGGGATTACGATAGTAATGTACAATGGAAAATAGTGTAATAACAAGCACTATATTAGGCAAGGGGAGTATGACAATGATGGTGAATCTTCTAACAAGTATGAGAGTGATAGTGAAAACAAGCACTTTGTTCCAAAGATCAACAATTTGATAAGTTATACGCCCATTAGTTAAAAAAGATAATTTAAAACGATCTATCAAAGAAAAACAGTCCACCATTGGTCAAAAAACAGCTAAAAATTTAGAAAAGCTCAACTTGATTAGTAGCTATTACATAACATTAACAAATACATGAATAAGATGAACCAACACAACACACTCATTTAACCAATCCACCCCCCTCCAATCAACCTCGTAATTACATGAAAGAGAGAAATAAAACCCAACTTCCAAAAATGCTCAACTTTAAAAAGAAATGAGCAAGGAACACAAAATCTTCAAACAAAAATAGTGAGAATTACATAAATTTTCAGTCGTTACCATCTTAAATTCACATACAACCCTCATTAAATTCATTAAAACACGAACAGAAACTAGTGCAAAAAGAAACTAAAAATCAAAACTTCATTAAGATGAAAACTGGGACAAAAGATGAAATTTAATTACCTTAGGGCCCTTAGAAGTAACTCTCTAGAAATGGAAATCTTCAATCATAACAAAGGAGAGTTGTGTCTTGAATTCACACACAATCTCAAGAGAGGAGAATTGTAACTAAAAAAATGAAAAAAAAAGAAGAAAATAGTTTGTAGTTGAATATCAGTTAGTTTTTATTTTAATTAATTAATCTTTAATTTAATTTACTTTTTACATTAATTAATTTTTAAATTAACGAGTTGGAAAAATTTAGGCCACATGTCAAACATGTGGCATGTAAAAAAGCTAACATGGTTTACCATGTTGGTTACGTTAACGAAAAACTTAACATTTGGATATTTTTGCAACAAATTGAAAGCTGGGATATTTTAATATCACTTTTTAAAGACCAAGTCAATATGACAAAATTGAGTAAAGTTTGAGATTTATTTTATAATTAACCCGTAAAATTATAATAACATATTGTATAATTAATTACATCAGTTTAAACGAATTTATTTAAAAACAAGCAATGCCTTTCCGAATTTAATTCTAGTATTTAACAAAATTAGATGTTGACATTATTGGAAGTATCAGTATCAGTCCTCCTGAAACAGAAAGTTGCAGTATCAAATTGTTATTCTCCTCTCTACAGTTAATAATTTCAAATGCAAATGTCTGCAAAAGAAATATTTGGAGAAGGGTTTTAATCACGTCTACGTCGAGAAGGTTTTAAACATGTTGGTAATGGCATCTGCTAGACTATGCGTAATCAGACCAAAAAAAAAAAAAAAAACGATGAAGTCGTGGCTCTTGCACTTCTTAAGAGTGGTTCCCAGTGATTTTGCAGGCAGCAATATGAACCTTAGGAAACGCGAGTTCTGGGTCCTCTTTTACGGCTTAGTTGGAACCACAGCCATCATGTTGGACCTGAAATGGAAACAGCTCAAACGGACGATTTTTTGTCAGATGAAACTAAATCAAAACCGCGTGATCCCCCAAAACGCCAAATTAGTGGTAAACCTAAACGTAACCAATTATTTACTTTCCAGGAAATACATCAATCCTTATAAAATAATTATTTTTAGCATGAACTAGTAATTTATAATATCAATTTTAATTATATTATTAATTTTCAATTACATATTTTGGAAGGCAAAGCCTTGACTTTAATGGGGATAAATTAAAATTAAATGACCCGTCAAACTTAAAAACTCAAGGCAAAAGACCCTCCATATCCAGGCTCAAAGTAGCCCAAATTAGCGATTGACCTCAAACCCTCACTTTGTGAGTTATTACATTGGTCGGTTACCGGTCAACCGCCAGAGGCAAACTACTTTTGTACGGCTCATAGGCTCCCCTCTCTCTCCCCATATACATATATACATATATCTACAGGATTCACGAATGCGATTGTGTACTTGTGGACGTCTCCCCTTCGTAAGATTTGCGTTCTCTCAGAGACACGAACTTCAGGTTAAGAGTGGGAAATAGGAGGGAGGAGAACAGAGACCCCTAAACAGTAACTCTTCCTTGCTCTCTTACTCTTTCCTTCCATCTCTTCCACTGTTTCTCGTTGTTTCTGCTTTTGACCCTGGGCGGTACTTAATATCTTTCACTTCTTAATTTCCAACCAACTTAATTCCCACAAAAAAAAAGTTTCTATCTTTGTGGTCTTTCATTTTAGTTGTTGGATTTGGGTCAATTCATACATGGCAGATGCTGTTGGATTGCCATCCTTCCATGCGCTTCGCTTCTCTTCTCTTCTTGTCACGGCCATCACTTCCAACTTGAATTCTCTCCAACCGACTTTGCCAAGTCCATACAATTCCAATGGCTTAAAGAGGAGGGTTTGTCCTGTTGTTTGTTCCTCTCCTGGAGATGTTTCTCGATTCTCTTTTAGTCCTAGAAAACAATCTCTCTCTTTCAAGGTACCAACATTGGCCTTCCATGCCCTTGTTTTGCTACTCTCCTGGTTTATTTGTGTGCAGTTTAAGTGATACTGCGGGAACCCTTTTTTCATAAAAAATTGAATTCCTTTTGGCTCAAAATGTTTGATTAACTGGTTCTGTGCAACATGTACTGTTTCTACTTGCAGTTTTAGCTTATCTTGGAATTCTTTTGATTTGAAGTCTTCCATTAATTGTGCACTTGGAGCACCTTGCAGATTATGAATTTTTGAACTTGTTTGACGTATAAGAATTCATGTGTTGTATCTAATTTTGTGCTTGAAAGTTGGATAGTTGTTAAAAGGGTGCTCTCATTTCTCTGCATTGGTCCGTTTCAGCTGTTATACTTTTTAACGATTTCGATATCTGTTCCGAAAATAACCTGATAAACATCGTACCTAATTGGACATTTTCCTTTTATCTTTTGTTTGAATGCGCGATTTTGAGGTTTGTTTTGTTGGCTTGGGTTGATTTTGGTCATTCCCTGCACTACTTGCTTTCTTTCTTTCATTGCATTGGAGATATGTGGTTGCTTTTTGGAGTAATTGAAATACGTCCATAGAAGCTCAAATGGTACCATCTTAATTTTTAGCTTGCTTAATGTTCTTATCTATAACGTTGGATCTAGAGAAACAATATCATTCAGTATGAATAAGAGCTTCAGCTGTTGAGAATTTGGTAAAACTGATATCAGATGATGATTTGTGACACTTGGAGTGGCTAAAAGTATCTGATATTGTGCAAAGATTAAGTTGGATGGCAGGATAAAAGCTGGTAATCTGCCAGTTTGAATTCATAAGAGGGGAACGCCTTTTTTTCTGTTCTGCATTTTAGATCAAAATATACTGGTTTTGATAAACTAGTCTTGTTCCAGCCCTACAGAAGGTTTGTTTTCCTTTGAACTATAATAATCATTTTTTAACAAAATAATCTACTTGTTTTTGAGTGTACCAAAACATTGGCAATGCCTTTTGCATTTCTCCAGCTTGTGAAATGCATCTCCGTATGTTTGGGCTCAGACTTTTGCTATCTGATTCCTTGTCACTTTTAAGTATTTCTGTGAAATCAAGTTTCTTTGATTAAACCTCTAGAAAACGACCTCAGAAATTTGAATTATTTATAAGCTAGATTTTCTGGAAAGAACATTGTAGATATTAGGTTGCTATGTGTGGACTGACTCTGTCAATCAGCAAAAAACTCTCTAGTCAATCTTGGTTGCTTTAGTTAGAATTTTGTGTGCTTCCTTTGCATGAACAAAGCCACAAAGCTGAAGTTTAAAAATATTGTTGAGCATTTAGAAGTTGCTTTTCCTGATCTTCTTCTTTAGTCAAGAAACGTTATTTTGGTTTATTTGTGCATGTGACAGGCTAACCATCATTTAGTGCTTCATTACAGCTACATGCGACTGTTGCTGAAACCCAACAGCCAAAATGGTGGGAGAAGAATGCAGCAAACATGGTTGACATCCATTCCACCCAAGAATTTCTGAGTGCATTAAGTCAAGCTGGAGATGGATTAGTAATTGTCGAATTCTATGGAACCTGGTGTGCTTCTTGTCGGGCATTGTTTCCTAAGGTAATTTTTGCATCGTAAAAAATTTCTTCATGATTTCAACGGCTGCTCTCTGTCTAGAATGGCATCATCCCTATAACTGTTTATATAAACAATTTTTTAATCTCTTAGTGGTAGTTTGTGTGCTTGATGCTAGTCAGAAGTAGATCTATATATGCTGATTTTGAAGATTACCACAAGGGCATCTGAGTGGCAGCAATTACTTAAATATTGCACTTCATTTTGTTACAAAATTTCATGGTTTCATGGTTGAACTTGTTAAACCTTCTCCATGTAATACTATGCCGACAATATCTGGTCATAACGTTGAATCATACCGGATATGCAGCAAAAGAACCAAGATGCTTGTCACTTTAGGACAGGAATTTATACAGTAGAATTGGTCAAGTCATATGCTTCTGCATCGTACATGATTAATGTACTTGTGATGAGAGATGAACACGCAATTTGAAAAACGTATTTAGGGCAGTTTAGACCATGAAAGAAGTGAACAGTATGGCCCTAGGTTATGATATTGTTGTATATGAGATGTAAAGGATAGCCAACCTTACAACCATATGAGTTGGAAAATTTTGGTTAGAATATAAGTTTTAGATGTTAAAAGACTGCCTTAAGGCTGTCACAGCCTTGTAGGATTTATTCAAAATGACAGTAAAGATGGAGATACCAGTCCTTGTTCTTATATCTTATTGTGTTAGATCCCGTCAATATACTTAAGTCCCATTTCATCAACTCATAAATATTCTTAATTATCCAGTTTTATCGTTGAAATCAATAATTTGTGATAGCTTAAGGGTTCAAGTAGGTGTTCTTTGGATTATGTTAAGATTAATGAAGGAAATGTGCTCTTTTTTATATATTTCAACTTGAGAACTCCTGCTGAGGAAAAGTATTATGGTATACAAAACTCTACCTAGTAAGCAATTTAAGAAGCTAATATTGTTCCAAAGTGATTTCTTTTTCCTTTTAGTTTAAAATTTTTGAAGATCAGGGGCAGATTGTTCTCCAGAAACATTTCCTTAAGCTTCATACTTCAAGAGTGATTGAGGACTATAGACGCTTGGACATTCTGTGACATGTCAGAGCAAAAATTTAGGGGCTTGACCTCATAATTAACAGGCTCTTTCTGGTAATCATGATTTCGACCTGATTTTTTTTCAACTCATCTGTCAGCTTTGCAGGACAGCTGAAGAACATCCAGAAATCCTATTCTTAAAAGTCAATTTTGATGAGAATAAGTCTATGTGCAAAAGTTTGAACGTTAAGGTGCTTCCTTACTTCCATTTCTATCGAGGAGCTGATGGACAACTGGAATCCTTCTCATGCTCACTTGCTAAGGTTGGCATTGTCCAGTCATTTTTCTTTCATGAACAAGTCATGGTTGTGAGGCCTAAAACCTGGTTACAGTTCCCTAGAAGTCTTCTTTTTTCCATACGATGCAACTATACGAACATCTCATATAAGCAGTTTACAAGTTTTCTATTGATTGTGGGAGTAGAGGCCATTCATGGTTAGTGGATAGGAAGACTGGTATCATTTTCTCGTCAAACATCTTGAGAAACAAGGCAAAATGGTATTATTTTAGTCAGTGAATTATGGATTTTGTGTCGATTATCAGAAGCTATGCAATTTGCTTTTAGACTAAAATTTAACGGAACTCTTGGAATAAGAACCTTTTGAGTGGGGAAATTTTGACTATAACATAGAACTCTGATTCACTTATTTAAAGGAAGCATACAGCTGAGAAGTCACTGGTTGATAATTTTCAATGCAGTTGGTTTTTATGTTAGAACATTTGTCCTTGATATATTGAAATTGACATGGATTATATTTTGCTTGTTGATTCTCAAACATCTGCAGTTTCAGAAAATAAAAGATGCCATTGAAATGCACAACTCGGCCCGATGCAGCATTGGATCACCCAGGGGAATCGGAGAACTTACTCTTGAATCTATCATTTCTCCAAAGGATAAGTCAGTTGGAGCAACACAAGCATAGGACTATCAATTTAAAATTTTGTTTATATCTATTTTTTGTGATGTGTACTGCTCGCTAAAATAACTCTTTGGGGTGAGTGATCCACTGTTATTCTGTATATTTAGTGTTTCCAAGTTCTTTTGAAGAACAAAAGGCCTATAGTTGTCCATCATACTACATCGATTCGTTATATGATTCTTATCTGAGTCCAATCTTTGTAACTTTAAAACACTGGCCTGAATGTAAAGTTCAGAATTTTCCTTACACTGGTTCCAAGAGTAATAAGGGATAAACTGCTTGCACTTTTCTATACCAGCCTCATCTGATCTTATTGTTTGTTCGTAGACAGCAAATAATTAGCTTTTAGTACGAAGCGTTCTTCAGTTAGATTATGCAATTGCAGAAGGTAGGAGTAAATTTGCACATCACTCGAGCTCAACCTAGGCTCGACTACCAGGCGAACTCGAGCATGAATTTTGAGGTGAGGCTGGAATTTCTTCTAAACCACGTCCAGGCCGGTGTTCTTAAGCGCTAGACTGTGCTCAGACCAACTACAATCACCAACTTGTAACAGTCATATAGGTCTCTATTTGGGCATACTTATCAGAGCCACCCACTAGAGTTTCGACAAAAGCCCATTAGCATGATAAAAATACAAAATAACCTTATCTGACTTGTTCCTGCTAATCCACGTCAGAAAGTTAACAAGCTGGGAAAGCAATTATTGGAATGGGAACATTTTTTGGTCAGTTCTACAATTTATGATGACTACTACTAAATTACAATCACACAAAGTGGCGTAGACGAAGTAAACTAGAAATAGTCCACTGCCAACCATTCAAAAATCGTAATACCACCAAAACCAAAACCAGAACCAGTACATCATCAATTTTGTACTGCTTGCTAGCTCAAGGTAGAGAAATCATACATATATGTTCTGCCAATGAACTCATTAAGTTCAAAGAAGAACCCGCGGCCATAACTTGTTTTTCATGGTTACAGAGTACAGGAAATGGTTGACATTGGCTAGTTTATGGCAGTAAAAAGAGAAGAAAAAAGCACATTCTCATTTTTACAAGTTTCGTCCTCCCAATTTGATCATTAATTTAAGTTTTTGGTGACACCTTTAACTGTCCCAAATTTCAATTATCCAAGCTGAAGGAACAATTCTGTGGAAAGATTCTATAATAATTATCTGAAAAAGAAAACTAAGGAATTTACTAGTCAAATTTTGTTCTAGGGTTCTCTCCTAAACTGCAACACAACCAAGGGAAGAAACATAGAAAAAGTTGGAAGCTTGTTCACTTGTTCCATAGTTGTTTCATTGGTCTCATCTTCCATGAACAATTAACATATCTGATTATAAACAGAATCAAGTAGCTCCGACAATAAGATTCAAGAATCAAGATCAAATCTTTTCGACACCCTCACCGCAATGAAACACTTTCAACTCACACTTGGGAGAAATGACCTGCAAAATCAACCTGGCATTAAACTCTTGCCTCACAACGGCCTCTTCTTTCTCCACCAACACGGCATCCACAATCCTCTCGTACCCACCACCGCCATCCACTATGTACGACACCAGCGCCGCCTGAACTGGTCCGAGGCTCGGATTATACGCGGCTGACTCTACGTACGAACCTCTGTACACCTTCCCTTCACAATCCACCAACGCCACTCCAGACGGGCACTTGCTGTACGGAGCATGAGACCGGTTGGCGGCCTCCAAGGCCTCGAATTTCAAATCAAAGATTACGCCATTTGGGACGTTCCCATCGCTCAGTAACGACAGGTTGTTATGATGTGGTTCGAGAACCAAAGG
Organism: Erythroxylum suave; assembly: GCA_027563595.1. Classification (NCBI taxonomy): domain Eukaryota; kingdom Viridiplantae; phylum Streptophyta; class Magnoliopsida; order Malpighiales; family Erythroxylaceae; genus Erythroxylum; species Erythroxylum suave. Next base: position 13,154,960 of record JAOSBN010000178.1, on the reverse strand, counting down.
AACATCCTTCTCCAACAGGTCGTCAGGTCCGAACCTCTGAGGCAAAAACAGAGACAATGACTCGAAATGCTTTGCGTTAAACTTGTTGCTATCTTCTTCTTGGTCGTTGATGAGGACCTGGATGTGGGGTGCCCCGCGGATTTCTTGGAGGAACTGGCGGCAGTGGCCGCATGGGGCGGAGGAGACCGCGAAATGGGTGAGTTGGGGCTCCCTATTGAGGATGAGATTCGTGACAAGGAATTGCTCGGCGTGGACGGAGTGGTGAAGAGGGAGTCCAGGGAATTCCAAGTTGCCTCCAAAGAAGATGCGGCCGGAGGGGCCCAGCCCGACAGCACCTACGTGGTAGTTGGAGATCGGCGGGCGGGCCAAGGCTCTCGCCGATTTAACCAGGGTAGGGAGCAGTTGTTGAACAGTGAGCCCAGATGCCTTTGCCATTGATTCCACTTCAGATGCTTGGAATACAAATCTGGGTCGCTCCATTTCTGTGTGCTTGTGTTGTTGGAGTCGAAGAGATGGGATCAGAGAGATAGCTCCTGAAAGTGAGGAAGGAGGGTGGGAGAGAAACAGGGGAGTGATGGAAGTTACTTATAAAAACAATGTAGGGATGTTGTTAGTTCTATGTTTAAGGTAAACAATTTATATTTTAAAATTTTGAAATTATTTTATTTTAATAATTTTTGTTATTAAAAATTAATCAATTTATTAAATATTTTGTAAAATATGTAAATTAAAAAAAATTTATAAACTAAAAAGAGTAAATAAATATCTTTAATTAAAATTTAAATTTTTCTATAAGTAAAGAAAATTGGTTTCAATCTTATTATAGAATCTTTTAAAGTTTAAACATGTTGTCTTATTTAAATTATCAAGAAAAAAGCTAATTGATTTTCTTAGTATTTTTTTTAACTGCTTATACTTATTATTTTAACCAAATCAACTGTTCTTATTTTAATATGAATAAATCAAATTCTCTAGTAAAAAGAATTGGCTAAATAGTTAATCTTTTTACTATTTAAGAAATATAACACACCAATGTATTGATGCTAATGAAATCTTCCTTACAATGATTATAAAATCAAATTGCAGAGTTGTTGCTTAGATCAGAAACTTTGGATAGGTTTAAGAAAGTATGAGAATTATAGGTCTAAACTAACTGGAAAGAGCAAATCCTTTTCTTACTAGAAAGTGATTAAGTTCCTGTTTGACACGTAATCAAACTTTGGTACAACCAGAATGGGTAGCTTTCAATCGATTTCGCATATCCTGACAAAAGGGATAAGTTGAGTAAGAGCAAGTACTTAATCAGGAGGGATGAGCGTGAGCTCCACTGATTGAGAATTGAGAACCATCTTTTGCTTGAAGATGGCAAATGACAATTAATAAAACGCATCAGAAAGCTATCCTCCCAAATAAATAAATAAAGACAGCGGCATAGTCCTCTTCCAGCATGTGGTGATCTGGGCATGCGACCAAAAATTGGGAGGGTGTCATTTCAAGTAATAAGCTCTAATAAACAAGTTTTACGATCGTTTTTGAACCGTACGAGTCAATGTCCCGATCCGATTGCCACCAGTCAGTGAAAGGTTCTCAACCTTCTTCCTGGAAGTACCCTGAAACCAATTGCATCCGATACCCTCTTCAAATTATTAGTTAATAGTTTCTCCTTTTAAATATGCCTACAGCTGCGCACTCCTTATCATAGTTCATTGTTAGGCATTCCTTTTGCATGATTCGTAAGGAGAATAAAGAAACTTACTTCACATGCAGCCATACCCAAAAGAAGTGATGCTGACTTTGGACTCACATGGAATTTTTATATGTGGAAAGTTGCTGCAAGCTTGCAAGCATTTTGTTGGAGCTGTTACTCTCTTGTGATGTTACAAAGCATGAAGCAAGTTCTGATTAGAAATGCTGTTTATTTGTCATTAAATATGGAGCTTCCTTGTCCTCTAGTGTACCTAATAAGCTTTGGTGACGACACACCTGCAACCGGATCCAAGCTATTTTCTGCTTTTGGTTACGGATCAAGTACTCAAGCGACTATAAAATCAGAAAACAGCTCAAGCTTGACGGTGACAGTTCAGTATAGTTCAATTATCATTTGCTACTAGTACTATGACATCCATGTAATCTTGAGTTGGTAAATGTCACCCGTTTCCCCCTCCCTTCAATATCTCTTTAAAAACATGGCAACTGTAACTTTCTTCCTCAAGAAGTCGAGTCCCACGAAGTTTAGTTGGATCATTGGGTGTGTAAAATTTGGATAATGCTAGTCCACATGCAAGTCATCATTTATAATTTATGCCAACGTTGGGAGAGAAAAGAGCAGAAAATAAAACTGAGCTTGAGGATGATAAGTTGACAACTATCACCAACACGAAAAAGGGAAGCAGAGAGCTTGATTACCTAAATCATCAACAGTGGCCAACTGGTTATGGATATATGCACGTTTGCTTGTTAATTTGTTGCGTCGTAGACATATCGGAGACACCTAGCATATCTTCTTCTTCTTTTTTTTCTCTGAAGTACATCATCATTCACGAGGCTATTGAAATAATATCATGAGTCTATCACATTTTTTACGCTTGTAACTATCATTGTAGATTCACGTTATTCAACCCAAATATCTAACTCCAAAAATTATGAAATTTTATTACTCGCGGAAGTTGTGTATATATAATACTAACCAAATACCTATAATTAAACTTTTGAAATTTCAATACTATTAATATGTCATATGTGGACACATTAAGACATCTTTAAAAACATTAAACTCTTAAATTTCAAAAGACATAATTATGAACTTTTCATCTACTTAACTTAAATCAACTACACCTAAAAATTATTCATATTGTCAATTTAAATCAACCGCACTTAAACATAAAGTCATGCTTATCTTCAAATATTAACCTACGTGTATCTTCAAACACATGCTCTTAACTCGTATAAAATTTCTACAATTTTTGTTTTGCATAATTTTCTTGAGAATTGAAAATGACATCTTCTATTTGTTTCACTTTTATCTCAAGATAATAAGACACGAGTCCTAAGTCTATCATCTCAAATTGATGGTCCATTGCTCTATTAAATTCTTCAAACTTCTTTAGATTATTACTTGTAAAAATTAGATAATCTACTTATAAGTTAATATCAAATTTTCGTTGTCATTTACCATTATATAGAGAACATGATTGTAAGGACAATTGATAATGTCATTTTCTTTGATATATTTATTAATTCTACAATTTCAAGTCTTAGTGCTTACTTTAGCTCCTAAAGAGCTTTTTTAAATTTTAAAACTTTATCTTTATGTCCTTTCATCATATAGCGTAGAGGTACATAAAACCTATTAGTTAAGTTAATCATTAAAAAATACTGATTTGACATTCATTTAAAAAATCTTTCACTTATTTTGAGCGACTAAAGAAAAGATTAGCCACATGATCTTCATGTGAGCTCCTAGAGCAAAATTTCTTCGTAATCAATCCCTCAACATTCTTTGTACCCTTCACAACAAGATAAGCTTTATATCTTCCCAACACCACTTTTGAATTTTCCTTTGTTTTTATATATCCATTTGACACCGAGTGCAACACGTTGATCGAATTATCGAAACCTTTAAAATTAATTTTGATTATCTAAACACTTGTAGTAGTCGTGGAATTAAGTTGAATCGCACGAAAACTAAAAACTAGTTTCTTAATTTCAATTGACAAAAAAATTAAGGGTTTAAGATTAATTAACTAATTTACTAAAATCGACAAGAAATTAAAATAAATCAACTGAATATAAAAATGATAAATTCAAGAGTAGTTAACTTTGATTCAAGGGAAAGATATTATCTAATTGTAACATTAATCATTGGTCTAAAAAGAATGATTTTCACAATTCAAGAAATTATTTCGAAACATATAAGTCTCAAAATTTTCTAAATTAATTAGTTAAAACTCAGCCTTCAAACTAAAAATTACCATCAGTTGATTGGGTATAGTAGCTTTCCATATCAATTAAATGATAATAAGAAGTTTAGAAAAATAGACTAGACCCTAAATTAAATAATTAAGATAGTCACAACTACTCAACTTAGTTTTCTTATTTCTCTTAAGTTAAATATACAAATTCATAAATAACCTATTTACTACTTGTACTGTTCCTTCAGGACAATTATGGATCGTTGAATTAATGGATAGCTATATAATAATCAACATCAAATTAATTTGTCAAATAAATCAATATTAATTATTTATGAAATACAAGAACAAAAAACAAGAAATACTTGAATTAAAACATAAATATAACTTTAGAACAAATTGTCACAATGTTACAACTATAGTTTTGAATCCCATGAATTAAAATATTTGGATTTAGCCACACATGGCTTTAGTTCTAACACCAAAAATAGAAGAACAAATGTAATATTGAGAGAAAACTACTAAGAAAATGAAAAGAGAATGTTGGAGAAGGTGGTAATATGATTCTTGTATTTCCATAAAAAATTCAAATTCCTACATAAAAAGGATGGAAATGGGTTTCTTATTTGAATTCTAACTCTTGGAATGCATCTGGAGTTCGAAGTGATCTCGCGTTATCTATTGTAGTAACCTGTTCACTTTTTTCAATATTGTTGATTTTGATCAATAATGTTCCAATTTGATGAAACCTCCAGTTGTCATCCCCTAAAATAAAACAAATATTAAATTTCCTATTTAAGCACCAAAATATAGCTAAAAAAAAGAAATAATTCTAATTAATATAATCAAATAATATCTTATCAAATTCCTCTACACTGGACTTATACTTGTCTTCAATCACACATCAATGATCCTTATAACAACTTCTCATCTTCTTTCATGTTATCCAAAAATATCTCGAAAGCTAATACATGTTAAAGGTTTATGATAAAATAACAATAGAGCGAATAAGCACTCATAGGAAACATTTTTAAAATTAAAACATATCTTCTCATAAATTCCATCAAAATTAAATAAAATAAGACTTGACACACTCTCACAGATTTCACTTTATACACTCAAAATGTTTAGGGTTCATTAAGCTCTAAAATCAAAGCATAGTGAGTTATTTCCATAAGCCTGTTCATTAATTATATCTCCATCACTTAAGAAAAATGAATTTAATGCATAAATCAAAGGGACTTGATAAGGGTTGTAATATGGCATAGGTAATGTATGAAAAAAAGAAGGTTTTACGTTAAATAAATTGAAGGAAATCTTACAAACTTATCCACACAATTTTTAACTTAATTTCATCAAAGAGTCACTTGATTCAAATAACATCCTTTTCAATCGCCTTTTTGTTATATTTTTGTCTTTGTTCATATTTTTATTTTTTAACAAGAAATTCAAAGAGGAGATTTCTTTTCTTTTTTTTTCTTATACTTCTCCCCCATTTATAAAAATGAAAAATCAAAACAATGCAACTTGCATTAACTAATTTAATTTTCATAGAAATAGTCAAAATTTTATACAAATAAGCTCGATACAATTTCTTTAATTTAGGAGTTCAAAATTAGTAAGGACGTCAACAAAAGAAGGGTAAATTTGGTTTATAACAAGGTTAGTATTTAAGAAAAGAAAGGTTAAGGCTCAAAATGGTTTTCTAGGGATAAAAAAAATAAGATATGTTTAGGTCAATAATGGTTATCCTAAGTACTTTTATCATCTTTATGCATAGATTCATCAAAAATGTAATCCCGACGTGTATTCAAAAGCAAGTTTTAGCATAAACAAAACTATATTTAATAACACACAACAAAAAGATATATATAAGCACAAATGTGATGAATCCTCTAGGCTTAAAGCTCATGTAGGTGTTAAAATGCATCAAGACTTACACACTTTCGTTCAACAAAACCAATGAGATACTTAAAGTAATTTAATGAAAAACACTAGTCATGCTTTTCTTTTTCATAAATCATAACTTAAACAAAAAATGTATACTAACTTAAGGATTATTGATAAACAAAAATAAAAAAATTATGAGGTCACTATGAGAAATAATCAACATATGAATCATAATATTTATAAGTTCTAGCACAAATCACAAAGTTCATCATAATATATATTTTCTTGCTTCCCCACACCTAAATCATGTGTTATCCCCAATGAATGCATAAGATGTTCATATGTCATAAAAATAAAAATAAAAATAAAAATAAAGCACATAGTAGAAGACTCCCCTGAATTGTGAGTGTTTGCAAGAAGATGTTTTATAATGTCGATGGACATAGTAGAGTGTGTGATGAGCTGTGGACTGGTTGTTGTTTTGGTGTTGTGGGGTTGCAGAAAAAGAAATATAAGAATTTGGGGTTTTGTTTTTGGTATAAATAATAAATTTTAATTTTTAAATTATTAAAAAAAAATTATTATTTATTATAAATTAAAAATTTCTTGAAAGTAAAACATACTACTAGCATCTATAAGGCGTGATCATGCCTTATACTTATTATAGTAGTTTGTTACATCTTATGAATGTTATTATTTTGGAATTTCATGGATTTCATTCCAAAAAGTTAAATCACATAAGACATGATCTCGCATTAAATAGATTTTGTATTATGGAATTTTAAGTCTTTGATCCTGACATCGAATTATATAAGGTGTGATTACGCCTTATGAAATTTATTATTTTTGAAAATTTTAATACCCATTTTTTCTTAATCTAACCGAATAACTTTTAAAAAATAAGAAAATGAAAATTATATATAACTAAATCAAAACTAATAAAAACTACCATATTTAGGGTTACCTCCCAAAAAACGCAATTATTTAAAGTCGTTATGCTTGATAAAGCTTTTTCATCTTAAACTTCTACGTAATTACAGTTTTGTACTCCTTAAGTAGTGTTACTAGCCTTTCCTCTTATCCAGTCAACCTTTTTTAGATGATTGTAGGTAATGACTTTCCTTCACCCAAATAGGTATATTTTAGATGATAAGGCAAGGCCTTTAATTCTATCTTCGAAACCTGCAAAATAAAAGGTGATATTTTCTTGTGAGTTATAGAATTTCAACATTTTAAAGTTTTCAAATCTATTAGCATCGTTGACAATGATTCTACAACTTCACAAGTTTCATCAACTTGCTTGTTTACTTTCGGTTTAACACTAAACTCTGTCTCATCATCAACATTTTCTTCTTAAAAAATATCCTATACAAATGAATCCATAATATTCATATGATAAATGGATTCAAAATCATTAGGGTACTTTATTGTCTTAAAAATATTAACTTCGCTATTTCTTTATCATACTCAAAGGAAAGTATACCCTCATCCATATCGATTTTCGTCTTGGCTATCTTCGTAAGTTGCCTTCCCAATAAAATTGAAGTTGAATGTTTAACACTATCTCAATCCATTTTTAAAAAGTAAAAGTCCACTAGAAATACTAAACTGTTAACTTAGACTAAAACATCTTTTATAACACCAATAGGACGCATATAAGAATAAGCAACTAGCTGAATAATCACATTATTTTCTTAAAAAAATGAAATTTAAAGCTTAATAAATTGAGTATGATATGACATTAATAAATGCATCTAAGGCATTAATAAAGGCATCTAAGTCTAGCGTGATATGCTCAATTTTCTTATTACTAATGACACACAAAAGTGTAAACTGATAAATTATATACCTATATTTAGTGTGTCTTGCTAGTTAGTTAATGTTTTCATACTATTTTTGTTACTTATTTCACTTCAAGAGTATTATAGGTGATAATTGCCCTTATAAACCAAAAGAAGATGTATTATGGTGAAGTTATAACATAGAACGGAAGAATTAGAGCAATTGTGGACTTATAAGACTATGTATAGTGACTGTGTAAGTCTCTATAAATGTGTGGAGCTACAAAACAAAATTCCTACCCTTGTGGAGTTATACGCCCATGTATGTTGACATACACAGTCTCTGTGACCATATAAGTCACAATTTGAGATGTTTTTGGAGATACATGGTCACCTACACGATTGTGTAAGTGACCATATATATCCCTGAAATCCTAGTTTTTACTATAAAAGGATATTATCAAAGGCTCTATGAAAGGTGACAGATTAGAAGCATTTTTGAGTCATAAGAAACACAAAGAACAGGTAGTTTTAAATAAAGGACGAGGAAAATATAAAGATTACATCATATATAAGATCTGATGGAGAGTATCATTCAATCCAAATTACAAAAAGATTCATTAGAGATAAAAGGGGGGATTTGGAATATGAATTCTTTTATTTCTACTTGTTCTTCTGAATGAAAGCGATCTAGAAGGGGGGTTGAATAGATCGTTTAAACTTTTTTCGCACAGATCTACAAAAATTAATAAGTTAATACACAAACAATCAAATAAACTAAACAAAGAGAGTAGGGAA
>JAOSBN010000178.1:13097777-13135522 GCA_027563595.1 Erythroxylum suave | reverse complement strand
CCCTAAGCCCTATTTTCAAGTTCCAGCTACAATCTACATCAATTATAGCCTATTCTATTCTACTTATCTTTGTTTTTTCCTTCCCACACTACGTCACTAAAGTTTACAAGATATTCACACATGGCAAATTTAGGACATCATCAAGCAGATACGTCGTCAAGCTGAAATAAGTTTAGCCATATTTTTCACTAGTTTCATAGGTTGTGAGGAGGTTAGCCTCCACTTTCCCATTTTCTTTCCCATTTTGTTAGGAGGTTAGCCTCTACCTTCTCAGTTTCTTTCCCATTTTCTTTCTTTGTATTAGGGAGTTATTTTTCCCTTATTGTGTTTAAGGGTTTCAGTTAATAAAGAACTCTTCTAAACTCAAGAAAGTTTTCAGTTTCTTTATCACTCTAACTACCTCCATAGGGTGTCTTAAGAAGCCACCCAATCATTCCCTAGAACTTGTTAACTCCTCTTCCTCTAGACACACACAGGCCGACTCATAACTCATTCCATAACATAGGACTGTAACAATTTGGTTTTGAAGCAAGGAGTTATGAGAGACTACAACAACAACAACCCAGTAGAAATTCCATTGACATGTGTGGTTTAGGGAGGTCTAGTAGTACACATTCCAAATGACTCACATGAAAAAAAAGATGGTACGGAGTCACTAGCTTCGACAGAAGACAGCAGTAGCTAGTCTCACAAGGGAAAAGGAATCGCAGGGGTGTCAGGCTCAAAATTTTAGGAGGTAACACTGTTCCCAAATTAACCAAGCTAGATTTTCCCCGTTTTAATGGCCAAGATGGCCCCCTAGGCTGGTTGAGTTGTTTTGAGCATTTTTTTTGTGACTAACAAACGCCAAATGAGGAGAAAGCTACTCTTGCCTCCCTCCATTTGGAAGGCAATGCTTAGATTTAGTTTTGTAGTTGGAAAATGACCTGCCTCAACTTATTTGGGAGGAAATTTCCCAACAATTTCATCTGTAATTTGGGCCACCCATTGCAGCCACAAGCTGGGAGAACTAGCTAAGTTATAGTAGCAAGGTTCAACGACGGATTATCAAGAAAAGTTTGAGTAGCTCATTTCTAGGGTCGGAATGTTGACTCAAGACCAGAAAATTGAGCTCTACATTAGCGACCTTGCTGATTATATTGCTATTGAGGTGGAGTTGGATGACCCACTTGACCTTGCAACAACAATGAGTAAGTCAAGGCTATACGAGCGCAATGGCCAAGACCACAAGGGATTTCCAAATGAGATACGACAGGTTAAACCTATTGATTTATTACCTAAATCTCTCGTTCGGCCTGTTAAACAACTGACTAGGGCTAAGATGGAGGAGAAACGTCTCAAGGGCCTTCGCTTTAATTGTGACGAGCCCCATATTAGAGGCCATCAATGCAAAAAGCTCTTCTAGATTGAACTGGTTGAAAATGAAAAAGTTGAAGCAGTTGTAGAAGAAGCCTCAGATCACGACTTACTAGGAGGTTCTTATCCATTGGTAAGGCACTTCCCTAACTGACGCAGCTTGAGAACCTATTGATTCTATGTGCCAACGGTTTCCTTCCTTTTTGGTTGAGGGAAAATGAGTATTAGAGGGCTGGAGAAATGTTAGCAGCCTTAAATTCTATAATAGATCCACACATGACAAATTTAGGACATATCATCAAGTAAAGACGTCATCAAACAAACACATCATCAAGCTGAAATAAGTTTAGTCATATTTTCCATATGTTTCATAAGTTAGGAGGTTGGCCTCCACTTTCCCACTTTCTTTCCCATATTGTTAGGAGGTTAGCCTCCACTTTCCCATTTTGTTTCCCATTTTCTTTCCTAGCATTAGGGAGTTAGTTTTCCCTTCTTGTATTTAAGGGGTTTTAGTTAATAAAGAAGGTAGTAGAGAATTCATGGCAAGCCCTCTTGGTACTTCTAAACTCAAAAAAGTTCTCAGTTACTTCAGCACTCAAACTACCACCATAGGGTGTCTTAAGGAACCTCCCTATCATTCCCTGGAACCTGTTAACTCCTCTTCCTCTAGACACATTTGCTGACCGTAACATAGGATTGTAACAAGCAAACACTTCTTTCCTGCTACTGGGGCCATAATTATGTAGAAGTGTTAGGTTCTACATCTACTTGATTTCTTTCTTTTTTTGCTAAGGTTTTCTGATGTATACTAACTTCTTCTTAATTGAGGAGGGGCAAAAAGGCTGCTACTTGGTTTCATGCGTTTTGATGTAAATATTCCTAAATAGTTTATATGTGTTTACTGCATTGTATTCTTGGCAGCTCTGTAATAAGCACATGAATTTTCCTTTATTTTTTCCTCAACTTAGTCATAATATGTTGGAATGAAATTTAATTAGTAGTGTGTTTATTGGAGGATGATTTTCAATTGAAAATGCAAAGAATGTTGGTTTACTTTCTAGGTTGATTTACGGTGATCTAGGAAACTAGAAATAACTATTGACAAAAGGAAATGGCTTGTCAATCTATCAGAGGGTGACAAAAATATTTGCCAGTTATGGCTAATGAATTATTTAATGGATATGGGCTTTATTTGTTCTTGCATTTATGTGAAAACGATCTAGAAGGGGGGTTGAATAGATCTTTTAATTTTTCGCGAAGTGCTACAAAATAGAGAATTAAAACACAAGGCAAACAAAAACAAATCGAAATATAAAAGAATAGAGAAGAGAAGCAAACACAATATGTATAGAGGTTCAATGCTAAGACCTATGTCCTCTACCTAAGCTCTCACTTTGGATTTTGTCAAAGCTCTTTACTATACACTTTTTAGTTTAGTGTGAACTCTTCCAATCAACTTGACTTCCGGCTTAAGCTACACTTTACTGATGATTTGTATTCCCAGAACAAATCTTACCTTCCAAGCGATTCTTCTCTAATTACTCAACTCACAATAATAACAAGGATAGTAATGAAGTAATAAAGTTCAATGCAGCTGAAGACAATCAGGATATGCTATGTAAGCAATATGAGAGCAATGAGACGATAATTTTTCACTATAGCACGTATGCTTCTTTTAGAACTTGTGTCATCATTCCTCTGAAGTGAAGACCTCTATTTACAGACTTCAAAACGTTCCTGAATGCTCCTAGCCGTTGTAGAACGCTCCTAGCCGTTGTAGAATTGAAATCGTTTGACAAATTCAAATTCTGTTCAGCTGTAACCGATAGTCGACTAGTCGGTATGTAATAGTCGACTAATACATCATAGTCAACTTGTCTTCCAAGTGATAGTCGACTAGCACACTATTTTTATATGAATCTTCAGCTCTGTAATTCGAATAGTCGACTTATAACATGATAGTCGACTTGTCAGGTTCTCCAACTAACAGATCTGATTGATTCTACAGTCTTTGACTGTATCAAAATCTTCATACAACATCTTCACATGAAATCCATGTTTTTATTTCTCTGATCCTCATTAGTCGACTAGTGCAATTTTGATCCTCATAAGTCGACTAGTGTAATTTTTCAAAATATGTGCTTTTCATCTCTGACTAGTGTTATTCTTCATCAGCATGATAGTCAACTTGTGCAATTTTTAGTCGACTGATGTTCCATTTTTATTAACTTCCTTTTAATCCAATTAACCTGAAATAATGTCTTAACCATTTCTTAAGTTTTATTATTATCAAAACATAGAAGGATTTGATTTGTCAACCTCTATTGGTCCAACATTATGGACTTCTGTTATTTCCATTTTTTAATATTGTTTCAAGTAAACCATTGGTTTAATAACATGGTCAAGTGATTATGTTTGATATGACCAGGCGGTCTTGGAAACTGTTGCTAGAGTAAAGTCAAAGAAAAACGAAACTAAGGAGGAGAAGTATGTATCCTATCTGTAAATAAACATTCTGATTGCTGTTTTTCTGACAAGTGCTCTGTGAAATGAGTTGTGGAAGTCAGATTAAAGATCTGCTGTACTTGTTGCCAATCTTGTGCTAGGTCGTTTCAGTTTCATGATGTTTTCCATCTGGACAATGATAATGGTGCAGAAGATACACCAATGTTGATTGATCAAAAGGTACTTTAGGCACATACCATTACTTATTCTTGCAGATGTAGCCTGAATATCATTCCTAGATTAGCAGCCAGTTATTTACCTATCATACATATGTAAAACTTGTTGGTGATGGGACTTTCATCTTCAGGACAATGTTTTTATCATGTCCAACTTCAAGTCAAAGTACCCTATCCTACAGCTAGACTTAAGGTGGCTGGCTTAATTGCTATTCATTGTCTTTTCTTAAAATCATGGTTTACTGATACTATTTACTCTTATGGAGATACTTGCAGATTGATATCTGATCTAGTAGTTGTAATTGTATCAGCAGCTTGTGGTGGAATTGCGTTTGCATGTGCTGGACAACCGGTGAGAATAAAGCCATTCATTGGTGCTTTGGCTGTAATAACTGCTAACTTTAGATCCCACTTTTTTGGTAATTTTTGTGCATTCTTAGATATTATGGGCATGAAGGGATGGTTTTTGTCTTCTTAATTCTGCTTGAGTTTAGAAATATGTACTTCTACTGCATTTGGGTGATCAACATGTTTGTAATTTCTTCTCTTGTATGTTATGTTTAGGTAATTACTGGATACCTTCTGGCAGGATCCGTTATTGGGCCTGGAGGACTGAGTTTTGTTAGTGAAATGGTTCAAGTATGTCGATTTGCCTCTGCCAAATACATTTACAATGCATTATTGAATCAAGTCCTCTAGTAATTCAATATTAAAAGGTCTGAATTCAACTCTTATTGGATAAATATGGCATTATTGAACCAGGTAATTCAAAACTTAAAAAAGGGCTGGATTTAACTCTTATTGGATAAGTGTGGCTAATATGTGAAAATTGGCTATGAGATGAGACATTACTTTATCTCAGTGCTTAATAATTTAACATTTGATTATTTTTTCTTGCCTTTAACTTTTTCCAGTATGAATTTTTTGATTGATATGTGCTTCAGGTTGAAACAGTGGCTCAATTTGGTGTTATTTTTCTTCTGTTTGCATTAGGTCTGGAGTTCTCCACATCAAAGGTTTGCTTGTATATTTCTCACTGCTTTCACATGTCTCATTTATTTTTTTGATTGATCTACATTTTGGGAATGCAGCTTCGTGTTGTCCGAGCTGTTGCTGTTTTGGGAGGTCTTCTGCAGATTTTCCTGTTTATGTGCTTGTGTGGAACAACAGTCTTGGTATTCTGCATATAAATTCTGTATATGTTAGCACATATTCAAAGATGAAATCACAATGTTGTTAACCGTTTATTTTAAATGCAATCAATTTTTCTGGAAAAGAAAAGACAACATTTAATAGTTCTTTCCTGGGACTCTGCAATGTCATGAAGCGAATTACTAACAAACGTCAAACAGTCTGATTATTTGACAAATTAGAAATTGACCCTTAGAATTGCTAGCAGACCTTAATATTCTCACGATTAATTTTGATTTTGACTGCTGCTTTTTCCCTTTTTTGTTTTAAAATATTTGCATTTTTTCCACACAAATATAATTACATTGTTTCAAGGATTGTGGTCAAGAATATCAAATTTTACTGGGACAATTGACAAGAGACACAATTACTCTTTATTGTTTCTTACAATTCTTGTTTTATACAATTGCTTTAGCTTAATGCTTTTGATAGGCAATTTTATGTTTTCTGCAGTTGTGTGGTGGGAAACCCTCTGAGGGAGTATTTGTTGGCGCATTCTTGTCAATGTCTTCAACAGCAGTGGTAAATGTCTGCTCAATGTTTATCTTAGCAACTTCCTATATCCTATTGTAAATTGTATGTACATGAGGTCTATAATTTCAAACTTATATAGTTGGAATCTACTCCATGCTGTTGCACTGAAGCTTGTGCATTGAATATATTTTCTTATACAACTTGTCTTTGATCTGTATGATTAATAATGTAGTGAGGTTTAAACAGAAAGGAGGAAAACCAATATTAAGTTTGCAAGGGTGCTTACACTTCCGAATAGTCTTTGACCTGGTTATCTTTGTACCAATTAGTTTTGAAAACTTTTTTGACTGAATGCGCAAAGACAAAAGAGCTTCTCCAGATGGAGCTGATACTGGATTGGGGCCAAGGCAACTGCTTTGTTCCGACTCTTGTTTATTTCCTGAACCTCACAATTATTGTTTTTCTATTACAATTTATAACTAGGTAGGTGCTAAGAATAGATGCTGAATTGCAGTGTCATTAGAGTCCCAACAGTTTGTTCCTGTATCTAAATCATGTTTCGGTTGCTTTGCCACAGGTTCTGAAGTTTTTGATGGAAAAGAATAGCATTAATTCCCTTCATGGTCAGGTGGCCATTGGTACCCTAGTCTTGCAGGTATTTAATGCAGATACTGCAACAATCAATACAATCAGATAATTTCTTTCAGGGCCAGATTCTTCAGTTCAGATTATTATTGCGTACATCTCTGCTAATAGATTTTGAGCCTTCGTACCCTGTCAGGATTGTGCAGTGGGTCTGCTGTTTGCTTTGCTTCCCGTTCTTGGAGGCACCTCTGGGATTCTTCAGGGAGTAATATCCATGACAAAATCGTAATAATCTGAACACCGTCGTACTGTTGTGTATTTGATGTAAAATTCGTGTGATCATACTTTTATACTCCATAGAAGAGAGAATAAACTTAAAACTAACTTATGAATTTCTTTATATAGTTCTAAAATACCTCTATAAGTGTCAGGTCTTGTATACCCTCTGTTTCTACTATATTTTTACGTTGCTAGTACTTTACCAGCTGTCTATCTATTGCTAAAAGTGTAGTCCTTTTCCTAATATAATTAAGATTCATTACACACCATTTTTTTCCATTCTACATTGAAGATTTCGGAGCAGGGAAAAATCTAAATAGAATAGGGTTGTAGTCACATATTTCCTACACTTGTTAATCACTTATTTACGAGTTTTGAGATATAAATAATTAAATAAATATCCCAGCTAAATAGGAATGTACATACTTAACTCCTAAAAAATAGACCTAAAATCATGAGTACAGCTGTCAACACTCCGCAAGATGGATTATGTATATCTACCATACCCATCTTGCATACAAAGGAATGAAATAATCTATTACATAAGCCCTTAGTAGTACATTTGCTAATTGACTCTCTGAATTTGTATAGCTGATTCTAAGGCTTTGATCATCCAATTTTTCTTTTATAAAGAATTAATCAATCTCAATATGTTTTGTACAATCATGTTAGACTGGATTATGAGCAGTGCTAATAGTTGCCTTATTGTCACATTGTAGCAACTCGGATTTCTTTCCAAAAAGATGTACATCTTGCATCAACTTAAGTCATAGAAGTTCACATAAGGCGCCTTGTGCCATAGCTCTGTATTCTACTTTCAACTTTCAATCTAGCAATGCTACCTTGTTTTTCCCTTCTCTAAGTGACTGGATTTCCACTAATAAAGGGAAAATATGTAGAAATAGATCTTCTATCGTTGGGAGATCCCGCCCAATCAGCATCAGGGTATGCTTATATTCTTAAATGACCATTGTTTGAGAAGAGAAATTATTTACTAGGGCTAGATTTGGGATACCTCATCCAAAAAACATCAAGATGGATAGTCCGAGTGCTATGCATAAATTGACTTACTATACTCACTTCATAGGCAATGTCAAGTTGTGCATGGGAAAGATAAATCAATCTCCCAACCAATCTTTGATATTGATCAATCTCCCAACCAATCTTTGATATTGAAGAATGTCAACCAATTCTTCGATATTTTCCTTTAATCTACTGATAATGGGAGTATCAGTATGATTATAGCCTAACATTCCTGTTTCCTTTAGTAAGTCATGAACATATTTTCTTTGGGAGATAAATATGCCCTTTGCTAATCGAGCAACCTCTATCCCAAGAAAATATCTTAGTTTGCCCAAATATGTAAGCTCAAACTTAATGGACAAATATTTCTTCATTCTAGTCATTTCTTCTTGAATGTTACACGTCACCACTATATCATCAACATATACAATAAGAATAGTAATCTTACCATAATGATGACTGATGAACGTAGTGTGATTTGCATTACTCTGTTTGTGACCAAAAACAATCATTGCTTTGTTGAATCTATCAAACCAAGCTCGAGGTGACCATTTGAAACCATACAAACCTTTCTTTAAATCTTTCCTTTCAGTTTTTTGATATGAAAAGCCAGGTGAAATCTCCAAATAAACTTCCTCTTCTAAATCACCATGTAGGGAGGTATTTTTAACATCAAATTGTTGAAGGTCCCATCCAAGATTAGCTACACATGATAAGAGGACTCTTACTGAATTCATCTTGGCAATAGGTGCAAATGTTTCTTTGTAATCAATCGCATATATTTGGGTAAAACCCTTTGCTACAGATTGAGCCTTGAGCCTCTCAATAGAGCCATCCTCCCTATGCTTCTCTGTGACTGCCAATTTACATCCTGCTAGCTTCTTAGCCAACGGAAGATCGTCAAGTTCCCAAGTTCCATTCTTTTATCAAGGCTTTCATCTCTTCCACCACAGTTTCTTTCCATTTAGGATCATTAATAGCTTCCTTCCACCCTAGTGGTAAAGAGATAGAATGCAAGGAAGAAAAGAAAGCTCTATAGGAAGTGTCCGTGCATCATAGGAAACAAAGTTAGAGATAGGATGTTAGGTACATGATCTAACTCCTTTCCTAACGGTTGTTGGAAGGTCAAGATCACTATCACATGAATTATGGGAAGTAATTTCAGCAGATAGATTGGAAACATGAAGAGATGAATTATATGATTCCACAAGAGTTGAGTCCAGGTTGGATGATTGGCTATGAAGAGTATTATTTATGACAACATCCTTCTTTTTCTTGTGTGCATACCTCAACAGATTAGGTCTGTCCAGTCTACTTGTTGCCACATCAATTTTTATTCCCCTAACGGAATAAAAAATCTTACCATCATTGCTTCCATGCCCCCCTTGACCGTTATATGCATGCAACTCGAGAATAGGTTGGACAGGAGAAACCATACCTTTCACAATCATTGTCCCCCTAAAGATGTGATGGATGAAAAGGAAAGAATGCTTTTGCCTCACGAAAAGTGACATCCATACTCACGTAAAACTTTCTAGTGGGTGGATGATAGCATTTATATCTCTTTTGAGTAGCAGAGCATCTAACGAAAGCACATCTCAAGGCAATATGATCAAGTTTTCCCCCAATCTTTTTATGCATAAAACAAACACAACCAAAGATTTTTGGAGGGATAATATAAGAGTTATTACCTTGAATGAGTTCCATTGGACATTTGAAATTCAAGGCCCTTAGAGGCATACAATTGATAAGTTATGCAAGGGTAATAACTGCATCACCCCAATAAGCCTTAGGAACATTCGTAATCAACAAAAGAGCCCTAGCAATTTATAAAAGATGTCTGCCTTTTCGTTTAGATGCACCATTCTGAGCTGCAATATTAACACAATTGATTTGATGTATAATCCCATGAGTATCTAAATAGGTATGAAAGATTTTCTCCCTACACTTGGTACCATTATCATTGCATAAGATTTTCACCTTACGATTGAATTGTGTGCTCATTTTTCACAAACATTAAATGCACCAAATTCATCCTATAGTATCAATCAATCAAGGTCACAAACCATTTATAACTAGATAGGGAAACCACTAGACTAGGGCCCCATAAATTAGAATGAATCATCGCAAAACGGACAAGTGTTTCTTATTAGGGAAGGATATGAAGTTCTAGTACGCTTAGCAAGTTCACAAGCATCACAAACTAAGTTCTCCACATTTTAAATAAACTAGGAGCTTTTTCTAAATCAAAAAAATGAAGGATGTCCTAATTGTCTATACCAGGGAATAATTTGGCGTTGAGTTGATGTAAATTCACCAAATAAAGCTTGAGCTTTGAAGTGAGGTCCTTCAACTAGTTTATATAAGCCATTGTGCAGTTTACCATAGCCAATCATTTTTCTAGTGCTCAACTCTTGTATAGCACAATGAGAAGGCAAAAAATTAAATTTTACAATTTAAATCTCCTGTAAGAGTACTAACGAATAGAAGATTATGTGAAAAACAAGGAATGTGTAATGCATGAGGTAAGTTGATGGAAGGAGTAAAGTTTATATATCCTTTCCCGATAATAGGAGAGAAGACATATCAATTGTACAGATATTCTGCTTCTACACCTGATTTGGCAACAATATCTTGCATCTTACTTTTCCACGATACAAGATTTCCTCCAACAAGAACACAAAAGCCTGAAGTAGAATGCCTATGGCTTGGAGAATCTGCCGAATCAACATTATAGTATCCAATAATTTGTGAATGACCCTGATTTTCATATAATAATCCTTTTCCTGGTGCACCCTTAATGTACCTCAAAATTAGAATAACTGCATCCCAATGACTATCATATAGAGTTTGTAAGAATTGACTAATAACACTAACAGAGAAAGAAATATCAGGTCGTGTTATGGTGAGATAATTAAGTTTTTGTACCAATCTCTGACCTTGGCTAGGATCAGCAAGTGGCTCCCCCTGATCAGGTAAAAGCTTTGAATTAGGATCCATAGGAGAGTCTATTGGTCTACAATCTGACATCCCTATTTCTTTTAGAATATGCAATGCGTGCTTTCTCTGAGAGAGTACAATACCAGATTTGGATTGAGCAACTTTTATACCAAGGAAGTATTGGAGTAAACCCAAATCTTTTGTCTGAAAATGACGGAACAAATGTGTCTTCAATTGTTAAATCCCACCTTGATCACTTCTAGTAATGACAATACCATCCACATGGATAATCTGACAGATACATTGTTCTGATGATGTATATTTATAGAAGACAGAACGATCAGACTCACATCGATACCAACTCTTGAACATGACTAAACTGTCCAAACCAGGCATGAGGAGATTATTTCAAACCATATAAAGGGCGACGAAGCGTACACACTAAGTTAGACTCCCCTTAAGCAACAAATCCAGGTAGTTGCTCCATATAAATCTCTTCCTGAAGCTCACCATGGAGAACGAAAATTTTAATGTCCAATTGATAGAGAGGCCGGCAAATGGCAGCCATGGATAAAAACAAGCGAACAAAAGAATTTTGGCCACACGAGAAAAAGTTTCATAATAATGCAACCCATAAGTCTGTGTATACCTTTTAGCCACCAAACGTGCCTTTAGTTGATCAACTTGACCATTTGGACCAACTTTGGCCATATATATCCAACGACAACCAACAGTGGAATGACCTAGTGGCAACGAATCTAACTCCCAAGTATCGTTATTATGTGAAGTAGTCATTTCTTCAACCATTGCTTAATGCCACCCGGGGATCACTAAGGGCCTCATGGACATTAGAAGGAACAGAGATAGAAGAGATGGTGGATACAAAAGCCGAATATGTTGGTGATAAACGATGATAACTAAGAAAATTATCAATAGGATGAGGGTTGCGAGTGGAACATGTACCTTGGCGAATGGCAATGGGAAACTAATCTTAAAGAGATAGAACTGTAGCAGGTGAGGAATTCAGAGCAAGAATTGAATCAACAATAGCCTTTACAGGGGTCTCATCATCAGGATAAATGTTAAATCTGTTGGAGATGATGAGTAGAATTGAGAAGATTTAAAGAATGTAACATCAATAGAAACAACATATTGATGTGTTGATGGAGAATAACACTTATAAACCTTTTAAAGACGTGAGTAACCTAGAAAAACACATTTGGTAGATTTAGTTGACAACTTATCTTGAATAGGGGAAAAGATATGAACGAAACATGTGCAGCCAAAGACTCGTGGTGGAAGGGAGAATAATGATTGATCAGGAAATAAGATGGAATGGGGTAACTCATTTTGTAGACTGGATGAAGGCATGCGATTAATCAAGAAGCATGCAGTTAAGACAACATCTACCTAGTGTTGTGATGATGAAACCCGATTGTGTGAAAGCAAGGTACGAGCAATTTCTATGAGATATCTATTCTTACATTTAGCAATCTCATTATGTTATGGAGTATAAGCTTATGAGGTCTAATGAGGAATTCCTTGGGAAGACATAAATTGAGTGAAGGGAATAGACAAAAATTCACGAGCATTATCACTTTTCAACACACAAATATTAGTGTTAAGTTGTGTCTTAATTTTTGCTCAAAATATTTAAAAATGGAAAATAATTTTGAACAAGCTTTCATTAAAAATAACTAAGTGCAACGAGAATAATCGTCAATAAATGTAACAAAATATTGAAATCCCAAAATAGAAGAGACAGGAGAAGGACCCCAAATGTTTGAATGAACTAACCCAAAAAGGGGATGTAGCTTGTTTATTGACATGCTTTGGAAAGGGACTTTGAGAATGTTTTCCAAGCTGACAAGATTCACAATCTGAGGAAGATGAAGTAGTTAAACCAGGCACCATCTTTTGCAGCTTGAACAAACTAAGATGACTCAAACGATTATGAATTAGAATTGGAGATTCTGAAATAGTGCATGCTGTAGGTGAAGGAGGTACATTTAATTGATAAAGGCCTTGTGACTCATGTTCTGCACCAATCTTTCGTCTCATGTTGCAATCCTGTATAACAACAGAATTTTTATTAAAAGTAAGAGAACAATTTAAGGATCGTGTAAGTTTACTGACGGATACAAGATTAAAGGGGCAGTTAGGAATATAAATAACAGATTCTAAATGCAAGGATGGAAGTGGTTGAGCAGAACCCACAACTTTAACAACTGTTTGAGTCCCATTAGCTAAAGTAATAGGAGGTAAAGATGTATTGTGAGTAAAGTAAGAGATTAAATGTGGGATATGATCAGAAGCACTAGAATCAAGTACCCAAGGGAAAGATTTAGTGATGCATGCTACGGAATTATCCGAATGAGCTATCGAAGCAACAGAGGAGGAAGATTGCTTAGCTACATGATACTTGAGATACTCTTCATAATCAGTACCAGTAAGAGTCAACGATGGCTGAGTAGAGGAATCAAACTGATCAGTATGAACAACATTAGCAGCTCGAGATCGACTATCCAATTTATAACATTTATCCTTAGTATGTCCCCATTGATGACAATAACGATGTTTTGGTTGACCACCACGATCCCCTTGCTCTACTCTATTAGTACTCTAAGACTGAGAGGCCAAAGCGGAAGAATTAACTGAGAGAGATCCTATCATAATGCTAGGTGATGAAACACGTAGTAAGCGAGCAAATACTTCATCAAGAGAAGTTACTGTAAAGCTTGCCAAAATTTGATCTCGTATTGAAGTAAGTTCAGGACTGATAGCAGTAAGAGTAAGAACCATAAAAAACTTATCTTGCTGTGCAAGATCTTCTGTTGCAGATTTACCAGTAGGTAGTAATAGGTTGAATTATGTTTTCATGGAGGCCATTCTACCAAGAAATTCAGACATGTTCGTATCTTGTTGTTTGAGATTAACCAGGTTTGCTACTACACAATACAATCTCTTAATGCCATTAGTATAAAGTAATTTTGCTTAACTCCGTATCTCAACACAAGTTCTACACGCCTTATAAATAGGGTGGAGTTGAGGATCAGTTGTTTGCTATAACATACTACGTAATAATGCATCAATTTGAGCCTGAGTGGATTTATTTGTTTGAATATCCTCAACCTTAGTAGTTAAGTGATTGGCTTGGCGTTGACCCATAGGCAGCTCATGAGGTATAGTTAGAATTTCCTACTAGTTTCTTTGTCGTAATTGAGGGAAGATAAATAAAGAGAAGAGCACCTGATTGAGACCTGAAATTTGTAGAAGCCATGAACAGAGAAACTTCTGAAAAAACATTTTTGGTGACTGTTGGGCTAATTTTCCGGTGACTGCGCTTGGAGCAACGATCAATGACGTGATTCTGGAGTTTTGCTCGTGAGTGAGAGAGGAATAGGCTGGTGATGTTAGATCTTTGATCTAACACCAGATTAATGAAGTCTGAACTTTGCCGAAAATTGATCTGAAAGGAATCGGAAATTCGTATAACCCTAGCTCTGATACCATGTTAAACTCAAAGAACTCTTCTTATTATCATATATACTTTGATGAAAATACATGCATAAATAGTTGATACCTAGCCCTAGAATTGGAAATACAATCAATAACAGTGAATAACTTCCTATTTTATCACTATACAGCTGCATACAACTCAACAAGAATGTACAAGATAAAATGGAAGCAGTGGAAGCAGTAGCTGTGGTGGAAGGAGACTCTAGCTTGGCCATAGGAAGTTTGAGAGGTTTCAGTTCTTCGTTCGAAATTCCACCATAAGGATTGTTTTCTCTTCGCAGCTCAGTATCAAGAGTTTAAGACATGTGGGCTTGAGGTTTTGTACTCCCAAACTTTTTACAACCTCGTCCATGTGTTGGACGACCATGAAGTTTTTCAGCATGTGTCCTTGGTACGTCTCAATTTTCCACAGTAATCACACTTTCTATTATGTTGTTCTACCCCTTCATGGAATCACCTCTAGATGTATTTATGGTAGATGTGTCGACCATCATAACCAATCATTCAGTAGAAACAACCGGCACCATAGCATTACATCTACTCTCTTCTTGTTGCACGTAAATATATGCTTGCCGCAAGGAGGGAAAAGGACCATACCCAAGAATTTTTATTCTAATCTTGTCAAATACATCATTCAATCCTGCTAGGGAGTCATAAATGTGTTCCTTTACAATTAATTTATGGAACTTTGTTGCATCAGTTGTCCAGGATGCTTGAAAACCCTGATAATAGTCAAATTCTTGCCACAAGCCACTAAGTTTAGAAAAATACTGGGCAATAGTCATCTCACCTTGTTTGGCTTCATTAACTTTTTTCCGCAACTTATATATTTGGGCGTTAAGTCATCTAACCTCGTTTGGCTTCATGAACTTTGTTCCGCAGCTTATATGTTTGGGCAACATTACCTGATAGGGAGTAAGTTTGGGCAACTGCATCCCAAATCTAGAAGATAACATTGAGTTGATCAGCCATGATATGATGAGAGACTTTTCTGAGTCCCATTTGCTGCATACCGGATCAGTTTCATCTGGTTTTAATTTTCTATTATTGATATAGCCTTGCAATCCCCTAGCCTGGATAAACAGCAATCATTACTCCCACCAAGCAAGATAATTTGTTTCATCTAGTTTAACTGGCTGATTTGTAGAGAAGGATTGTCATTAAAAGTGGTATGTTTACTCATAGACTTAAAAAGATTCTTCCTTCTTTCCACCAGACATGTCCATATGGTTTTGGCTTAAATATCCAAAGATATAGGCTGCGGATGGGCTAGGGTTAGCAGTATGGCTTTCTACAAATGGGTTTTTGGAAGGGTGCATTCACGTCAGTTTATAAGATTTGAATTATTTAGTTTGTTCCTTCTATTTTTGTTGAGATTGGGTTGGACTGAAGTTCTAACAAAGAATCAGGATTCGATCCAGTTGGTTTCCAGCCGCAGGTGTCCTGGTCCTGGACCTACGGCTACCTTGTTACGACTGACTGACAGCGGGTGGACTCCCAATGCAGGCTGAGTTCGGGAACAAGTATGAAGATTTCAGAATCAGGAAAAATCTGAATAGAATAGGGTTGTAGTCACTTATTTTCTACACCCGTTAATCACTCATATTTATGAGTTTGAGGTGTAAATAATTACATAAATATCCTCAGCTAAAACTGTGAAAATTAAGCTTTCAGGTTGCTGCCATTATGATTATCAACTGTTTTTACTGGATGCTTCAAGTTATGCAATGATAGGATGGATCTTCAAGGGATTCTCATATTCATATGGCATGATTGATGGATATTGTCATGAAATTGAGTTAATTCACTATGTATCATATTCACTGTGTTATGATACCCTATTTTTCATACTCACACATTATACTCATGCTTTTCAGGATTGTGCTTTTAGTTGGCTTTTTGGCGATTCTGACCATAGTATCACGTACTTGTGTATCGAGGTTTTTGAAACTTATGAGAAGGTTATCATCACAGGTAAACCTAGTCCATTTGCTTCATCTATATGCTTTATGATGGTAAGTTTGAGTAAAAGTTGTATTTATGCAGAATAATGAACTCTATCAGTTGGCATCAGTGGCTTTCTGCTTGCTTGTTGCTTGGGTAAGCCTGGTTCCTGAATGTCTTTTGTTTATGTGATTTATTTGCTTTGCCATTCAGTTTGTGTATGCTACTTAGTTTTGCTTTTAGTTTTTCAAGAGCTGAAACCAAAATTTAATAAAAGACGAATCTCATCCCACCAAACAATTTGTACTCGAGTTAACTGGATCCATACATATGTTATAAATTGATTTGACATTTCAGTGTAGTGATAAGCTGGGCCTTAGCCTTGAACTGGGATCTTTTGCTGCGGGAGTGATGATATCAACAACAGATCTTGCTCAGCATACACTTGAACAAGTAGGCTTTTGTTTGTTCTGATTCAGAAGGTCATAGTGATAGAATCTCAGCTTTAATGATAGAAGTCGTTGAGACAAAAACGAGTCAATTGTTTATAAATTTCCTTTTATTGTCTCTCCATTAAAGCTTGTGTTTCATTTTTTACTCTATTTATTTTCTTGTAATTCTGTTATTTAAAGGAAAAGTCTCCTTTTTTATGCACTCATTGGAATCGGTTAATTTTCAGGTTGAACCAATTCGTAATTTCTTTGCGGCTCTATTTCTAGCAAGCATTGGGATGTTGATACATATTCACTTCCTCTGGAATCATGTGGATATTTTACTAGCAGCTGTATTGTTGGTTACTATTTTAAAAACTACTGTGGTGGCTGCTGTTGTCAAGGGATTTGGATACAGCAATAAAACTTCCATTCTTGTAAGTATTTGTTGGAATGTGACAACATTTATGTTTTGAATTCTAAATGTTCCTCTAACAGAAGATCATCAAATGTATTTGTATGTGAAGGTTGGAATGTCTCTGGCACAAATAGGGGAATTCGCTTTTGTTCTTCTAAGTCGTGCATCTAATGTTCATCTTGTTGAGGTTGGTACTTAATGTTTTTTCTTTTAAAAAAATGATTTCTTTTTTTCTAACTTTTAGATAAAAGAAAAAAATTTTATTTGTGGAGCTATAAACTCGACAATTAGGTTATGGGGGTAAGACCACATCTTCTAGAGTTAAATGGTCATCATTGCTTGACCGCTGATTCTCAATTTGAATAATTAAGTGATAGAAATTCCTTTTCTGTATTTCACCCTAAAAGAAAAGAAAGTTTCCTTTATGTAGAGCTTCAAAATTCACAGAGACCAGAAGTAGAATTGCTAGCATTTAACTCCAAAAGCAGATCGTAGTTGAGTGATATCCTCACACATGTTCACATCTGATAGTTGAGTCATATGCACCGTCTTTAATGTAAATGTAGTGAAAGTTCTGTGGGTGTTGCAGGGCAAATTGTATCGACTGCTACTTGGCACCACAGCTCTGAGTTTGGTATGTTCTTAAGCATCTTCTTGTATGTTTCTGGACAATGTGAAAACTGTACTTTATACTGGCAGTCAATGTCTGGAGTTCTTGGGTTCTTGTTTATGTTGTTAAAGAGGTTTGCAAGTACATGGACGGGACTCCATGTAGTTTCATGCGACCTGTTCTTTTTTCTTTACTGTAATGACTATTTCAACGAAAATTCTTTTTTTTAAAAATTATTTATTAAAGATGAATTTAGAAAATTTCTCTAGTCTGCTTTTAAAGAGAACTTAAGCATTCTTTTACTTGACATTTTGTACTATTGATGATTGTCACGTATCTAGTTGAGGAACAATGCTGACAAATTTCTCTGTACAGGTGACTACACCATTGCTTTTCAAATTGATTCCTGCAGTCGTGCATCTAGGGGTGCTTTCGGGATGGTTTTCCCCCGATAGCTCTAGTGAGGTAATCTCCTGCATATTTGTATAAGCTTAGCTTCTCGGTAAAAAAATGGTGCAATGTTAAAATGTTTTGCTCAATTCCGACTGGAGCAAGTTTTTGAGGTGTTTTACAATGACTTCCACTTCCAGATTGGATTTAAAGGAGATAGCTTTCGGGCAGAGAGTGCTAAGCGTATAACTTTGATCGTCCAAGGATCTCATGATTCATGATATTAAATAAAATCATGCATCAGAAAATTGCAAATATCAGTATTTTACCTGATCGCCTTCTTATAATATGGAGGACAGGTGCTTAAGACTGCAAAGGAGGTTGACTAAGTGAAATTATTTTGACATGCAAAGCAGTTGGTTGTTGCTTTGCTCTTGAACCTCTAACACAGACGATTCAAAGACTTTGCGCCCACAGAGACATAGGAATCAGAAGCTCAGAAGGTCTAGTCCACTTGGCAATGCTCATATGGTTTTGGATGCGTTCCATTTACAAAATGGCGACGTTTGCTGTGATATAATGTCCATTATTTTGATATAGTTGATTTTAATCCATCAAGAGATTTCCTCTCTCATTCTTTCATTTGGGTACATATAAGTTGATTTGTATTTTTCATTCTTGACTTTCTATCCTTAGGCAAGAGTATAGAAAATTAGTAGGTGGGCTTGCTCGTCGCTTGTTTAGGAACTTAGAAGCGATTAACAGATTAGAAAATTTTTATTCACGTATAATTCACTTACCGTATATAGCAGCGTAATGAAATAGTTGGTTTTCCTATATTTTTTTTCCAATTTATATATTCATTTTTTGGTGCAAATAAGTTTAGTAACGATAACATTTACAATGTTTTCTTTTATCAGATGTGTCTTTTAATTTGATAAACATTTTTGGGTCTGGTCTGACTAGAAATCACTCTGTTGTAATTTAAATCGAAATTGGTAGGTCCGGCCTGATTTGATCCCATTCGAATCTCGGCTCAAAGCTTGAGGCCTATCGGGTTTGAATGTCTTGCCACTTTGTACAGCTCTGCTGTTGGATGGAATGAGGGACATGGGAGTGTATTAGCTGAATAATACTGCAAGTGAAACTGCAGATGACAACTGTACTAATCCGATGCGCACTGAACATCCGCTTTTCCATGGAGGATATCTGGCAGAAACGGTTAATCTTCCTAACCAAACATGGGACCAATCACTAAATAATAATACTCGATGAAATGTAAGAAATTTTAATTTCTAGTAATGAACTTCTACGCCTTCGATTTGGTGCTTAGCATTTTTAATCGATAGGATTTTCCCATAAGGATATCTCTTCGTGGTTCCAAGGAGAGGTTTTATTATTTTGCAAATAGACATGCAGGTGGTTGAGAAGTTATAAATTAATCCACAGCTTGGTTTGCTTTATGCAGGCCATTTTTAAGATGGATGTCTCGGGTAGATCAAACATCGCTTTCGTCGAGAAGTGAACACCCTGTTGCACAATATTTGCTCCAACTCATTTACTCTGAAGTTGGCAGGCGAAACGATTCTCCAGAATCCATTATACATATATCCCCCCATCTTATGGTGGTATTGGTACGTAGACCGATTTTGTACCATATACCCTGTCAAGCTTCATCATTTCTCCGGTGAGTTTTCCACTGTAGTTTTTTTTTTTTAAATCATTAGAAAGCACTATGTTTTTAATTTACTTCCTCCTACGAGGATAATATGGAATCTCTTTAGGATAACGAGATACTGCAGAAAAAGCCAAAAACTGTATCTTATCTTTTGTTTTTTTGAAAAATGAAATATAAATTATATTAACAATAACCAAGTTATTACAAAAGCACAATAGTACACCAATCACCAAATCCTGAAAGGTCACCAGTCAGAAAATGATGACACTATCTATTAACTGCCCACTAACCTCATAAATTACATCTCATTTTCTTCTGCTGCGATAACATCTTTTCAACACTCCTGTCCAGCAACATTTCCCTTATCTAGTTCAATAACGTGTTTACTACTTGTTCCTTTTCTGTAGCTACATTTCTGTAAATACGGTAATTTATCTCTTGCCAGATCATATAAATGGTTGATGTAAAACCAACCTTGATAAGGATGGCATTTACAGCACCTGTTTTGATGCGGTTAATGACCCCTCTTAAACTAAAATCCAGTCATAGTCAACGTTCACGACATCCACCATTTCTTGGATACGTCTTCAGATGGCTTTGGAATAATCACATGTGAAGAATAACAGATGGTTTCTGTCTTTTAAGGCATTTTGGTAGAGTACGCAGCAGGTCTCATTTAAGTTAAACCATCGACTTTTTGTCCTCAGCCTATTTTTAATGGCTAACCATGGTAATACCGATGTTTTGAGGTTCAAAGACTTTTTCGTTACCAAGTTGAACCACATGACTACTGGTAAATCTTATTTGAAAATTCCGTGACAAGATTCATTTGTAAACGAACCACTTATATTAAGGGTCCATGATATAGAATCATCTTCTCTACTTTCCCCAACTGGAGACAGAAACTCCCGTAAATGGGAGTAACCCCGAAAGTCTGCCCTCTACCCTCCTTCCTGCAAAAGCTCAGAAACTTTAGCATCCACCTACAGCCTATTATGCAAATGTACTATCATCAAGTTGTTGATCAGAGGGCTAATTGGTAGCCAATTATAGAATCAGAACCATGTATTTCTTCCACTATGAATTCTGTGTTTTATGAAGGGATATAGATGTTGCCTCATCTTCAATAACTCATTGAAGAACCTTGAGAATTGTCTAGACACCATAACTTGTCAGAAGTTTCTACCTTGAAGATAAACAGTATTGACCCATTTGGTTCACAGGGCCTCTTTATCTGAAAATAGTCACCATATCCTTTTGCTGATTAAAACTTTCTGAATTGTGGCAGTGGATTGAATGCTTAATCCTCCTTGTTCCTTGGGATATACTACTTCCTGCCATTTAACTTTAGCGTTCCTGGCTACTTCATCTCTTCCCGACTATAAGAAGTCTTTTAATAACTTATCAATATTCTTTATGATCTTTTTTGGTAGCATGTGCTAATCAATTCCTTTGGAGACTCGATAGTATTGAAATAATTAGGGTAATCCTACCTGCATAGGACAGAAACCTGTTTTGCCAAGACATGATTTTGGATTTTTTACGCTCTAGGATGGGTGAGCAATCCACGCACTTCAGCCTTGCAGAAGTGATGGTCACTCCTAGATAGGATAGTGAAGGGGGTTTTAGAACTAACCCCGTAATTCTACTTAGCTCCCTAGCATTCTGCACATCCGATGAAACATATATACAACTTTTCTCCATATTAATCCACAGTCCAGACCATTTCGAGAAGATCTTTAGTGATTGCATTAGAACATTCATAGATGTTGTGTTAGCGACACAAAATAACATAAGGTCATTTCCAAAGATGAGGTGGGTTAACTTCATTACAGAACATTTATGGTGATAGCGGAAGTTGCCATTTGCAAGTGTAAGTGAATTCAAGAGCCTGGACATGCCTTCCATGTCAAGGTGAAAATGTAGGGAGATAGAGGATCCCCTTGCAGAATACCCTTTGAATTCTCAAACAATCTTGATGGAATATCGTTGACCAAAATGCTGAAAGATGTAGATTGGATGCATTCCATGATCCATTTTGTAAAGGTTGAAGGCATCTCTAAGATTTCCATGAAAATCCTAATAAAACTCCAGTTCACAGTATTATAGGCTTTGTAAAAGTCTATCTTTATCATGCAACTTTTAATACCTGAAGCATACTCCTCCATCAAATCCTGCAAGATTATAATGTTATCCTTAATTTGACGACCAGGAATAAAAGCTCCGTGATTCACATTAACAATATTCGGAATAACCCTTTTCATACGATCTGCCAATAGTTTTGCTATAAGCTTGTAAATGACGTTGCAACACGAGATGGGTCTAAATTTCTCTAGAGTCTTTGGGTGTTTAACCTTAGGGATCAAACAAATATAAGTTCTGTTCAACTTTTTCAGCGTCTTTTTGTTTTGAAAAAAACTCCAACACAGCCTCTGTACATAATTGTATGGTGATGCTCCAAGTCTTTTGTAAAAATTCAACTAAGAAGCCATCCAGCCCTGGGGCTTTCGAAGGAGGCAAATTGAAGAAAGCTATCTTAATATCTTGTTCTGATACTACTATAATCAGTTTAGCCTTCCTCTCTTGTTTTATAGCTCCTTCCATAATTCTTTATATGTTAATCGAAGGCCAATTCACTCTTTCAGCATCCATGAGTTTAGCAAAGTAAGTCCTTGCCATTTCCCATAAGATCTACTGGTCAACTTCCAACTCCCCATTGCTGTCTTGTAAGCTGAAGATTCTGTTGCACATCCTAGAAAAGGATATGCATTTCCCCTTCCCTAAACGAAAGAGAGATCAATTCCTTTACCAGCCCGAAATATAAATATGCAGAACTCCATTTAATTTCCTCTAAGCTTTAGTGGTCTTTTTCATGTTCGAACCTGAGACTCTTGAAGAATCCTTTCTATTCTTCCAATGGAAAGGGGTGACGGAGGTATCGAACCATTCGAGTCATTTTGTGGATGGCATCTTAGATTTCGTCTTGCCATAATTTTCGCATGGAAGAACTTAGAATTTGAATCTCCTTCACGCAACCAATTTAATCTAGCCTTTTGCTTCTGAATGGATTTCTGAAGCTCCACAACACTCATGTATTCCCTTAAAAAAAATTTCCATCGTCTTCAAGGTTATATCATCTGGTTTAGAGTAACAAGCCTCCTGAGCCTGATGTACCTGAAGTTTCAGCATGGACAGATCCTGGTTTTTCTTATGTAAACCTTTTTAACTCATCTTTAACCACTCTCAATTTTTTTTGAAAAGTTAAATAGAATTAATAAATGAAAGAAATACAAACGTTTAGGTCTGACGTTAGAACATCCAAAGGAGAGCAGAATTCATCCCTACACAATGCTAAATGATGTCGTATGAAACAACATTAAACGACTACATTGTAGACCCAAAACAAAACGACACATAACATCTTTTTAGGGCAAAATTGTTTCTCTCATTTGCGTACGACTCCAGAAGCTTCCCAATTAGGTTAAGGGTGTCAAAGTTGTTAGGCCTCGATTTTTTCTTAATTTTATTAAGCATGATTTAAATAAATTTTGTAGTCTTGCTAGGTAAATCATTTTATTTGAAGTTTAATTATTATGTCAGGTTTGGGAGGATTTATTTCATGGATTGATGGAATTAAAGTATTAATGTTATAAGGTGATATAAGGGCATTTTTGGAAGACCACTTAAGTTTAAATAGACATTAGGTATAAATGGAAGGAAAAATTGGAAATTTCACTCATTAAAGGTATAAAAAGGGAAGAAGTAATTGTAGTCTCGTATTTTAGGGAAGCAAAAATTGTGAGTGAAAGAAGAGAGAAAGAGAAGTGGAGAAAAGAAGAAAACAAGCTAGGATTTTGGAGATTCTTGAAGAGCTTGAAGACTTTGAGGCCAAAACAAGTAAGTATGAGCATTAAACCTTCTTGATTGTTAGATGAAGCATAATTAGTGATGGTTAGAAGTGAAAATAAAGTGAATATGTATAGGATGTTGTTGATGAATGGTTTATGTAAATGTTTTAGTGTTTGGTTAATGATCAAAAGTAGATTATGAATTTGTTGTGAATGATATTGGGTTGGAATGAAGTTGGAAATGAAGTAGAAAAGATGGGTTCGTGTTAAGATGGCTTATATGTGAAAGGTGGGAAGTAAAAAGATGAAAAATTTTGCAAAACATGTTCTCGGAGTAGGTTTCTGGACAATTTTGCCGCTGCGAACTTCTGGGTTTTGCTGCAACGAACTCAACTTTCCAATATAGAACATGCTTTGGTATTTTAGGCATACCTTTTTGTGTAGTTATCCAAATGATATTATTTTTAATTTGGTGTAAACTAGAGACATAGGGCTACAACTTGTATGATGAAATGGAGTTCTGATTCAGTCTTTTAAGGATTTCAATATTTGGATGAAAGTTGAATATAGAATGTTGTTTTAGTATAAGAATTGCCTGAAAATTTTGGGGGCATAACTTTTAGAGTACCAAACCAAATGGAATGATTTTGGTGTCGTTAGAAACTTAAGACAATGAAGGAATAGTTTTCTAGAAGAAAGTGTTATTAAATTTTGTCATTTACTTGATCAAAATGATCATGAAAAATTGACCCGAAGGTTTGGATTTATGGAAGGGTTTTGGTTCATGAAGCTTAGGAAATGCATGGGTCTAAGTACTCTAAAATCATTTTAGTGAATGTATTTTCTTAGGGTTCTCAAATTAAAATTCCTATTGAAATTAGGATTTTGTTATTGTTAAAGGAAATCAAGAAGGTGATCAAGAGAGGCAAGAGGAGCAAGATGAAGGACATCCTTAAGCCACTTTTATAAGCAAGGATTTCAAGGTGGGTTACACTTTTATAATTAAGTAATAAGCCCCTAATGTTTCTTCCAAACCAAGAAAGTTTAAAATGTTTTTAATTGTGATATAAATGTGTCGTTAAGGCTTCTTGAATGCTCTGATAATGTGCCATATGATTGTATATGAATTGTGTTACTGGTTTATGAAATGAATTATGAAAATGACTTTTGAAAGGATATTGATTTTTTTGAAACGATATTATGGTTATGAAATCAAGTTTCGGAAAACCGCCGTTGAGGCAATATGTTTACAAGTTGTGAAATGCATAATTATATGGGTTTATGGTGGTCCCCTAAGTTAAGTCAAGTGCACTTTGACAAAAGGCTTCTCTCGCCTGCCCGCTAGTGGCATGAAGCTCCTTCATGGACTCCCGTAAGTTCTCGGTTACGCAAGACCATTAAGTAGGATTATGATAGTACGTTCTGTTCATGGCTTCACAGGACCTGTATCGAAAATGTGTAGTACGTTCTGTTTTGGATCCACCTAATTCACTTTAGATGTGCTTACGTGTTTATGATTTGTGAACAAGTTGATGAATGCATAGATCGTGTTATTTGTGAATTGGATTGCATGAAGAAAGTTTGAGAAATATGTGCTTATGCTTCAATGTAAATTATTTCAATGGTTTTGCTTGTTACTGGTAATAAAATTGTTATCCACGAGCTTTAAGCTCACCTCTTCCCAATTCCGTCCGATCTTCAGATGAGGAGCAAGAGATCGAGTAGTCAAGGGTTACGACATCACTCCGAATTTGCATACTTTTGAATTTTGATGTGAGGTTTTGGGAATTTAAGAGTTTAGCTGCATTTCAAGTATCTTTTGTATTTTTTGATTATGAAGCAAATGATGTATTGTGGCTTGAAATAACATTAAAGCCTTGTAAAACCTTACTTTTGATATAATGAAATATATGTTTGGTTTTGTCTATGATTTTTCATGTTTTCGCAAAGTATTCAATTATGAAAATGAGATTAAGATTTTGAGAAATTGGTTGTGGTTAGGTTCTCATCCATTTTATTTTTGGGTTGAATTGATGAATGTGGCTGAAGGATTTTAAGCTTACATTTTATTAAGACAGGTAGTTTGGGTTATGGATTCTGCCACAGGGGTTTTCACCACGGCGTAATTCACCCAAAGGAAATTCTGCTTTTCTCGTGGCGACTTCGCCGAGGTAAAGTTATACTTGTCAGTGCGGTGTAATTTACCTGAGGGAAATTCTGCTTTTCTCGTGGCGACTTTACTGCAGCAAAGTTATACTTGTTGCCGTGGCGAAATTGACCCGAAGGGTCAATGAGGTTTACTGGCATATGTTCGCCGTGGTGAAGCCAATTTACTCTCATATGTTCGCTACAGCGAAGCCTGCCTTTGCTTCCGAAAGATTTTTCTTTCAAATTTCTAAATTCTAAACCTTCCTTCCTGCTCAAGCTCCATGATCCCATGTTCGATGTTGGGCTTCGAAAATGGGGTCCAACATGTTGTGATATCAGAGCGACTAAGTTTAGGTCCAGGTTTGCGACTAAGTTTAGGAGTATCCTAGGCATGAAATGGGTAGTTTAGGACATGAAATGAATATGCATCATTTTAAATGAACAACTTGCATTATTTTGAATTGTTTCACATGATTTGAAATTGTTTTACATGATTTGAAATTGTTTTATACGATTTGAACTATCTTGCATGCTTTGAAATTTTTTTGTATGAACTAAAGGTTTTTAATGGTTTTATATTCAAGGAGTGATTATGCTGCGTCGAAAAAGAACTCGAGGAGCTATGACTTAATCTTGTTCTCGCCAAGGTAGCACGGATGAATCCTATGTTTCTTAAGATGCGAGAACACACTCTGCTCCTGATTCTGAGGCACCTAGCGTGCAGCATGAAGTGCCACCGTCTCCTCCTCCTATGCCTACCATAGATCTACGATTCTTTCAAGCCTTCGCTCAGGCTTTCACATATGCCATAGGTCAAGGGTCACAAGTTCCGATGCAAGCTCCAATAGATAGGAGTGGATAGTATGGCAAGTTTCGTAAGTATGGAGCTATAGACTTTAATGATACTACAAATCTGGAAGAGGCAGAAGCATGGCTAAAGAGGATCGAGAAAGTCCTGCTTCAGATGAAGTGCTCTGATGAAGAGAAGTTAGATTATGCAGTTAGCTTGCTGCAAGGGGATGCACTTCGTTGGTGGGAATCAATGCCCCACAGTCAGGTTATGCCTCTGGTGTTATCATGGAGAGATTTTGTGGAAGTGTTCAGGAAGAAGTACCTCTCCAAGGTTTATGTACAAGAAAAGGCCAGAGAATTTCTGAATCTCACACAGCGGGACATGAGTGTGAGTGAGTATGAGCTGAAGTTCACTAAGCTTTCCCGATATACGGCCAATATCATGGCGAATGAGGAAGATAAATGTCGTAAGTTTGAGGGAGGTCTCCATTTGGGGATCAAGAAGAAATTCTTGATCCACAATTTCTGTGATTACCAGCAGTTGGTAGATGCTGCACTCCAGACTGTGAAGATGGAGAATCTCAAGTATGAAGTGAGCAGGAAGAGGAAGAACCGGGAGAAATTTTCCAAAAAGGAGTTAAGCGCTCCAATACCTGAGAGGGGTGTGAAGAGCTCC
Organism: Erythroxylum suave; assembly: GCA_027563595.1. Lineage (NCBI taxonomy): Eukaryota > Viridiplantae > Streptophyta > Magnoliopsida > Malpighiales > Erythroxylaceae > Erythroxylum > Erythroxylum suave. Next base: position 13,108,539 of record JAOSBN010000178.1, on the reverse strand, counting down.
CGCACATAGAGTGAGGCAGGGAGTAGTGCCTCTGCTAAGAACAAGTAAGCAAGGGCAGTGTCAGTGCAAGCCTCAACAGCAGGAGGTAATAGTAGGGTAGAGAGGAGCAGGAACATGAACCACCAATGTGAGCATTGTGGGAAGCTGAACAGGGGAGAGTGCTTCAAGTAACCGTGGGCATGCTTTTGATGTGGAGAGAAGGGACACATGATCAAGGACTGTCCCTAAGTAACAGGGAATGATGGGTCGCGGTTACAAGCCCCAAGGAGAGTTGAAACAGTGGGAACCAGACTAGTCACTGAGGTGGGCAATTTTGGAGCTGCAAGGAAGGCTATTCCTCCAGGAAGGCCAAGGGATTAGGCACAGGCAAGGGTGTTTGCCATGACAAGAGAGAAAACTGCAGCCGCACCTGAAGTTATCAAGGGTATGGCTCAGTTACTTAATTCTGAAGTATATGTCTTAATTGATTCTGGCTCCACGCATTCATTTTTTTCTACAAGTATGATTTTACATGATGTGAATTCAATGCCTTTGAATAGTCCTTTGCTTGTTAGTACACCTTTAGGGAGAAATATGATAATCAATCAAGTGTATAAGGGTTGTGACCTCTTCATTAATGGTGCCAAACTGGTAGTGGACTTATTAACTCTAGACCTAAAAGGTTTAGATGTTATACTTGGAATGGATGTTATGGAGAAGTATCAGGCGAAGTTAGATTGTGGCCTTAAAGAGGCAGAATTTAATTTGGGCAATGGAAAGAGGGTGATTTTTAGAGGAGACAGGGGGGCACCATCACCGAGAATTGTTTCAACTCTGTTAGCTGACATGATGATGAGAAAAGGGTGCGAAACCTTCTTAGCACATGTTGTGGATGTTGATGTGAATGAAGGGAGGTCAAGGTGAGCGCCGGTTTTGCTTGTTAAAAAGAAGGATGGAACATGGCAGATGTGTATTGATTACCGAAGACTCAATAAGGTGACCATTAAAAACAAGTATCCTCTACCCCGAATAGGCGATTTGTTTGACCAGCTATAGGGAGCAAAGGTATTTTCAAAGATTGATCTCAGGTCAGGTTATCATCAGCTCAGAATCAGGGAGTCTGATGTAAACAAGACATCCTTCAGGACACCGTATGGACATTATGAGTTTTTCGTCATGCCTTTTGGATTGACCAATGCTCCAGCTGCTTTTATGGATCTCATGAATAAGGTCTTTAGGGAGTATTTGGATCAGTTTGTCATAGTGCTTATCGATGATATTTTGGTTTATTCCAATAGTGAAGAAGAACATGAGGAACATCTCAGAATAGTATTGCAAACACTGAAAGAGAAAGAGCATTATGCTAAGTTCAGCAAGTGTGAGTTTTAGCTTCATGAGGTAGTATTCCTTGGACATGTAATTTCGAAGGATGAGGTACATGTTGATCCGAGGAAGGTTGAAGCTATGCTGAATTGGCATACACCAAAGACAGTGGCAGAAGTGAGGAGTTTTCTAGGTCTGGTAGGATAATGTTGAAGGATTTTCTATGATAGCTACGCCGATGATCAAGTTATTGAGGAAGAATCAGAAATTTATCTGGAGTGAGGAATGTCAGAAAAACTTTGAAGAGCTCAAGAGCAGATTAACAAGTGCTCCAGTTTTGATTTTGCCTACTGGAGATGAGGTTATACAGTGTATAGTGATGCTTCAAGAAAGGGTTTCGGTTGTGTGTTGATGCAGGGAGACAGGGTGATAGCTTATGCTTCACGGCAACCGAAGCCATATGAGTTGAATTATCTGACCCATGATTTAGAATTGGCAGCAATGATTTTTGCCTTGAGGATTTGGAGACATTATCTGTATAGAGTTCAGACGAAGATTTTTACAGATCACAAAAGTCTCAAGTGTCTGTTGAGTCAGAAAGAATTGAATTTGAGACAGAGAAGATGGTTAGAACTAATTAAGGATTATAATTTGTTGATTGAGTATCATCTAGGAAGGGCAAATGTAGTGGCTGATACCTTGAGTAGGAAATCATCAATAGCCCATGTTCAAACAGTTTATCTGCCTTTATTGGAAGAGATGACTAAGCTTAGAATAAGTTTGAAACAGGAGGAACTTGAGTGTATGGTTGCTACTTTCAGAGTGAGACCGATACTCAGGGAGAAGGTTAGGGAGTTACAAGCACAGGATGCAAAATTAAGCAAGCTCTGAGAAGAAATTCAGAATGGCAAGAAGTCTGAAGTGGTAGTGAGGGATGATGGACTCATGGTTATAGGAAGAAGACTTTGTATTCCGAATGTCAAGGAGGTGAAGGATGAGATACTGGATGAAGCACACAATGTGCCTTATGCCATACACCCAGGTAGCACTAGGATGTATAGGGATTTGAGAGAGTATTTCTGGTGGAAAGGCATGAAAGGGACGTAGCAAAATATACAAGTAAGTGTCTAGTGTGTCAGCAAGTCAAGGCTGAACACCAGGCACCTTCAGGAAAGTTAAGGCCATTATCCATTCCTGAATGGAAGTGGCAAAGGGTGACTATCGACTTTCTGAGCAGTTTGCCTAAGACCAGTAGGAAGCATGATGCCATATGGGTTATTGTTGATCGTTTGATGAAGTCAGCCCATTTTCTGGCAATTAAACAGACTGATTCTCTGCATGTGCTAGCAAAGAAGTATATTGATGAGATAATGAGACTGCATGGGATTCCAGATTCTATAGTTTCCGACAAAGATCCTCAGATTACTTCAAGATTCTGGGGAAGCTTACAAAAGGCTCTGGGAACCAAATTGAATTTTAGCACTATTTTTCACCCCCAGACAGATGGTTAATCTGAGAGGACCATTCGGACTCTAGAGGGAATGCTCAAGGTATGTATGATGGATTTTAAAGAAGCTTGGGAAGAGCATTTGCCATTGGTTGAATTTGCTTACAATAATTCATACCATTCGAGCATTCAGATGGCTCCGTATGAGGCACTGTATGGAAGGAGGTATAGAACTCCAATATGCTGAGATGAGGAAGGAGAAAGGAAACTGATAGGACCAGAATTGATTCTGATGACAGTTAACAAGGTCAACTTAGTTAAGCAACGGCTTAAAGCAGCTCAAGATAGACTGAAGAGTTATGCTGATGCACACCGAAAGGAGATGGGGTATGAAGTTGGTGAGAAAGTTTTCCTTAAGACATCTCCTTGGAAAGGAGTAATGAGATTTGGCAAGAAGGGCAAATTGAGCCTAAGGTATGTGGGTCCTTATGAAATTCTTGAGAAGATTGGACCGCTGGCCTATAGGTTGGCATTGCCACAGGAATTGTGTCAGATACATGATGTTTTTCATGTTTCCATGTTGAGGAGATATAGATCGGATCCCTCTCACATCATTCAGACCACTGAGGTTCAGTTAAGAGATGATATGAGTTATGAAGAGATTCCAATGGAGATTTTGGACACCAAGGAAAAGGTTCTTAGGAACAAGATGGTTCAACTAGTAAAAGTCATGTGGAGAAACCATTCGATAGAAGAGACCACGTGGAAGCCATGAAGGAGAAGTATCCACACCTCTTTGATGACTCAGGTAATAATTTCGATGATGAAATTCTTTTAAGAGGGGGAGAAATGTTGGGCCCTGCATTTTCTTTTTATTTTATTAAACATGATTTGAATAAATTTTGTGGTCTTGCTAGATAAATCATTTTATTTGGAGTTTAATTATTATTTCAAGTTTGGGAGGATTTATTTCATGGATTGATGGAATTAAAGTATTAATGTTGTAAGGTGATATAAGGGCATTTTTGGAAGACCACTTAAGTTTAAATAGACATTAGGTATAAATGGAAGGGAAAATTGGAAATTTCTCACTCATTAAAGGTATAAAAAGGGAAGAAGTAATTGTAGTCTTGTATTTTAGGGAAGCAAAAATTGTGAGTGAAAGAAGAGAGAAAGAGAAGTGGAGAAAAGAAGAAAACAAGCAAGGGTTTTGGAGATTCTTAAAGAGCTTGAAGACTTTGAGGCTAAAACAAGTAAGTATGATCATTAAACCTTCTTGATTGTTAGATGAAGCATAATTAGTGATGGTTAGAAGTGAAAATAAAGTGAATATGTGTAGGATGTTGTTGATGAATGGTTTATGTAAATGTTTTAGTGTTTGGTTAATGATCAAAAGTAGATTATGAATTTGTTGTGAATGATATTGGGTTGGAATGAAGTTGAAAATGAAGTAGAAAAGATGGGTTAGTGTTAACATGGGATATATATGAAAGGTGAGAAGTAAAAAGATAAAAAATTTCGCAAAACATGTTCTCGAAGTAGGTTTCTAGACAATTTCGCCACGGCGAACTTTTGAGTTTTGTAGCGGCAAACTCAACTTTCTAACACAAAATATACTTTGGTATCCTAGGCAGAACTTTTTATGTAGTTATCGAAATGAGATTATTTTTAATTTGGTGTAAATTAGATACATAGGGCTACAACTTGTATGATGAAATGGAGTTCTGATTCAGTCTTTAAGGATTTCAATATTTGGATGGAAGTTGAATATAGAATGTTGTTTTCGTATAAGAATTGCTTGAAAATTTTTGGGGCATAACTTTTAGAGTACTGAACCAAATGAAATGATTTTGGTGTCATTAGAAACTTAAGACAATTGGGGAATATTTTTCTATAAGAAAGTGTTATCAAATTTTGTCATTTACTTGATCAAAATGATCATGGAAAATTAAGCTTAGGAAATGCATGGGTCTAAGTACTCTAAAATCATTTTAGTGAATGTATTTTGTTAGGGTTCTCAAATTAGAATTCCTATTGAAATTGGGATTTTGTTATTGTTAAAGGAAATCAAGAAGGTGATCAAGAGAGGCAAGTAAGCAAGGATTTCAAGGTGGGTTACACTTTTATAATTAAGTAATAAGCCCTTAATGTTTCTTTCAAACCAAGAAAGTTTAAAATATTTTCAATTGTGTTATAAATGTGACGTTAAGGCTTCTTGAATGCTCTAATAATGTGCCACATGTTTGTATATGAATTGTGTTATTGATTTATGAAATGAATGATGAAATTATTTTTGAAAGGATATTGATTTTTTTGAAACGATATTATGGTTATGAAATCAAGTTTTGGAAAAATGTCGTTGAGGCAATATGTTTACAAGTTGTGAAATGCATGATTATATGGGTTTGTGGTGGTTCCTTAAGTTAAGTCAAGTGCACTTTAACAAAAGGCTTCTCCCGCCTACCCACTAGTAGCATGGAGCTCCTTTATGGACTCCCATAAGTTCACGGCTACGCAAGACCATTAAGTGGGATTGCGATAGTACGTTTTATTCACGATTACACAGGACCCGTATCGGAAATGTGTAGTACGTTCTGTTTTGGATCCACCCAAATCACTTTGGTTGTGCCTGCGTGTTTATGATTAGTGAACAAGTTGATGAATGCATAAATCGTGTTATTTGTGAATTGGATTGCATAAAGAAAGTTTGAGAAATATGTGCTTAGGCTTCAATATAAATTATTTCAATGGTTTTGCTTGCTACTTGTTATAAAATTGTTACCCACGAGCTTTAAGCTCACCCCCTCCCAATTCCGTCTCATCTTCAGGTGAGGAGTAAGAGATCGAGTAGTCAAGGGTTACGGCATCACTCTGAATTTGCATACTTTTGAATTTTGATGTTAGGTTTTGGGAATTTAAAGGTTTAGTTACATTTCAAGTATCTTTTGTATTTTTGGATTATGAGCAAATGATGTATTGTAGCTTGAAATGTCATTAAATCCTTGTAAAACCCTTACTTTTGATATTAACAAAATATATGCTTGGTTTTGACTATGATTTTTCATGTTTTTGCAAAGTATTCAATTATGAAAATGAGATTAAGATTTTGAGAAATAGATTGTGGTTAGGTTCTTATCCATTTTGTTTTTGAGTTGAATTGATGAATGTGGCTGAAGGATTTTAAGTTTGCATTTTAGTAAGATAGGTAGTTTGGGTTATGGATTCTGCCACAGGGGTTTTCACCACGGTGAAGCCAAGAGTTCGCCGCAGCATAATTTACCCGAGGGAAATTCTGCTTTTCTTATGGCGACTTCACCGCGGCAAAGTTATACTTGTCCCCGCGGCGTAATTCACCCAAGGGAAATTATGCTTTTCTCGTGGCGACTTCGTCGTGGCAAAGTTATACTTGTCACCGCGGTGTAATTCACCCGAAGAAAATTCTGCTTTTCTCATGGCGACTTTGCCGCGACAAAGTTATACTTATTGCCGAGGCAAAATTTACCCGAAGGGTCAGTGAGATTTACTCGCATATGTTCGTCGCAGTGAAGCTGGTTTACTAGCATATGTTCACTGCAGTGAAACCCGCCTTTGCTTCTGAAGGATTTTTCTTTCAAATTTTCAAATTCTAAGCCTTCCTCCATGCTCAAGCTCCATGATCCCATGTTCGATGTTGGGCTCCTAAAATGGGGTCCAACAGAGGCACTCTTCAATGCACTCTTAATTTTTACATAAGTTGAAATGCTTTGTATTCCATGATTTCCAGTTGCCAATAATGATTAATAATCTTCGTAAATCCTTATATCTGAGTCACTCCATTGAAAAAACGAAATGGTGCTCCTGTTTCTCTAGAGTCAACCTCACTTTGTATAAACATGAAAGCATGATCAAAATATAAGTTTTCTCCAAAATGAACCAGAGAAAGGGGAAATTTGTCTAGCCTTTGAGCATTTACCATACTTCGATGTAATTTCTTACGAATAAACATAAAACCTTGTTGGTTATTTGACCAAGTAAATAGCCACCCCGTGGAGTATAGGTCAACCATTTCCACTTCACTGAGAATATTTGTAAGCTCTTTAGTGTCAGCAAACATGTACTGCTTCGTCCCTTTTGCTTTGTTATAATTAAGTATACAGTTAAAGTCACCCACTAACATCCAAGGGGTATTAACAGAGTCTTGGATTGTTGTCAGCCCTCTCCACAACATTGCCCTCTGAAAAGCGAAGTTGGATGCATAAATAAGCGTCAGCAAGATTTTTTAATGATTCCTCGTAGTTAACAAGAAAGGTGAATAAGCTGGAAGCTTTCCTCCTCTACTTGTACTGCCTTCCTATCTGAATTTACAAAATAGATGATACGTCCATTTACGTGGGAATGGTGATTGGATATACACTTCCATTGAGCATCCAAAATTTTCTGGTTATTAATAAGATCCAAATCTCTAATTCTGGTCTTTATTAAGCCAACCAGTACTGGTTTCTTCTCTTTGATAAGCTCTCTAGTCATAGCTCTTTTTTGGGGGTCATCCCCATGTATTCCATATTAGAAAAGACATTTTGGGGATATCACCCCTTTATGTTTTTTCTTACCCTTGTTCGTTTCCATTCGCCTTCCCAAAACAAAAAATTGAATTTTAATTAGTTTTAAAGGTTCAACCTCAGATGGAAGCTCCTTCTAAATATAACAACCTAGATTAGATGTAGTAGCAACGTTTGTTGTTTGGCTCACCTCCCTCAGATATTGCTGGCCTTTTTCGAACTGTTCCATTACTTAAAGGACTCCCTTACTCCATTACTTTAGGGACTCCCCTGTCCCAGATAGATCCCTATTCCTTAGATTGACCCTCTTTCGAGTTTCTCACTTGTCCATGGATTGTCAATTGTCCCTCATCGTTATGACCCCCATCAGATATCTCACCAACCTTTTTCTCAATTTCCACAATTTTGGTCAATTATAACCCCCTCTCTCTCTTCAGAAACTTTTAAAATTACAGGTTCCTAATGTGAACCCATCGGCAAAATATGCCCCGTCAGTTGCCAATTTTTTGTCGCGTTAGGTCTCTAAGGGTATGACACAAGTATCTTCTTCTTTACTAATTCCCTATTCTTCAAGCTCATTACAAACAAACTATCAGGTAATACGGCTGTTTTCGGCATCTCTATGCAGACTTTTATGTATCCAACCAGTTCCATTTTCGTGGTTTTGAGAATCCATGCCAACTCGTTTACCCAAATAGTTGGCAACATGGCTCAATCCCTCAGTTGTCCATAACTCCATCAACAAATTATGAAAGTGCCCAGAGGAGGATATCCTCAATAGCACCTCTTCCCATTTCTAAACCTGGGCACCACTGTTGTAAGAAAGGTGGTCGATCTCCTATATGCCAAAACCCTGCTCAAAGATTTCCTACATTGCACTGTCCTGACCAAACTTAAATAGAAAAGTTCCATCTTCCCGAAGCAACACCCGTTCTAATCCCTTATTCTTCCATCTGGCTTGCGCCCAGGCGTTCACCGTTGGAAAAGAAGACCGCTTGTTCCAGAAGAATCCAATAAGTGCTGACGACCACTTCTGTACCCCCGCCTTTAAAATCTCCTTTAGAGGGCACATAATTCCATCCTTTGATATGTCAGGGTAGTGTTTTAAGACTCCATTATTGTGAAATAGCCTCTTCTTCCAGATGTCGTCAGGTAACGCTTCTCAAATAGATGCTTTTTTGTTGGTTGTTCGTGCATAGAGATCTTCTCCCCTTACTTTCAAGTTAACAATCTCACAGAGGAAAGGCGGAAACTCTTCGACATGTCGTGAGAACTCACCTACTTCCATCCAAACCTGTCACAGGCCTTGACACAGCTTTGTTGACAAGGAAGGAATTCAGATCCAAGAGACTTCAAAAGAAGTAGGTAACTCAAAACCACAGCGGGAAAGAAACTTGGGGTCAAAAGGCAAAGAAAATAAAGGTAAAAAGGTAAAAGATATAAAGAGAAGTCAGAGGACGGTACCACCTATTAAGTGAAGAGATTATTTTATTATTATTAGTCAAAACTATATCTTATCTTGTAGCTTAATATGATCTAACAAGTCCAATATCAAAAAGAGGTTTATGATGACCTTTTTATTGAGAATATGTTTTTCCTACTTTCCCACGATGGACATATTCCAAATATGTATATTTCATAATTCCTTCCCTCATCGAGGTATTAATGAATTTTGTAAGACCACTCTTTCTAAGAAAAGTGTTAGATATATGTTGTATATATCTACTTGTTTTATTTTTAGCATATTTTTATAAATTGAACTTATCAGATTTTTTATTGCCTTGGATTCAAAAGAATTATTCGTGTTAAATATATGTTAAATATATCTATTTTATTTTATTTTGGCATATTTCTTTGAATTGGCATATTTTGTCTTATCTTGGATTTAAAAATATAGTTGGATAATATTTTAGATAGAATAGAATTCTATCTTGAATAGATGTGTATTTGATAATGGTTATTGAAGAAAATTCTATTTTGAATAAAATGAATTACGTGTATGATGAAGATAGAGGCGCATGATTGTAAGTCTTTGGATGGGTTCTGAGTAAAATTGTGGTTGAAGAACTAAGGGCATTATGGTAAAGTTCTGGATGAATGGTTTCTTGAAAGATACAAAAGTTCTAGGTTTTAAAACAAAAGAAGATATACGTGACTTACATTTTTCTTGATGAGTATGTGCGCAGTGGGTGAGAAGTGATTGGTGAGTAAATAAAAATCTAGAGCTGATTGGTGTGTGTGGTATGTAAGTCACTTGTGTGTTGGGGCTAAATTCTCAATTTGTTACGATTTTATGTTTCAAATCGTGATGTATGTTAAAAATAAGTGGGCGTTCTGGATGTAAGACACCCCGCCAATATTGATGGCAGGGTGGGAGGACGTGTGCACCACCCAGCCTTGGGGGATGGTGGGGTGGTCCACCCAACGCCTAAGTGTCCACCCCGCCATTTATAATGGCGGGGTGATGCTAAGGTGTCCACCTCGCCGTTTACAATGGCGGGGTGGACCCTGAATTCCTTTTTGTTAACTATTTTTTATTTTGTTTTAGGGTTTAGTTTAAGGTTTTATTTTTTATTAGGGTTTAATTTTGCTTAGGGTTGTCATTTTTTATAGCATAAAAAGTTTTATTTATGGTTTAGAACATTTATATAAATTAAATTTGAAGTACAAGTTTTAATTTTTTTTATGTTTTTACTGTATTGAAATAATTTTGACTTAATTTAATTTTTTTACAAATTTTAGAATATAATACATTTAAAAAATGAAAAATATTTAAAATGAACTTTTATTAAAAAAGGTAAACCAATTTTATTGCATTAGATACTTAATAACTTTCTATCATCTTACAACATTAACTAAAATCACTACTGTACATGACTTGAAGAGGGACAATTTGAAGCATTATGTCCTGGCATATTACAATTACGGCACCTTCGTGGAGAATCAAGACATCTTCTATCCATCTCATTTCGTATTCGAGCACTTTTCACTTTGCCCCTCTTTTTAGCCAACCTTGACCTGCGAAATTTCAATGAAAAATCTACTTCCTCTCAATAATCTGGATGTTGCAATGGATAGAATTGACTAGAATACGTATTTCTGTATGTTGTAAGATTGTATACAGGATGGATATGGATTGTCGGATGAACATTAGATCTCAAACATGCAGCAAAGACATGAGAACATGGAAAATGAAGTTCTGTCCACTTTCCGCAGGTACAAGTTCTTTCTTGAAAGTTAGCAATTTGAATATTTCCTCCCCTATTATTATTCCTATGACGAGCAGTGACCACAATGTATGTACCATACCTCGAGTCATATGATTGGACAGTATGCTTGTGGCCTTTTGCTTCATTTGCCAAATATTTGTGCCAAATGTTGATCGGATAATTATTCCATGCTTTGAGTATGATTTTTCGATTTTCCTGGAATAATTTAACCGTTTGTTCTAAAGTAAAGCGAACACAGGCAGTGA